>JARHVA010000804.1:5000-297500 GCA_037957365.1 Torreya grandis | reverse complement strand
TTCAAAGCATGATAATAAGAAACATCACCATACAAAATAAGCTAAGTATGATAGTATATATGCAACACACAACCAGATCAATAAGAGCATTAATAATTTCAAAAGTAGAAATAAAGAAAACATATGAAATCCTATTAGAAAACATTCAAAGTAAACAAATATCATAGAAAATTATTATATTTGTGGTGTGTGTGGGTTCTTAGTTCTAGTTTGTCATCCATAAATGCCTCCATCTATGCCACCCTCTCTGATGATGCCCTCCCTCCATCACAATCTAAAGTATGGATCTTATTTTCATCCACCTCATAATTTATTTAGCTATCTTGAAACAATATAAAATCCATAATATATTATTTTAATGAACTAAACAAACGTAATCATCATGTACATAATATAAAAGTACAAATAAATCCATGATTAATAATCATGTAATTTGAGCAACATATAATTGTCGATACATTAACATATGAAATACAGCCTAACCAAAACAATAATTAACCAAAAAATAACTATAAAAGTCCACAAAATTATAGGTTATTAGGTCTAGAGAGGAATTAGGATGTAATAAAGGACAAATTTTAGTAGAAGTCCTTCTCCTAGTGTACTCTCTCCTAGGACTGATCTCTCCTACATTGATCCTACCAAGGAATCATTGTTCAACTAGGACATTCATAAAGAGAAATAGGGAGAAGGTAAAATTACATAGTAGATATGGATACCTAAACATATACATACAAATTCACAATATATTTTTACAAATACTTCAGAGATGACTCTAGAAGCACAATTTGTAGTTCCATTTCTACATGATAATTACAGTCAGGCATTCTTATATCCATACAAATTTAATTACATATAGTGATCCATTTATTGATAATATAATACATGAATTCCAAAAATAAAAAACTTGTTACAAAATATACCAAATCCTAACATACACCATAAAAATAAATGTAATTAAAAAACAATATAATGACCACCAAAGTGTTAAACACTACAAATCTATTCAACACCAAATAAAACCATGTGAATAATTCCATATATATATATATATAATGTTTATATAATTAATAACATCAATTTTATATTGGGGGCATATCCCCTGGGGTATACTAATCATCACTATCAACATCTAAAAATCTAACACCTCTTGGTGTAGATACACCAAGATCAAATTATGGTCCACATGCATGTGATCTAATGCATACTCTCTACTTGAAATCACCAAAATTACACATTATATTCTTGCTTTCTCATCTCAAAGTGTCATAGTGATCAATTAATATCTGCATAATCTTAGTAGTACTTTGTTGTGGGATGTCCCATGTATCTAACTCCACACATATCTCCTCATGCTTTAAGGATACCATATGTTATACTTCCACAAATATTGAAACAAGATAAAATGATAGTACATAGACACTATAAATGTAAACAACTCTATGAATAAATCCATTCCCAGCTATATACATAGCCACACTACAAGTGAGGACCTATATCACCCGATCTACCATGATCACCCACTCTTGGCTACCTATACACATTCAAGATATGACATCAATTAAAAAAGTATATAAAATCCAAATAATTTATCTATTATTAAAACTAAATAAAATGAAAAACTTAAAACTAGGGTACTCAAATGTTTCTCTAATAACTACCTTATCCACTAGTCTCAGTCCTATAGGAGCACCATTTCCTACCTCATGACCTATATTTCCTTTGACACCACCATATGTTTTAGGAATGGAACTTGGAGCCAAAACTATAATAAGAAACAATAAAGGCCACTAGGATCCATCCTACCATTGTACATATCCATTAGTATACCCAAAATCATCACTTGTAGCCATGGGAGCCAAAGGATCTCACTCATCACCTAGATGTGGGGCTAGATTTATAGAAGTAGGCAATGACATGTATCATGTGTCCTATGACCACTTTGTGCCATATGATGTCATGGATATGGTACTAAGGGCACCCTTTGTTCTATCCCAAATTGATGTAAAACTCAATCACACTAAAAAAACTCATAGACACTAGGAAATCAATTAAATGACCAAATATTAATATGAACCATCTATAACTCATGTCTACCATTGGGCCACCCATAAAAAATCTTGTAAATACTCCACATAATTTGATCTAGAGATAACCTATCCAAGGTAATTAGGTACTCTATCATGGTATGAATTATACCACATGGGAATACCCATTACTAAGAAAACACCTATTGATGAGACCATCTAAGGAGGGGATCACCAATTGGTCATACCACTATGATATGCTCCTTATCCCAAACATCTAATAGTTTGACCACTCTAATACCCCCACCACTCTCTAATGTAACCTTTTAGAGATAATTTTATAAGTGGGATAGTATAGTATGACCCCATGAATAAATAATCTAATCAATATCAATATGATGCACTACCTAATACATTTGATAAGAAATACCATTAGTCTTACCCTCCATGGTCATAAATGATGCTAGCAAAATTCAAATAAATTTCTGCAACCACATAACATCACTTGTAAAAATACTATCAAACTGAATCATACTAATAGGATATATAGTAAGAGACATCTAAATAATCAAATATAAATGGTATCACTAAATATATCTTGAAATACCATGTTTAGCAACCTCACTCTCTCTCCCCTAATTGGTATCTAAAAAATGTGATACACATCCTCTAAGGTGACTATCATCTCACCTATGGGAAACCAAAATGCACATGTATCTAGATTCCATCTCTTAGATAGGGATATGATGATTTGGATATCATATGGGATATATCCCAAATGATCCATGTGACCCAATCCTACCTGATCAATAATAGCCCAGTCAGCTGCATCTAGATCCAACTATGTTAGTGTCAAATAATGTCACCCCTTATAAAACTCTTGAATGTGAATATCATTTTGTAATCAATAAAACAACAACAAAAAATAATTAGGGATTATATTTTTGTGTAAAAATACATAAATATTAATTAATTATATACAAAATAAAAGGACATTAAAGTTGGAAACTAGCATCCATGTGGTACATAAGTGTTAGACATTAACTTTTGTGCTAGATGAAATTGTTAGACACTGGTATTTGACATTAGACACTTATGTAAAGGTAATGATTTAAAGATATAGTATATTGATACTAGAATTATAAATTCTACAAAAAAACATAAAACATCACATACAATCATTTTTTTTCAATAAATCATAATTACCAATAAAATGCAGTAAACCCTACTTATTGGCTCAAAATATTCTTGGCCGGATAAGGCACTCTGGAGCACATGAAATCATAGTGGGTGAGGGGATATTACATGTGGCATGGTTCTTATCTAAAATTAGAGATACAAATTCATAAAATTTCAAAACTTAAATGATTTCAAAATTTTATTACAATAGACTTAATATCCCACTATTGCACCAACTTCAAATCTGTATATCTTGATCCCTAGTTATCCAAATTTAAAACCATATGTTGAGCTAGGATCTATATAATGAGCCCTTATATGTTATAAAAAAATTGTATATTTTGAAACACTAACATAAATTGATAAATTTTTTGCTACACAAATATTTTTTAGATTGCAAGTACAACCAAAAACAACATTATAAATTATTATCCACAATACTTTCAAAATAATATCAAGTGAAATTATATCAAGTACATCATTTGTTTTCCTTTTTCATGGAGATGAACAAGAGGTATTATATCTTCTCCTTAAAAATTCAAGGGGGAATCTTAGTATGGGCATATTTATAAACATGTTCTACATAATCAAACATAGTTTTTACATTCTCCACATTTAGTGGGGACATGATTTGGAAGTATGGTCTCCACACCTATTCAACATCTCTAGATTATAGTGGGGGCATGCTTTAGAAACATGTCCTTCACATTGGTACTTATTGTATTTTTTATATTTCTCCATTAATAGTGGGGGAATGACTTGGAATAATGTTATCCAAACTTACACAATTTACAAATTTGAAAAAACATACATGGTACATGATTTAGATTCACAATTGTGGAAAATATTTATACATTAGTACCATTTGATATACATAGTTTTAGCATGAGACATAACCACGGTGAATATTTTATGAAATGCGTGCCTTTAAAAAATAAAAATCCATTTCAAATTAAAAAATTCTTTTATGGATTGTTATCATAGAAAAAAACCCACAACACAAAAAATTTACATACTGATGCCTTGATGTACTAATACCTTGATCAAAATTTCATAGACTGTATTGAGCCCTACTCATCTATAGCAGTTGGTTATTATTTTTGGTTTTATTGGAGGGATGAAATAATTTTTTATCACCAAGATATTAGATTAAATTTATCACATCACTCACCTTATAGTAATCTATACATATACATATCTTTTGCACTTGAGTTGTGCTCATCAGGAATAATACTCTCGATGGTTAAAACACCACCCTTCCTATTCTAGGTTGGGGGCATGATCACCTTAAAAATATCCTTAATATAGGTATAACACCACCAATTTACAATACACTTGACCAATTATAGGTTCACTCATCTTCTTGGCTAGAAGATGAATGAGGTTGCAAGCCCTTTCCACTTCTCTAGTTTATAACACTCTAGAACCATTTACTATGTGACACATACATAGGTGTATTCTATCAATACTCTTTATTTATGATAATTTTTATTATATATTACATACATATTATAATTTAGATTTACTTTATTTCATATTCTCAGTTGTAGGTAATGTTCAAACCAAAATATTGGTGTAGACAAGGTGTGTTATCCACACCATGGTATGAATTTTATTTTAATTTAAAATAGTAATTCAATTTTTTATTGAATTAATATAGACACCCATTTGGGTAAAATTACACATATTTCTATTATTATTTTATGTATATACCTTTTCACTGAGGATTAGAGATATAGTGATGCAATCCATCATTGACCTCTTCAGTTTGATATTATTTATCTTGATTTACATACCCCTTGGGCCTATGTGATGTGTTTGTTTATCTTCATTTAATGTATGTCATGTATCCCCACATATTATACATATATTATATATGTTTTTAGACCCTAGACACTTATTTTTTCCTAGATACTAACATCTATGTTAGTGTCCAACTTTGACGTAACTATCTAGGTTTATATTTTTATCTTTTTCTATATTTTTCACTTTGTGTCCATTTTGTTAAACCTATTTTCCCATCCTATGGTCATATTTTCATATGTCAGTAGGTTATAATTATAATTCAAAAGGTTCCTATATATATTAAGGTTATAGTATAATTAAAACACATACTAGTTTGATAAAGCAACTCTCTAATTAGAAAGTATTGTTTATTTCAAGTTTTTAAATTGCACTACATCACTTAATCAAATATATATATCATTAAAAAGGTAAAACATACTATTGTATCACTTTTACCAAGGATTATTAAAATAAATAATATATCATCACACTATTACAATTTCACACACATGCATGGGAGGGAGAAATACTTGTCAGTCAAATGCCCTCTTAGAAGTATCAGATATGTAGGTAACACTTAATAATAAATAGGGTTGATAGGGATATCTTGACTCAATTTATTGACTCATTTTTACCAAGTTTTAAGAGGCGCAATGCAAGGGAACTAGGGATGCCTATTATCTAGATATATCACATAGGTAGACATAACCTGAGGTATGCAAACATTACACATGAGGTACCACAAGCTTGGTATGAATTTAATTCACTCTTGTGTATATCTCTCACTAGACACTTACATCAAAGGTAGACATATGTGTTGATGTTATTTTACCTAGTCAATATAACTATCTAAAGGTAAAAAATAGTTAGAATATAGAATGAATAAAGTCCAAATATCTAAGACAACCTTGTGATGACTCTTAATCACCGCCACAATCTAGAACAAAATAATAAGTAAGATACACTCTATTCATTAGTTGTTTAGTAATTATTGTATTTATTAAACATTCCTAAATGATATAGATTGTCAAAATACTATAAGACATTGGTAAAATCTAAATAGTACTTGATTGCATTCAAACAAATTTATTGTTTGTATTTATCTTTTATGAATATAAAATCATTAAGACATAAACATATTATTTTAATCATAATTAACATATAAATAATTTACTTTCTTGATATTGTATCATTTTTATCCTCCTCTCATAATTTTGATCCAACATCTAGTTGGTTAGATGAGGATTCAACATATGTTTACTCTTGCTTTGTGTTGATGTACATGGATGACTAGTGTCTTACAAAGAGCTAGTACCATTTCTTGTTAAATTATAAACCTATGAAGAAATTCATAAGCCCTAAAAGTAAAATTAAGTAAGTTAACCATTTTTACTTATGAATTATGTAACTACATGATTAGAATCAGTATACACTTGATTTTAAAAAAAATTAAATCCCTAAAAATAATTACAAATTTATTAGTAGGAATATAAAACTTGTATGCCTTACTTTCATCATTATAACCTATGAAAATATGAGGAACACTCTTGGGATATATTTTTTTCCTTTTATAATCTATAACATGTAAATATAAACAACCAAATACATTTAGATGAGTAAAAATGAAATTTTTTGCCAAAACAAGCTTCAAAGCTTGTCTTATCCTAGAATCCCATTGTAGGACTATTATTAATGATGTAGACTATTGTTTTTACTACTTCAACTTAAAAACACCTGTTGATGCTTCTATGTGTATCAAAGGTGCTCTTAGTGTTTAAAGAATACTTCTCATTTTAGAATTATGAGAATTCATGGCACAAGTAGTAGGTTTTTGGTAATCTAGTTACCTGTGGTAAAATAGAGGCAAAGCAAATTAAACTATTCCATAAATTTATATTAATTGGTGGTTAAGAGCCACCATGGTCCTTGTGAATTTTATATTATCTATGATAATCTTAGTTATTTATGATCAAAATTATACACTAGAGTCTAATCTAAGTGAATATTTACAATGAGGCTTAAACTAAAGTGATTTGGTGAAAAAATGAGCAAGAGGAAGGGTAGGGCAGAAAATAAAGTATGTGATTGTTGATCTTCACCTTAAACACCATGAAAAAGTTTAAATTTTACCTGAACATGCATTTGACCAATATATAATGTAAAGTAACAAAATTTCAAATCACACCATGTACTAGGGAAATATTTGAGGAAACATGAAAGAATACAAGTATGGACTAACTTTGCCTTAAAGGTTTACTAATGCATTCAAATAGAATTTGTACATCCTAATGCAGAGCAAATAAAATGAGACAAAGTCTAAGAACATTCAACTAATCCAGATACTACACAAATTAACAACCTTGTATCAAAGATACACATTGAGAATTCATTGAAACCATTCAAATTCAAGATTTAGAATAAGAAATTGAGAAAGAAGCCATATAACAATTGATACAAAAAAATATAAACAAAATTTTTAGTATTCCTTATTTCTATTAATTTCTTAAAGTACACAAGTTTTGGCTCAAAGCTCTCTCCCCTTATAAAATGGTAATACTGCCTTTTATAGAATATCAAGGTAGCATACTAGTCAGTCATAAGATTACACATGTATAAAGATAAGGATAACTATCCTTCTTTACAGTTCTAGAATACCCTTCTCTTTCCCAAATGGACTTACCTATAAGAAAATATGCTAAAAAACTAGAATATGCATTTAAAAACTTATATTCCTCATTAAAATACTATAATGCTTTTAAAAAATGGAATATTAATTAATTGGTGGGCTCATTTCTGAAGGGATCCCTTGTTGCTCTTGGAGAAACTCCATAGATTTTTTATTTTGTTCTTTGACAAGCTCCAAATCAATAGCTGGCTTCAAGAGATAAACATCCTCTTGATTATATAAGTCATCAAAGTCCCTATCATCCCTTACCATAGCCTCCTTAATGATCCTAATTTATAAAATATTTTCTTCAATAGTGAAGATCATGCCCATGATTATGCTATTTTTACTGCCATATTGGCCTTGGATTTTGCTTATAACTTCCTACATCACCAAAGTGACTCTGTGTTTATATTCTTCATCATCAATGATTCCTAGGGCTATATACTTTACAAGATTAGCCAACATGATGCCAAGGATTTGCTTAATTTTGGTAATTATATATTCATCATCCTTTAGGAGTCTATCCAAGCCTTTTGACCAAGCACTTAAACTTTGGATCTTATTAATCACTATCCCAAACATTGCATTTAATTGGGCTAGGCTAATGGTTTTGAATTTAGGAATCCTACCCCTAATTAATATGTTGATCAAATATCTTATTTTGTCCTCAAAATCCTACCATTAGACCATGAATCCTTTGGATATCTCACTTTATTGGCTCAATGCATCTTGCCTCAACTTCATTGAATTCAAGGAGTCAAACATGTCAAAGAAGGATGCTTCAAACATCTTTATTATGGCCTCAGGAACTAATAGGACAACCATTCTCTTTAGGTTCTCTTTTTCCTTCTCTAGGTTATGTATCTTATACTTCATACCCCTAATACCTACTCTAATATGATATGAATGGGCCTTAGGTAGTCCTTCTATCTCTTCCTCATGGATGGGATGTTCACTAGGTTGTTACCCTCCAACTAGAGTCAAGCCTAAAAATGGCTCAACCTTTTGAAAGGTGAATTTTTCACCCAAACCATGGCCTTATTGGTGGTAACTCTCTTTAACCTTGCTATTTATGGATTGAAATGCACACTAATTATTGAATCTGTTACCTTAGGAGGTTCTAGGACCTCCATCCTTATCCTACTTAAAGCACCTAGAGTGTCTATTTGTGTGCAACTTGATGCTACTATGGTGAATATCCTTATTTATTCCTCCATAAAAGCCAATATCCATGACTTTATTTCTTTATCAACATCAATTTGAATTGTTTGGGCCAAGGCCCAAGAATAGGACAAAGTGGGAATTTAGGACATCTTCCCATAAACAAACCATTTGGGGATAATGGGTTATTCATCACTAAACAAGTTAACCTCATTCATGGGGTGGGTGAAGGTCAACCAAATATTCTTCCTCCCAACTAGGACTAATGCTAATTTTGCTTACTTTTTTATGGGGTTACTACTGGGACCAAGTCCAAAGCAACTTCTTTCACATTGTCCTATTCCACTTCCTTAGCTTGGGCTTAAGGTTATTTATTTTATTCCTATTCAGATTCTAACCCATAATATTCAACAAGCACCCTAAGTGCATCCTCTACTATCTCATTGGGTTTTAGTGCAACCATATCTAGGTATTCTACTA
The DNA here is from genome assembly GCA_037957365.1 of Torreya grandis. Lineage (NCBI taxonomy): Eukaryota > Viridiplantae > Streptophyta > Pinopsida > Cupressales > Taxaceae > Torreya > Torreya grandis. The sequence goes on along the minus strand of JARHVA010000804.1, from coordinate 288,200 downwards.
GAGATTTTGGTCTATCAAGTAGGGATGAAGATGATACCTCCCTAGGTCTCTCTTCCAACTTTTGTTTACTAGGTCCTTATGTTATTTTTATCTAGGGTGGTTGTAATGGTTTCTCTAAAAGGGGCCTTGAAGATGTATTAGGTAATAAGTGATACTATAAGGTCCCTATTTTCCACATCTCACTTGATGGCTTGTCATCTGCTCTGGCCAACTTGGTCTCTAACTTAATGTTGTACTTTTTCAACCTTGTTAATACCTCTAGGAAAGTAGAGGCCCTAATGTAGAATGGGTCATTGACCCTAGGCTGGTGCTTATATAACTTATTTATGGTTTTTATCTTTAGATGTTTGGTGATCACCCCATTAGGGTCCCATTGACTCAAATCATCTTTTTGTAAGGTGAAAGAGTCCTTTTGTCTATCAATAACATTTAAATGATCCTAGTTTTGTAGAATAGTCCTATTGATTATCAATGGAAAGGGATGGGGAAGGACTTTCCTCTTTTCCTTACAAAATCCATCTATATTGTGAATAATTTAGCAAGCCACTTCTTTCTCTGCAAGATGGTATGGCACATAGATGGGTAACTTGAAGGTATAGGTCAAAGTCCCTTCAATCCTAATCACCATGCAATCAAGGTAGAACCATATGTTCTTTATCAATTCCACATATTTATTAATCAATGGATTGACCTTGCTCATGGAAATTCCTATGATGTCTTCCACTAGGGTTGTATAAACATGATCACAGATGAACTACATATTATGTTTGTATTTAAAAAATTTAAGTTTGGAATAATGATGGGAGATAGTAGGTCTCCCATCAGGGGACCAATTCTTAATGTTCAAGATTGGGTGGAGGCTAAAAAGGCATCAATTAAATAGGACATCATGTAAAATTATTTACTTATTTTCTTCTTGATGGTTGTGAATTGGGACTTCAAACAGATGTTGATCATCTCACCCAGAGGAGGAGTGAGTCCTTTCTCCACCATGAAGTAGACATATGATACCTAGATTTTGTCAATATGTGTGGTATAGGAGGTTCCACATAACCTATTCATAAAGTTAATTATTATCCTAATTCCCTCCTTGAATTAGATAATTATTATTTTACCTGTGAGGTCCTGGATTACCTGATTCCCCATAAGAAACCATGGGGAAAGGATTGTGTTTAGATTATGCTCCCCAATCCACTTTTTAATTGTTCATAGGTTTATTTGGGGTTTACCTAGTTTATAATAGCTCTTAGAATCTAGGGGAAATGTATGCTATTTTCTTAAATGTATGCTCATGCACAATCCAATGCTTGGTGGAAACATAGTGTAGGCTAGCCATCTGAATAGAAACCAAGTCATTGTATCTCCTTAGGGTGGTGGCATTCCTCTATTCCTCCCTAGTCAAAGCTTTCATCTCCTCAATTGTCTAAAAGAGTTTGAACCAATTCCTGTTCCTATTATTTAAAGATGTAGTATCTAGATTTGTATCCTTGAAAACCCTCCCATCATTATCTAAGGTCAAGTGCAATTTGGTGTCATCTCTTTGTTGTTGTCTATGAGCTACCATGGTTGTGGAAGTTATAACTTCTTACTAAATGAATTATAAGTAGTCTCTAAATTAACTTGTTATTACTTAGATCATAATTTAGATCTTCTTAATTTGATTATGATTTATTCACACTCAAATTTGGGATTTTATGGATGCTAGGGATTTTTTAAAGCTTTAATGGTGATGATAATCTAGACTTAGGCTCATTCATGTCTCAGATTTTATTGAGACCTAGTCCTTTATTCCTTTGCCTTTTTGAACATAGAAAATCTCCAATTTTATCATTTTGTGCTTGCATGGTACCCATGTGGCATCCATTTAACAACTTTTGTGGTATTTTTCATAAATGCCTTGAGGGACTAGCCATTATATTTTGAAAATCCAGCTTTTATTTCACACCATTGGATCTTTGTTCATGTATCAATGTGGGCCATTGATCATGATCACAGGGGTTGAGAATCATTGGTTGCTTTATGTTAGGCCCTATGATTTTAAAACCTGGCACCTTTGTGGGCTTTGTATTCTATGCATTGAACACATACTCAACACATGTTGATCTTGTGGGTATTTTGGGCTCTTTGAAAAATCTTCAACAGTTTCACTTCATTCGACCATCCTCTCAAAATAAAACATAAAACATTGATATTAATCTAAATTAATGCACATGATTGGTTTTGATGGATCAAATGCTTTAGATCTATTGGGTCTTTTTCTCTATCTAATCAATATCCACAATGAATCATGGGATATTGATCTTGAAAAAGGATGATAAATTTAATCAAAATCATGACATAAGAAGGGGACTTAGGCTTAAACTCTTTAGGATAAGGTTTATTTCATGTTTAATAAGCATGTTACAAACTTTAGGCTAAAGTATTTTAGCTTAAGTTTTAGGATGCATATAAAGGGGACCTTGACTAAATGTCTTAGGCTAAGGTTTATGTTGCATTAATAAACATAACATATATGTTAGGCTAAGATATTTATGCTATGTTATTAGAACATGTCTGAAAGGGGGATAAATGAGAAAAGGACCAATTGTTAGGTTTTGACCTAGGATTTCATTGTGTTAATAAACACAATAAAAGCTTACATTAAAAGAATTTAAGCTAAGTCTTATGCCACAAGGGTCTTTTTAAATAATATTTAATATAATTCTCTAGCCTAAGGTTTATTATGTTCAAATAAATGTACTTGGAACCTTAGGAAATAAACTTAGATTTGAACTATGTTTACAAATACTTATATCAAGAGGCCATTTTATCATTTGAAATTCAAAGATACTAAACATTTAAACATCTTTCAAGGGGTCCCATTGATTTTTAATGCAATGCATAAGGTTTTAGTAACATTTTTGGAGTATATCTCTATGTCTAAGCAAAATGATTGAATAGCTTAAATTTAATGGTCTCAAAAATGTCAATGATAGCCTTGTGGATGTCAAATATAGTCACAAGAACATCAAATTAAAATTAGTGGATCATTAGGTTTCATGGGTTTAAAGTTGGCAGTCCTAAGGATGTTAATGATGCCTTAAGGATGTCAAATGATGGTCATGAGAACATTAATTTTAAGATCATGAAACTCTTTTGGTCTATAGACCTTAGATTTGATACACTCCATTATATCAATCTTTATGATAAAGCATATACCATTGATCATGATCTGAGTAGATACATGCCATTACCTTAATTCAATATATAAGACCCTTTTCTATTAAGATTTTAATGTGGGAGTGACATGTGGTGAATCTGTGAGGCTTCCTAGGATTTTGACTTTTTAGCATTATTTTCAATCTATCTGATCAATTTTTGTGAGAAGCTACAGGCCATAGATCATGATCTGGATGTGCTCAAATGATTGGATACTATTTGTATACATTGTAATCATAGCATAAGTTTTATTATAAGGTTTCATTGTATTAATAAGTATAACAAGACCTTAGGGAAAAACTTAGGCTAATTTCACTCTTAGTAAAAGGGCCCCTTTAAATTTATCAATGATCTCATGCCATTCAATTGTTGGTTCTACTAAAGCAAAAAACATCAATCATGATCTTGGTGATCTCATGGGATTGGTTTGATAGACCAAATGCTTAGATTAATTAGGCTTCTTTTGCTCTATTGGATCATTTTTTATGATGAAGTGTAGACCATAAAATTTGCAAAGAGGCAAGGTGCTTAAGTTAAGATGTGGGAAAATATAGGAACTTAGGCTAAAGCTTTAAAACTAAAATATTGTTCATGTTGATAAAATGTGAATAGGGCCTTAGGGTTAAAAATTAAGGCTAAACATATATTAAGGGGACCATGCTAAAATAAAGGACCCTAAAATCATAAATATTAGAGCACATTATAAATATAAGGAACAAAGGGGGAAAAATAAAAGGGACCAAGTAGTATTTTTATGATAAGGGTTTGGTTGTGTTAAGAAACATGACCAAGCCTTAATATGAAAATTGGGCTTAATTATAAAGTAAATTTGAAATGTTCCCACTAAATGCATTCCTACCAATATTTAAATTTAAACTAGGGGTTCAAGCTAGGGTTTATTGAAGGAGGGTTTTATCACATGAATCCAACTACAAGCCACCATAAATTTAAGATTATTAAAATTTAGAATATGATTAATCTATAGATCCCAAGCATGATCCATTGAAGGGAGATCCATGGAACCTAAAACTTAAGACTTGAAAGTCACTTGTTAGCAACATTAGGCAAGGTTTTAAACAAAACCATGAACAAATAGGTCAATTTCATTAGGCATAGATGATCTTCAAGTATAATAAAAAGAGGAATATCAAGATTTTAGTACTAAGGTTAAAAATAATCACAAGGGTCCCTATTTTTTAGAAATGGGGGTATGTTGACCTCAACATATGGCAAATTATGGGGGAAACATAGCAATACATTATAACTTAGAGACTCTAGCTCAGACAAATAACTAGATCACTCATTCCATTCAATAAATGTCATTATCAAGATCAATTCATGGTTGAAACAAACCTTGCACATGTAGAATTAGGATCAAACATCAAGACATAGACATGCTACATGTGTGATTTGATTCCAATTACTATTTGTCATGGGATTTAGGGGTCAACTTCTATATTTTTTACCTTTAATCATTAACATTAACTTGGATAATTTTTAGATATTCATTAAGAATCATGCTTCTAGTTTAAGAAAGGCTTGGGCATTGCTATGGTATCAGCCAAACATCCATAGCCCTAACATAGAATCCTTTAGATACACTTATGTCCTTGATCCAATACCATCTAGGTGTCCATAACCCCAATGGATATTACTAGAATCACCTTTGCTTTAAAATCTTTTGATTTTGCAATAGGTTTTTTTTTTTTTTTTTTTTTTTTTTGTAATTTTGGCTCTTTTAGGCTTTTGACAAAGGTTAGGAACCAGGGTATCTAGGTTTAAGAAAAATTTAAAGTGTTTAATATATAGATAATCATCTATGGTTGAAAATTTTTACCCAAAAAAGGATGTTTGTTAAGTTCAAGCATGACTATACCTTAATGGATTGAGATTTCATTCAACATGTGTAATTCTTCTTAAAACCAGGTTTAGGTCAAGACAATGTTTAAGGTCTTATGTAACGGTTAACTATTCATAGGTCTTTACTAGTCTCTTCAAATCCTAATATCAAGATCTTATCTAAATTCCATGGTAAAAATATGTATGGGGTTCATAACAACATTTCTAAATTTGGAGTTTCAATCAAGCTAAGGAATTTTTAGCTGAGGGTTGTCCAAAAGTACTAATTAGAAGTAAGGAATAAAGTAAAAAGAAACACACACACAACATAAAGCAACAGACTAGGAAGAAAAATGGATGGAAAAAAATATATACATACTTATATACAAACAAGGGATAGGAAGGAAAGAGATAAAGGAAACTAACTAGCCTACCTACACTAACTCTAGCTATCTTATAGATTTACTCCATGAGGACCCCAGAAGGAGCATTAATGAAGTAATGATTGAGATACTATCCATTGGTGGGTAGTGTGAACTCTAATACTTGTATATATCTGATCCTAAAGGTGTTATATCTAAGTGTATCTACAATATAATAGGGGCTAATCCATAGAGGTGTGAACTTTCCATGCTTGCCCTTGGGCTCAGATGCTTTATCTTAAAGAAGAACCAAGTCTCCTTCTTTGAACACCTTGATCTTTGATATTTTTTCAAACCACCTCTTTACTATGGTTTGGTGTCTAATAAATTTATAAAAATCCTCCTCTCATTCATATTCCATTTGGATAATGTCTAGTAGCTTTGAGTTCACAAATTCTTGATCCTCTTCCACATATTCTTGCATATACTTGTAGGTTAGCAGTTTGAGTGTGATGTGGACTATAGGTTCCTGACTATATACTAGTAAGAAGGGAGATGGTTTAAGAGCCTAATTAAATCTTTTTATATCTACCTAAAGGGCATAATTAAGAATATTATGCCATGTTATTGGTTTGTCTATAAAAAACTTCTTAATGGCTTCATCAAGTTCTTTTTTGTTGATTCAGACACTCCATTACCTTGAGGATAATGGTTGGATGAAAACTTGAGAGTAATGTTGTTGTCGTATTCTCATTATATCATTTATATGGATGTGAATGCTTCCCCATTTTCACATACCAAAGAGACTGGAGTTCCAAATCTAGTGCATATGTTTTCTTCTAAAAAATTGATCACTTCTTCTATTATGCATTGTTTGGTGGTTGTTACTTCAATCCACCTAGTGTAATAATCAGTAGCTATCAGAACATACTTGTGGCCTTATGATGAGTTGGGTTTGGTTATCCCTAAAAAGTCTAATCCCCATTGGGTAAAGGGTTTTTCAATCATGAATGGTTGTAAAATTATTTCTACCTTTGGCTCTTTAGTGTGAAAGATCTGACATGAATGGCATTCTCTCACATGCTTAAGAGCATCTTTGAAGATGGTAGGCCAATAGTAGCCAACCATAAGGATCTTGTGGGTTATTTTTATTCATGATGGTTTACCTCTTCCTAAATTCTCATGGAAAGTGCTCATTACCTTAGTGGCTTCATCCTTGGAAACACATCTCATATATACTCCTTCAAAGCTATTTCAGTAGATGACTCCATTTTTAATGAGGTAGTGAGCTTCCTTGAGCCTTAAAGCTTTTCTTTGCTCCCTGGTCAGTATTATAAGATAAATTCCAATAATTAGTAAGTGTAAAATGGAATCATACCATTCATTAGCTTGGAAGCTTTGCTGATTAACTTTCATAATACTTAGCTTAGGCTTGGTATTGGCAATCATTTGAATCAAACCTTGACACCTTACCAGTTTTGTAGTTTTCATCTGTATGTCATATTATTGGAGGATATAAATCCTCTTACCTCTTCATTTTTTAATTTCACATTGGCTTAAAATTAGTTTAGTGTTTGGGTTTAGAAAAATGGCATGCACTTTGTTCTTAACAATGTAGTGCCTAAATTTATTGATAGCTTTAACCAATGTAAAGCCTTGTTTATCAATTAGAGGGTAATTTAACTCAACAATCTTAAAATTAGTATTCATAAACTTAACTGGATGGTCAGATCCTTCTATTTTTTGAGTTAACATAGTAGTAATAGTGTGATCAAAGGAGAGAGAATAGAGGTAAAAGTCCTTTGAAAAGTTAGGATTGATCAAGACTGGTGTCTAGATGATTACACTTTTGATGTCTTCAAAGGCCTTTTTAGATTCCTCATTCCATGAGACTTTAGCATCCTTATTTAGAATATCATTTAATGGTTTGAAGATCTATACAAAGCTAGAAATGAACTTTCTTACAAATTTTATCTTACCAAAAAATGATTTCAATTCTTTTTTACTATTGGGAGGCTCTTTCTTAGATATAACTTCCACTTTTTTAGGGTCTATGGAAGTTCCATATTTAGTGATAACATGGCCTAATATTTTACTTTTAATGACACAAAATATGCTCTTCTTAGGGTTAAGGGAGATCCCATACATTCTACACCTTTCAAATACTTGTTGTAGATGCATGAAATGGTCTTCCCTATTTTTTGAAAAAATCATTATATCATCCATGTAAATTATAATGCACTTATCAATCATCCCTTGGAAGGCATGGTCTATGGCTCTTTGAAAGGTGGATCCTATATTTATCAATCCAAAAGGCATCCTCTTGTATGCAAAGGTGCCCACTTAGTTGTGAAAGTTATCTTCATCCTATCTTCTTTATCAACCAACACTTGATTATATCCTTAAAAACCATTAAGAAAAGACATCATGGTTGAGCCTAAAATAATTTGTATTACCTGGTCAAGATAGGGAAGAGGATATTTATCCTTTTGAAATGTTTTATTCAAATTTATAATGTCAATACATAGTCTAATTTCACCATTCTTCTTTCTAATTGGCACCAAATTAGACACCCAATTAGAGTGCCTAATGGGAAATACAATTATGGCATCTAATAACTTCTTGAATTCTTTGAAGATCATGGGTTCTAAGATAGGGTTCACAGGTCTTTGTATTTTCTTGAAAAGTTTTCATATTTCTTTAAGAGGTATAGTATGGGTGATGAATTTTGGGTCAAGGATCTTCATGTCATCATAAGACCAAGCTATGACATCTTTGTATTTTGTTAACAACTTTTTGGCCCTTTTATTTTCAACACTAGTGCAAGATTTTCCAATGTTAACTAGATGAGGTTGATTTTGAGGTCCAAGATCAATTGCATTTTAGTCCTTCCCACTTACTTTGGGAACCTTAGAAGCTTCAAATAGATTATGTTTATTAAATAGTATCTCCAAGGCAATAATCCCTTTAGGGATATTGTTGTCATTCAACTGAATGACTTTACCATCAAATTTTCCTTCTCTAAACACATTTTCATTACCTCATCAAAGATTTAAGCTTTAAATGCTACTGAACTAGTCATAAAGTTTAAGATTTGTTGGTCATCACTAAAGACCTATAGTTGATTCTCATTATATAGAACATTGGGCAAGATACAAGTTTAATACTAAATTTAGGTGAATCTTGATCTGGCATATGATTAACTACAATAGATTCCAAATCATTAGTAGCTTCATTTTCTTCCCTAGGGGTAAAAGCAATATTAAAGGCATCAAAAGATTCCACGAGATCCCAAACTCTAAATTTATACCTCTTGAGGTATGACAACTTGCATTGATACTTTCTTCTCACTTGGTTCACTACTAGTTCTAAATCACCATAGACCAGTAGTTATTTGACTTTGTTTTTGATGGAAAATGGCAAACCTAGGATGAGGGCTTCATATTATGTAAGGTTGTTAGTTTAAGGAAATTTGAGTCTATATGAAGCATGGTATTTCTCACCAATAAGATCAATTAGAATAATACCTATTCTAAACCCAAATTTACACCTAGACCCATCAAAATGCAACTTCCATAGCCTAGGTACAATAGTAGAAGCTTTCAAATCATAAACATTGGTAGTTTCTAGGGTGAAAACCCCTAAATTAGAATCAATTATGTTGACCCTTTCATTGAAAAAATTATACTCAGTGATCATGTGCTTCATCCTTGGTTTTCTTTCCACCTTGATTTGGTTGGTAACTCCCTTCCAAGGTATCCATAGGTGTGAACAATATGTGGACACGTATCCATTCAAATCCTTTATTCACTCTCTGATCAAAATTAGTCCATATGCATCAAGGACATCTACCACTTGGATGTCTATAAATTTTTGGACCCTTAGTTCAGAAGCCAATTTCATGTGGACATTTAACAATTATCAAACTACCTTAACCCTAGACTTATCTAATTGGGTGACAACCCTATTAGACTTAATGGGGGTCAAACTAAGTTGCTTACAAACACCTACAAGCATAATAATTGTAGAGGCACCATAATCCAACAAATAATTATGCAAGTTTTAACCAAACATTTTGACTATAAGTAAAAGGGTGGAGACTCTTTTTTAGCTTTATACATAGCTACGTTTGCATTATTAGTTTGGGATATCTTGCTAGATTTCTTGGACAAGGATTCCAACAATAGGTCTCTCTATTCTATGATTTGTGTTAAATCATGTAAGGTAATATTATATTTTATTTTATTCATGTCCTCTATAATGTTATAACCAATCTTAATAGAAGAAATGGAAGCATCAACATTGGGCTTAGAAGTACTTCCATTTGGAGGCTCTGGATTATTATCAAAATTGGTATTTAGAGGAATACTAAAGTTTCTTAGATGAGTAGAAGTAGTCAAAGGCTGCCTCTATTCTCTATTACTTAGAGGATATATCTTCCTTAAGAATTTATGAAAGGCAAGAACTTTTTTAGAAACATCATCAAGCTCGTTGTCTTCTTGGAAGGGGAAATCAAACATTTCCACCATGAAGGTATGGTCAGTAGGCTTGGATCCCGAGGTACCAACACCATTATATTTACTAGGAAATACCTCAAAAGTGTCTAAATCTTCTTGAAATTCCTCAAAATATTTATAGAATTCAATGTAATCGATCTCACCATGCTTAGAAGTATAATGGACTCTATAATAATTAGACAAAATAATGTCAGTGAGATTAATATCCATAGTCTTCTTTTCAAAGGAGGGTTCATTACTCTTATTGTTGTGGAAGCTATCATTATTGAACCTATTGTTGGTTTGATTGAACCTTTGAAAAGAGAAGTTCCTACCATAAATTTCTCCAGTATTACCAAAGTTTTGTTGTAGCTAGAGGAAGTTAGTGATCAATTTTTAGTCATTTTTAGAATGGACTCATTTTCACTTCTGGGGGATTCTAAGTTATGAACCAAGTTGTTATTGGTACCATTGGATGGTACTAAGGTACTTTGATCATTTGCATTAACTCCATTATTAGTAAGGTGATTTAAGAACCCCAAATTCTAGTTAGGAGCAACATGTCTTAGAGGTAATTGGTTCAGATTTGAGAGTTGGTTAAGAGTAGGCACATTATGATTATTAATAAGGAAGATACTTAGGGTAAGCATATATGGATTGACATTAGGAACATAATAGGCCATTTGAACTTGGGGTTACATTTGGTCATTTATGATCATAGCCTCAACATAAGCTAAAACTAGTGTGTTCATTAGACCTACAACCCTCTTGATGAATACTAAAGTCATGGGATCAAGAGAATATTTATAGATTTCCAAGTCCAAGGCCTTATCTAGTTTATAAGGGTTAATGGTTCTGCTATACATATTCTATAACCTAGCATTGAAAACTATTATAGGTTTATTGGCATCCCTTTTTAGGGTGGTAAATTGCTAGTACATGACATAATGGCTGATTATCTTACCAAATTGGTTAATAAAGATGTTATTAAACTCATCCCAGGTGGTGATGCAATCATCAGGTAGGTTTAAAAACCACTCATATGTAACATCTTTAAATATGAATGGGAACAACCTACATGTTACATCCTCATGAACTATATTTAACAATCTTAATGTAGCCTTGAATGATTTAACATGTTATTCTACTATTATAATGCCACTAGGACTACAATTTGGCAAATACTTTGTAGGATTGTGAGGGAGGTCATGAATTTTACCTTATACATTGATGGGAGAACTTCCCAACCAAGCCATATCTTGATGAAAGTTGAATGCAGGGATACCTTGGAGTGGTACAGCTGGCAAAGATTTTGAATGCCTATGTCTACCTTTATCCTTTCTAGATTTCCTATGCACTTCCAACTCAAGTAGAGGTTCTCTTGTCTTTGAATATTATATTATCTAGATTCTTTGCAATTATAGCTTGATAAATTTAGATCGTATTTGAAATATGATGTGTCAAACTAACCTTTACAAAAAATAGGGATTAGATTTGCACATTAAGTTAATTTTACAAAGATATATGTGAATAAAAATAAAGGGCATCAAATTTTAACTAATATAGATAAAATATGTGTCTAATTATGTAAATATGGTTAATATTTAAAATTATAAGCCCAAATAGACTTAGATGTGTAAAAGATACACCAATCTTTGATCAAAACAAGCTATTCTAACCTCAAATACTATGAATTCTTAGACTAAAGCTATCTTTACCAGAATTGAGCATCTAACCTCAAAGATCTTTGATCTTTGTCTAAGGGAAGCACAAACATGGGTCAAAGACCACACATATCAATGATCTTTATGCTTTTGAGTAAAGAATTATGCAAAAGTGCAAGGATAACACTAATCTTAGATCAAAACATGACAAAATTAATAGAGATTCAACCAATGGGGCCTCCTTCTAGTGATAATGGATATCATCTTATTGATGCCTCTATGTGTATCATAGGTCACCTTAGTGTTTAAAGAATAATTCTCATTTTAGAATTCTAAGAAGTCATGGCATGAGTAGTGAGTTTTCTATAATCTAGTTACCTTTAGTGAAATAGAGGTAGAGTAAACTAAATTATTCCATAAATTTATATTAATTGGTGGTTGGGAGCCACCATAGTCCTTGTGAATTTTGTAATATCTATGTTGATCTTAGTGAGTTATGATAAAAATTCTATAGTAGAGTCTAATATCAATGAATATTTACAATGAGGCTTAAACTAAAGTTATTTGGTTAAAAAAGGAGAAAAAGGAAGGGTAGGGTAGAAAGAAAGTATGTGATTGCTGATCTTCACCTTAAACACCATGACAAAGTTTAAATTTCAATTGAAAATACATTTAACCAATATATAATGTAAAGCAACAAAAGTCCAAATCACACCATCTACTAGGGAAATATCTGAGGAAACATGAAAGAATACAATTATGGACTAAATTTACCTTAAAGGTTTATTACTGCATTAAAATAACATTTCACATCCTAATGCAGAACAAATAAAATAAGACAAAGTCTAAAAACATTCAACTAATCTAGATTCATCACAAATTAACAACCCTATATCAAAGATACACATTTAGAATTCATCAAAACCATTCAAATTCAAGATTTATAAAAATAAATTGAGAAAGAAGCCATATAACAATTGATATAAACAAATATGGACAAAATTTTCAGTATTCCTTGTTTCTATTAATTGCTCAAAGTATATAAGTTTTGGCTCAAAGCTCTCTCCCTTTACAAAATGGTAATACGACCTTTTATATAAGATTAAGGTAGTATATCGGTCAGTCATAAGATTACACATGTACAAAGATAAGGATAATTTTCCTTCTTTATAGTTCTAAAACACCCTTCTCTTTCCCAAATGGATTGACCTATAGGCAAATATACTAACAAACTAGCATATGCCTTTATAAAAGAATATTCCTCATTTAAATATTACAATGATTTTACAAAATAGAATATTAATTAAGTGGTGGGCCCATTACTAAAGGGATCCCTTATTTCTCTTGGAGAAGCTCTATATCTCTTTGATGTTGTTCTTTGACAAGCTCCAATTTAACAAATGGCTTCAAGAGACAAACATCCTCTTGATCATCTAAGTCATAAAAGTCGCTTTCATCCCTTGCCATAGCCTTCTTAATGCTCCTATCTTCTATAATATTTTCTTCTATAGTGAAAATCATGCCCATGATTCTACTATTACCACTACCAGATTGGCCTTGGATTTTGCTTCTCACTTCCCACATCACCAAAGTGACTTTATGGTTATATTCTTCATCATCAATGATTCCTAGGGTTTTAGACTTTATAATATTAGCCAATATGGTGATAATGAGTTTCTTAATTCTGGTAATTAACTCTTCATCATCCCTTAGGATTCTATCCAAGTCTTTTAACCAAGCACTTAAACTTTGGATATTATCAACCACTATCCCCAAATTTGTATTTAAGTGGGCTAGGCTAATGGTTTTGAATTTAGGAATCCTACCCCTAATCATTATGTTTATTAGATCTCTTATTTTATCCTTATAATCCTACCATTGGGCCATCAATCCTTTGGGTATCTCACTCTGTTGGCTTAATACATCTTACCTTAGCTTTATTAACTTCAAGGATTCAAACATGTCAAAGAAGGATGCTTCTAACATCTTTATTATGGCCTTAGGAACTGATAGGATAGACATTGTCTCCAAGTCATCCTTTTCCTTCTCAAAGTTATGTATCTTCCATTTCATACCCCTGATGCCTACTCTAAATGGGCCTCATCTAGTACTTTTATGTCTTCCTCATGGATGGGATGTTCACCAGGCTATTACCCTCCAAATAGAGTTAAGAGTACAAATGGCTCAAACTTTTGAAAGGTGAATTACTCACTCCCAACCATGGCCTTCTTGGTGGTAACTCTCTCCAACCCTATTATTTCTAAGTTAAACTGCACACTAGTTGTTGACTTTGTTACCTTAAGAGGTTATGGAACCTCCATCCTTTTGCTACTTGAAGCACTTGGAGTGTCCATTTATGTGCCACTTAATGTTATTATGGTTACTATCCTTATTTCTTCTTCTTCCTTCATAAAAAACAATATACATGGCTTGATTTCTTCATTAACATCAATTTAATTATTTGGATCAAGGCCCAAGAATGGGAAAAAGTGGGAATCTTTTACATCTTCCCATAAATAAGCCATTCAGGGATAATGGGTCCATGAATGGGGTATTCATCACTAAAAAAGTTGACCTCACTCATGGGGTGGTTGAAGGTCAACCTAGGCTTTTTCCTCCCAATTTTTACCAATGATAATTTTGATTTCTTTATCTATGGGGTTACTATTGGGACCAAGTACAAAGTAACTTCTTTTCCCTTATCTTATTTCACTTCTTTAACCTTAGCCTGGGGTTCTTCCTTTTGTTCCTTTTCATCTTTTGACCCATAAGCTTTAGCAATCACCTTAAGTGCATCCTCTAATATCTCATTAGGTTTTAATGCAACCATATCTAAGTATTCTACTAGAGATTCTATTCTATCAAGTGGGGCTGAAGATAATCCCTCCATAAGTCTTTCTTCTAACTTATCTTTACTAGGTATTTATGTTATTTATGCCTAGGGTGGTTTTAGTTGTTTCTCTAGAAGGAGCCTTGAGGGTGGCCTAAGAAATAAGTGATAATGTAAGGGCCCCATTTTCCATATCTCACTTGATAGTTTTTCATCTACTTTGGACAACTTGGGCTCCAACTTAATGTTGTACTTATTCAACCTAGCTAATACCTCTAAGAAACTAGAGGCCCTAATGTAGAATAGGTCATTGACCCCATGTTGATTATCATATACCTTATTTATGGTCTTTGTCTTTAGATGTTTGGTGATCAGCCCATTAAGGTCCCATTTCCTCAAATCATCTTTTTATAGGGTGAAAGAGTCCCTATGTCTGGTAATAACATTTACATGCTCCCAATTTTTTGAAATAGTCCTACTAGTTATCAATGGAAAGGGATGGGGAAGGCCTTTGCTCTTTTCCTTGAAAAATTATTCTATAATATGAATAATTTTGTAAGCCACTTCTTGCTTTTCAAGCTTGGTTGGCACATAGATGGGTATCCTAAAGCGTTAGTTCAAAGTCCCTTCAATACTAATCACTGTGTAATCAGGGTAGAACCATATGTACCATATCAATTCCACATATTTCTTAATCAATGGGTTGACCTTACTCATGAGAATTCCTATGATGGTTTCCACTAGGGATGGATAAACATAATCATAGATGAACTACATGTTGTGTCTATATTTGAAAATGTGAAGTTTGGAATAATAATGGGAGATAATAGGTCTCCCATCATGTGACCAATTATTAATGTTTGGGATATGGGTGGAGGCTAAAAGAACATAAAACAAATAAGACATCATGTAAATTTTTTTGCTTGTTTTCTTCTTGATGGCTATGAATTTGTACTTAAAATGGATGTTGATCATCTCACCCAATGGGGGAGTGAGTCTTTTCTCCACCATGAAGTAAACATATGATACCTAAATTTTATTAATATGAGTAGTAGAGGGGGCTCTACATAACCTATTTATCAAGGTCATTGTTATCTTAATTCCCTCCTTAAATTGGACAATTGGTATTTTACCTATTTGGTCTTAGAATACTTGATTCCCAATAAGAAACCATGGGGAAAGGATTGTGTTTAGATTATGCTCCCCAATCCACTTTTTAATGGTTGACATGTCTATTTGGGGTTTACCCAGTTTATAATATCTCTCATAAGTTAGGGGTAGATGTATGATATTTTTTTAAATGTACGCTCATGCACAATCCAATCATTTTCAATTTTATAATCTTGGAAAAGAAGAGCAAGGACATCAATATAGTGTAGTACCTCTGGCTTGGTGGTAGCATAGTGTAGACTAGCCATCTGAATAGAAACCAAGTCATTGTATCTCCTTAGGATGGTATCATTACTCTATTCATACCTATTCAAATCTTTTATCTCCTTAATTTTCCAAAAGATTTTAGACCAATTCTTGTTCCCATTACTCAAAGATATAGTATCTAGGTCTGTATCCTTGAAAACCCTCCCATCATTATCTAAGGTTAGGTACAATATGGTCTCATCCCTTTTTTATTTTCTGTGAACTACCATGGCTATCAAAGTTCTAAATAATTACCAAATGAATTTCCAGTAGTATTTGAATTAACTTATCCTCACTTAGATCATAATTGATCTCTTCTTAGTTTGATTGTGATCAATTCAATCTCAAATTGGGGATTTTAAGGATGTTAGGGATTTTATAAAGATTTAATGGTGATGGAAATCTAGACTTAGGCTCATTCATGTTTTGGATTTGATTGAGACCCATGCCTTTATACCTTTGCCTTTTCAAGCATATAAAATCTCTAATTCTATAATTTTGTGCTTTCATGGCGTCCATGTGATATCCATTTGACAACTTTCATGGCATTTTTCATAAATGTGTTGAAGAACTAGTAATTATATTTTGAAAATCCAACTTTTCTTTTGCACTATTATCTCTTTTTTCATGGATCAACATGGACCATTGATCGTTATCATAGGGATAAAAAATCATTGGTTATTTTATGTTGATCCCTATGTTTGTGAAAATTGGATCCTTTGTAGGACTTGTATTTTATGTAGCGAACATGTGCTCACCACATGTTGATCTTATTGGCCTTTAGGGCTTGTTAAAAGTTTTTTGGTAGCTGTGCTCTATTTGATCATCCTCTCTTGAGCAAACACAGACCATTGATCTTAATCCAAATGGATTCACATGATTGGTCTAGTGGATCAAATGTTTTAGATCTATTGGTTCTTTCACTCCATCTGATCAATATATATGATGAAGTGTGGGCCATTAATACTACAAAAGGGTGAGAAATTTAATCAAAATATCAAAATAAAAAGGGGACTTAGGCTTAAACTCTTTAGGTTAGGGTTTATTTCATGTTTAATAAATACATTATAAACTTTAGGCTGAAGTATATTAGCCTAAGTTTTGGGATGAATATAAAGGGGACCTAGGCTAGATGTCTTAGGCTAAGGTTTATGTTGTGTTAATAAACACATCATAGATTTTAGGCTAAGATATTTATTCTAATTTATTAGAACAATTCCAAAGGGGGGCCAAATGATAAAAGGACCAACTATTAGGTTTTGACTTAGGAATTCATCATGTTAATAAACATGATGAAACCTTAGGTTAAAAGAATTTAATCTAAGTCTTATACCATAAGGATATTTTAAAATAATATTTAATATAAGTCTCTAGCCTAAGGTTTATTTCATTCAAATAAACATAATTGGAACCTTAGTAAATAGACTTAGATTAAAACTATGTTTGTAAATACTAGATCATGAGGCCATTTTATCATTGGAAATTTAAAGATCCTAAACATTTGAACATCTTCTGAGGGGTCCCATTGATTTGTAATGCAATCCATAAGGTTTTATCAATATTTTTGGCGTATATCTATGTCTAAGAAAAATGATTGATTAGATTAAATTTGATAGTCTCACAGATGTCAATGATGACCTCACAGATGTCAAATGATAGTTACAAGAATGTCAAATTCAAGTTATTGGATCATTAGGTTTCATGGGTTTAAATTTTATGGTCTCATAGATGTCAATGATGGTCTTGCAGTTGTCAAATAATGGCCTTGTGGACATAAAATGACAATCATGAGAATGTCAATTTTAAGCTCATAAAATTATTTTAGTATATAGACCTTATATTTGATATGATCTATTGGATCAATCTCCATGATGATGCATAGACCATTAATCATGATCCAAGTATATGCATGTCATTGGCCTAATTTAATATGCAAGACCCTTAATTATTAAGCTTTAAATGTGGGAGTGCCACATAGAGACTCCATAGGGCTTCTTAGGCTTTTGAATTTTTAGATGTGCATTCACTTCATCTAATTAATTTCTATGAGAAGTTGTAGACCGTAGATCATGATCTAGATGCTTGTGCATGATTGGCTCACCTTTGTATACATTATAATCATAGCCTAAGTTTTATTATAAGGTTTTTTTATATTAATAAATATAACAAGAACTTAGGGTAAAACTTAGGCTAAATTCATGATTAATAAAAGAAGCCATTTAACTTTATCAATGATCTTGCACCATTCAATCATTAGTCCCACTGAAGTGTGGACCATCTATCATGATCTTGGTGATCTTATGGGATTGGTCTAATGGACCAAATGCTTAGATTCATTAGGTTTCCTTCATTCTATTGGATCATTTCTCTTGATAAAGCATAGACCATCAAATCTACAAAAAATCAAGGCACTTAAGTTAATATGTGGGAAAATATAGGAACTTAGGCTAAAGCTTCAAAACTAAGGTCTTGTTTATGTTGATAAAATGTGAATGGGGCCTTAGGGTTAAAATTTTAGGCTAATCATATATCAAGGGGACCATGCTAAAATAAATGACCCTAAAATCATAAACATTAGAGCACATTAGAAATATAAGGAACAAAGGGGGAAAAATAAAAGGGACCAAATAGGATTTTCAGGCTAAGGTTTGGTCATGTTAAGAAACATGACCAAGCATTCATATGAAAATTGGGATTAAAGCCAAAGTAAATTTGAAATGTTCCCATCAAATGTGCTCCCACCAATATTTGAATTTAAACTAAGGGTTCAAGCTAGGGTTTGTTGAAGGAGGGTTTTATCACATGAATCCAATTATGAACCACCATAAATTTATGACTAGTAAAAGTTATAATATTATTAACTTTTAGATCCCAAGCATGATCCATTGAAGGGAGCTCCATGGAACCTACAACTTAAGACTTGAAAGTTAATTGTTATCAACATTAGGTAAGGTTTCAAACAAAACCATGCACAAATGGGTCAATTTCATTAGGTATTAATGATCTTCAAGTATAATAAAGAGAGAAATATCAATATTTCAGTGCTAAGGTTCAAAATAATCACAAGGGTCCCTATTTTTCAAAAATGGGGATATGTTGACCTCAACAACACCTTTGTAAGTGATTATTATCTAACATAATCCTTGATAACTCCATGATGGATTTATTATTTATTTCAATGACACCATTTTATTATAGTTTATAAGGATATATTAATTTCCTTTTGATTCCATGTGAAGAATAAAACTCATTAAATTAATTAGAATAAAATTCATGTCCTCTATTTATTCTTAGGGACTTGATAGATTTTCCACATTCCTTTTTAGCCAAACCTTTATAATTTTTAAAATATGAAAAATATCCACTCTTTTATTTAAAAAAGTAAACCCTCATAAACCTTTTAGCATCATATACCAAGGAAATTAAATACAAAATATTTACCAATACTTAAATACATTGGTCCACATAAATATGAATGAACTAGAACTAAAGGTGTGATTTCTCTCTATTTTCTAATAGGTAAGGACTCCCTATGAGGTTTACGAACTATACATGAATTGAATATATTATCCTTATTAAATTACAACTCGGGAAGACCTCTTACCATACCCTTTATGTCAAGAATATTTAATCTCTTTAAATTGATATGATCATATCTTGAATAACACATGTAAACATCCTCAATGGTTGTGAAAAAAATACTTTCCTTCATAATATTAATATTTAATGGAAACATTATATTATTTTTCATATAGGATTTTCCAAATATATTTATATATCTCTTATCACAAATATGAAAAAAAATCCAACTTTAAAAATCAGTTTGAAACCCTTTTCTACTAATTAACCAACATTTATGATATTATGAATAAGATTCAGAGAAAATTAAACATCATTAATTTCACCCTTACCTTTACTTGTGCTGATTTTTATTCTTCCATTTTATTTAAATTGTATGTACTTTCCATCTCCCAATTGTATTTGGATTTTGAAAGAGTCATCTAACTTGTTAAAACCATATTTTTGACTTGTCATGTGATTTGAGCAGCCTAAATCAAGCAACCATAAATTATGCTTCCTTTATTCTCAAATTGAATGAGAGATAATAATTTTTTACCTATTTAACATCAATTTTCTCATCTTGAAAATATTTCTTCTTAATCTCTTGATTAACTTGATTCTTAATTTCTAGTATCTTATAATCTTTAATCACGTGTCATAATTTTTTTACAATAATAACAAATAAAGTATTTATTACTCTTAAATGTGAAGTTATCTTTATATTTTCCATTTTAATTTTAGTTTTTATAACTCCCTTTATTCTTATTTTTATTTTCCTCTTTGGTGTTTTAAACCTTTGCCTTGGTTTCAAGTCCTTGTTCTTTATCTCCTATGTATTGTCACATCTTGTCTTTGTGAGAAAAGAGAGAATCCAATAATTCATCAACACTTGTAGTTTTCATGTATTTACACTATTAAAGAGTTATAAAATTATACATACACATTTAGATTAAATATCTCAAAAAATATATTACTATAAAACTATCATGTATAGTTTCTCTATAAACCCTCATTTTATGAATTAAATCATTTACTCTAATGCAGTAATCTTCTACACCTTCAGAATCTAACATTCTCAAATTCTCAAAATTAATTTTAAGCATTTATATTTTTAAATATATTAATTTAATGGATCCTTTACATGAATTTTAAAAGGTATTCAATGACTCATGGGCATTATTTCATCCTAAAATTCTTGGATAAATGCTTGGGTATATGGCACTTTGAAGATAGAAGAGAGCTTGCGTATCTCCCTTTTCATCATTTTTTTTGTTATTTTATTATCTTATGTCAAGGTATTCAAATATTTAGATTATTTATACCAATGGATACCATTATCCTAAAATCATTTCCACATAATAATTATTTTCAACTGATCTCTCCAATACCTAAAGTTGTCACCTTTAAAAAAATAAATATTCATGGAAACAAAATTCATTAAAGCCATTATTTCTTATGATAATGGCATGAAAAACATTTTCAACCTTGATTAAATATGTATTTAATACCAAATTAATCTTTTAAATGTATATGGATTGAAAATTAGATCTTAATTAATCTAAAATTGAAGCTATGTATCAACTAATTTGTCCCAAAATCACTAGTTGTGTTGTAAGGGAGATTTTTGAGTAAAACTTGTATGGAACAAGATCAAAACCAAAATAATATTATTTATAATTTTAATTTATGAATAAATATATAAAAATAATATAGATATAAATATTCAATATGAATCTATAAAATTATCATGCTACACTTGTGCACAATCTTTTATCAATAATAAAGGTTAAAATAAGCCTATTGCAAGAAAACCTACATGACAAGTTATGTTAAACATAAATTATAATATAAATTAATAGTTATATTTATAAAATAAGTAATATATAATAGTAATTTTAAAAATATACTCTAATATACCTGAAATTAGACTAAACCAAATACTAAAGAAATCAAGTTGACTTGTGTTCAAGACATGGTCAACATGCAAAAAGCCTTGCTCAAGAAGTCACTAAATCATGCAACTTACTCAAATATTACATCCAAAATTAAATATAAAATAGTTTTCTTAATATTAAATAATCTTTAATTTTAATTAAATTAACACTAAATATGTTCCCTATCTCTTGGTGACTCATTTGAGTACTAAAATAGTGAACTCCTCAGCTAACTAGCAATTCTAGCTATTTTTTAGGAAATTCCTATAAATTATCCAAAATTACCAAATAAATAATCTATGACATACATGAATTAAATAAAATTAATAAACACATAAAATAAAATAAATCTAATATCAATATTTAAGTTCCCGAATTGGAATCATACTCAACAACTATACTATTGATTAGTTATAACACATGATACCATGTCTAGGATAAATTGGACATATCAAATTGAGATTATTTTGTGAACCCATAGTTTTTGATACATAAATATTGTAAATTCATACCACAACTTATTCTAAACATACATTAGTCTAATAGTGGTTACACTATATGTAAGATCTAGTGGGAATATTACATTAAACTACAATTTTGTCATATAAAGGGCATACAATCAAAAATTCACTTGATGATAGTGATGATGACCAAGAGACATGAAATTCAAAGATATACCAAAGTAAAATATACACTTAATAATTTTAATAATAATTCATGCATTTATACAACCATAAAAAAATCCCAAATTCAATGACAATATGGGTGACATACATGAGTGGGATGATTGGGATGACCTATGAGAATATATTCACATTATTATAGAAAATTTAAAAATAAAAAATCAAATATTCCAAAAATTAAAAAAATAAGAAGCTTAGAATGACATGATTTATACTTACATCATTTACATATGTTATTTATCACATGTTTGGTATATTACACATCATTTCTATATACACAAACATTTCAAGTGGTGTATGAGTGATATTAAGGACATACAGATACACATGATAAATGGATTTCTTATACCTATGGTATATGTTAATTTTATGGGAATATTATTCCATAATTTATACTATTATAGGTTATATCTTTATATGACATTTCCACCTACCATGTTGAGATATTTTGATTTCTTACAAATGCCTTGATATTTCTCATGCTTTATATAGTTCTATAAGGATATTTTAATTTAATAGGATATGAAATTTAATTATTTAGATGATGTAAAATAATTTTTATATTTTATGCTTATTTGATGTTGTTTACTTTTATAATAGGTTAGTCATTGCTTTTCTATTATATGAAGCCCCTTTGCCTAGTTTGTGTGTCATTTATTTCCCCTTGTTTGTGGTTCTTTAGCCTTGTATCTTCATTATATATATCCCCTTGATTTTGGCTCATTTTACTTATTTTTTGGACATTCATTGACCATTGTATGTGGCACCTTGGCCTTACATGCAACATTGTGTGTTACTTCATGTAATTGTATTATGTGACAATTACTTTGGAACATGTGATTACTAAGTGTTTTCGTGTCATGATACATATCATGCACCTTCCTATATTGTGTGGTTTCATGATCCATATCATGAAAATTTTCCCTCATATACTTATTCAATATATCTATTAGTTCTACTTGTTACTACATACTTAATTTCTTATATGTATTAACATGAAACTTATATGCCCTTGTATTACATATGATATGATTTAATGACATTAAATATTACAATGACATATTATGGAATTGTTGATATGATTATACATGGTTAATTATTTATACATGAAATGATAAATTTAATTAATTATTTTGAGATGAGTGACTTTAAAACTATGTCCCTTATCTCAAAATGGGTGCATATTAGTGGACTTGTCATATAGACTTAAGCCTCCATAATCACAAATTATATATATTATAGTTATTTTAAAGTGGTTTATATATATATTGGGACAATTTTATATATTAGATTACATTTTTGGGTATATTAAATGCATATAAACTCATTTTACATGGCATGAATTATAGGATTTACATATAAGCACATATTCAAACACATTTAGGGGAATATGCAGGGTGTATGTACTCATTTCATAACATGGGTTGTATATTTTTTATATTTTTTAAATATTATACAAAAATAACATATATATGCATAAAATTATATATTATATTATCACTAGTTACTTAAAATTATGGTTCACTTAAACTATTTCATGTATACACATTTGTAGAGTTTATAAATATTAACACTAAGGAGTTCAAATTATAGGGCATGAATTTATTCATACATAGTTACATTATGAATTTTTTTTAATATTTGAAGCACATTTCATGGTATTGGGTAATGATAAACCTTCATTATCTAAGTCATTATATAATGTTTTATTCATTTTTAAATGATTACTATGGTTAAGGTTCTATGTTTCTCAATGGCCTAACAATAATCTATAAGTATAATATGTGGATCGCACCTTTCATCTTGGGGTTACAATACTAGTGTAGATTAGTTATAGGGTTAGTTAAATTAGGATTCTAAATCACTCAATATCTTGAAATTATTATTTGTTGTTATCCAATGAGGTTTGGAGGAATGTTGCTTTCCCAATCCATAAGTCATGCCTTGTTTACACACACTGGAGATTGATCACCCCAAATAATTCAAAAGGGTTTAATAATAACAATCGTTATTTAATGTTTTAATAAGGAAGAATAATCTTCAACAAGTTATAAGGAAACATGGTTAACCCACACAAAGGTATACTATTTACTTGCTCTTCAATTCAAATATAGTTTTATATACTTTCATAATTATTTTTTCGACGTTGAATGCCACATTTGCATTTTACGTTTTGCTAGAGAAACTTGCACATTTGGAGCCTTTCCCAAAGCTAGTATGTTTTCACACTCAAGTACATATTTATCATCTTAATATAGTATTTTTATTAATTTTAAAATTATAATAAAAGGGGATCATTTTTAGACACTAAAATATAGTAATTAATACTTGATAATGTCATTTTTTATTACCTTAACCCTACATTACTTATGCATACATATATGACACTAATTTTCCATTCTCTCACATCCACATGATATGTATGGGTTAAATCCTTCTAAATTAATTATAGTCACCTATAGTAATTCACCCAGTCTATGCTAAATTAATAAACTATCATTTTCAAACATCCAAAAATCATTAGATCAATATTCATGTCTCCTAGATTGTAACATTAGACTTTGACCATATGTTTGATGGTATTGTATGTACCTAAATTTGATACAATGAAACATTTTTTCAATCTAATGATGATGCCAAAAATTTTCATTTAATAATGCACATAATTGGATCCTTCCATATCTCATTATCCCATTTTATTTATTTCTAAACCTTCCCTAAGTGTCAAATTTGTAGAAACCATACCTGAACCTTTCAAACTTGTGATTTCCATAGTGCATCAAAGCTACCAAAGTAGTTATAAAATTTACCATGTCCATTTTATGAACCCCCAAAGTGGTTTAGGAACTATCACAATAGTTTTTAAACTACTTTATTTGTTATGATAGCCACTGTAGAAGTTGTGTAACCACCTCCTACATATAGTATTTTTTCACCACCTTTGAATAAGTTTAAAAATTTAGCTTTTAGGATGTGTTTTTTATGTTCCACACTTAATTTTTTATTTAGATTCACCTCTTTAACCCTATACTAGACCATTAAAGTCCTAATGATTCCTAGTGAACATGAAATCAATTCTTTTTAACTATCAGCTAAAAACCTTACCCCATTTTTAAAAATAAGCCTATTGTTTTAGGTAAATTTTCACTTTAAGTTATAGGGAAGAGAGAAAATAAACTTGGTATAGATGTGGTTGAAAAACATGTTTGATTATGCGTGCATTGAATTAAAAGGTTGTGAAGAGCTCCTCTTTGGCTTGGGAGGAATACCTATAGGTAAAAAAGCATGAAAGTAAACTTGTTTTTTATACAAATAGTTAGGTGGATTGCCTAGTGATAGATAGACCATAGAAGTGGGAGATTACTTAAGGGATATCAATCCACACATTTTAAAAAATTAAGTTCACAAAACTAGAAAGAAGTTACTTGCATCAATAATCAAAAGGTACTAAAATTGAACACAAAAATGCTTGCTCAAAAAATAGACTAGAAATGATAAAATTAGTGATAAACTAATTAATACTAGTGCTAAGGGGTTGGGGTATAATTTAAAAAATTAGGTAAGAGTCTGTGAATGGGCAAAGACATAAAAAACTAGATTTGGTTTGGTGTAGGTAGGTGAAAGGAGCTTGCTAGAAGTTTGCCTATTAGTGAACTATTGGTGGTCAAGGTGACCTTCACTAGTTGGGGGAACCATTGCCAGTTGTCTAATTATCACCAGTTAAGACTAACCATCACCAGTTAGGGCTAATCATTGATGGTTGCCTATCAGTAGAATTGGGTTGGTGTTGTTAATTGATAAGATTCATAAGTTAATTTCTAAGATGTGATTAAGGGATATATTGATTTTAGATGAAAAAATTATAAGTAAATACCAAAAATCAAATACTTGTCTTACCAAAATTCAATTAGGTGGATGGTTGAGATGGAATGCTTATTGGTGGAATTTGGCTTAATTCTGGTAGAGTAACTATACTTAAAATCTTGGTTGAGAGGTGATGGTGAGTTGGCTCCCAATAAGATGGTTGATGATGCTTGATAATGCTGATGATGCTAATTAACCTACAAAAAGATATTCTAGATAGACAAATCTCTTGATAACAATTATAGATGGATCTTTTCCTACAACCCTCTCTCTCTTATAGGCAAGGCAAGAGGTAGAAGTGAAGGTGTAACTAGGCCATCTAAACATAAATTGTCCATGTAAAGGCTTACAACAAGATTTAGGCAAGATATTTTTAGAAAATCAAAGTGGTGGTTTGCATGTGGCTTTCATGCTAAAAGTCTAGGTGGTGTAACTTGACCATTGTTAAATAGGGTGACCATCAGTTGTGGCTAAAGGTAAAAAGGTGGGTTAAAAAGGTTAAGAGGTGAATTAAGTTATATAGGTGGCTAACTTGACTCTATGTTAGGTGAGTGGGTTAGGTCAGGTAGGTTTTTTGATATTTTAGGTATATTAAAAAGAGGTTAAAGAGGAACCCTAGGTATTTTGACAACTAGGACCATGTGTGTGGTTTTTTAGTGTCTACATTTTACCCCTTTTTGTTATGCAGCTTTGAATCAACAAGTTGTAAAATAAAAAAACTAACATTGTCAAAGGTCTCATTGCCTCAAGTATGAAATTATTTCCCCTCAAACTGGGAGTAGATGAGGTAAGGTAGAATAAGGTTAGGGTTTGATAATGGGTAGATGGTGGGTCATGAGGTAGGTGACAAAAGAATGGTTGGTCATTTGAAACACAAATATGTGCAAAAAATATGACTAAGTATGATATTCAAGATTACGTAAAGACTAAAGTTGTCAATATTAGTAAAAATAAGTGTTTGTGCTAAGAAGGACAAGTGACAAGTGAACTACATGACTGCATGTAGGTATGGCAACTAAGAACACCTATAAATGCAAGTCTCCTAAGTTATTTCTATGTTTCTAGTGGGTATCTAAGGTAGGAATTAATATCAATGAAAACACAAATTGGGTCAAGTGTCATGATTATTTGAGGTAGGAAGTTCTATTAAAAAGACATAAATGATCTGGTTGTTCAATAGGTGGTGCAAAAAATGAATAGTCAATAAGGCAAGGTTGGTCTACATGGTCAAAAGTACTAAGCAAGGGAAACACAAAATATGCAAATAGGTTGGGTAAAAAATTACTAATATTGAGGTAGATATGGCCAAAGGGGAGGGGGTTAGTTGGAGGGGGTGGTCAAGCTGACTCCATGTGCACTAGGTAAGTAGACATTGCCTACATAGTTTCATGGACATAATATCCAACAAAATATTTAGGACAAATGTAGTTTTTCCCATCTAGGTAGATAAAAGGTAGAACACCAAGGTGAGATTCCTCAAAAAGTTTAAAAAAAGTGAAAGGGGACCCTGACTAGTGATGATTAGGGTGAAACCCTAAAAATTTGGTAGGTTAAAAGTGAAAAGGTGAATTATTTTTTAGCATTTGAATTTTGGAATTTTAATCTAGGTGAATAGTGCATGGTGGCCATTTATGTGTTGATGCTACTGAGGTGGAAGGTTGGGATTGGTTCATTTATTTGAGTGAGGATCAAGTTAATTGAGGGTGGTTGAGGATGTGATAGAGTGGTGGAATAAGACCTTTGATCATGCCAATGATCATGGAATGAGGTAGGTTATGTTTTGAATTTATAGTTAGGTGAGTTCATGTGTGGAATAACATGTGTTGGTATGAATTAGAGGAGAAAAATGGGTTTTAAGCATTTTAGTTTGGTTTTCTTAGGTCTAAGGTTTGTATAAAGTAGGAAAATTGGATAAACATAGGAATATGAGGTAGGCATTGGGTAGAAAAGATTGTAAAAGGTGAAACTTAGGTAGATTGGTAGGGTTTTATATGTTTTACATAGGTTAGGGGTTCAAGTCTTTCCACCACTAGGTGTAGACAGGGACTGGTGATGGTTCAACTTGACCAGTATCAATCAAGCCTAAGGAGCACAACTAGTCCTAAGGGACTGATAATGGTTATAGGAACCATTCATGGTCGAAGGACTAGGTAAAAAGGGGTAGGATGTGAAAAAGGTGTTTGGTTTACAATATTTTAAGGTTGGATAATATAAGTGATGGTTGATAGATTTTTGAGGATAATTGTTTGGTGAGGTGAGTAAAAGCATAGTTGATAGGGTGTGATAAGTGTTGGGAGGATAGGGGATATATTAGGTGTGGTTATAATAAAGGATATAATGGGGTGAATCAGAATAGGTTAAGGAAAGGTATAAGTTAGTAATCAACTTTAGGTGGAAAACTAAGTGTGCATGTTTGATGTATGTTGCACTTACATGATCACAAGTAGATTAAATTAAGGGATCAAGTTCCCATGCTATTTTTATAGGTTCAAGATGCCATGACTACTAATGAGTGGAGGCATATGGAGGCCATTAGATTAGGTGAAATGTAACACTATAAATACCTACCCTGAGATCCTATGATGATCATCATACTCATTGAGATGGGATCCTATGATGAACACTTTTTGGATACCAAATAGAAAGATCACCATCATCATAGAGAATGTGCATAGGATCACCTAACTAATAATTAAAGAGACCCATTCTATCACATAAAGAGTGATGAGATAGACTACTTCATAGAGTTGATACATGGTGTAGATTAAGTTCATGCATAGTTTCACATAGGTAGATTTAGTTATTATCCATTATAGTAGATGTCTTGTGAGGATAGATGATTACTCATGATAATGATGATGGCCTTGAAAAGTTTTATTCTACCTAATTTAATTTGAGGGTGGTTTTCACATCTATTAATTGGTGTTTTAGTTGAGATGTTATTGGGGAGGACTATATTTGGATGGGCCCTAGTTTTACTTGTGCAGATATATAAGACATTTAGGGATTTTAAGCACATAGGTGGTATGAGATTAGTGTCAGATTTGTACTTCACTACTGGGCATTCAAGTACATTTGGGTGCTAAGACCCTTGGGGGTACTAGTGGAGGGTTAGCTACCGATTGACTATATAGTGGGCTTCCTACGTGGGAGGAGAGGTGGTGCCATGATAGGGGTAGGTGGAGGAGCAAAAGATATTGAGTGGTTCTAGGATGTAATGGAGGGTCTAGTGGTAAAAAACATGACATAAAGACCATATATTGGGTGGCCTTAGTGGCTAGGACTTAGGTATCACACCATAGTTTTTTAGAATTAGTGATGGATATATGGCCATCAAGATGGTGAGGATGAACTATTTATTTTTGATCAAATGTAGAGATAGTTTGGGTTGGTTTAATGGATCCCACCTAATCTTCCCCAATATAGAAGAGAGGAGATTGAGTTCATGTTGCCTGAGCCACAACTTTAGGATGTTGTGTTGGATTATAAGGAGCTATTGGTGAGAGCCCCTATCGATGATGTAGGTGTTGTTGATGGATACACAACCTAGTATCAGGGTAGATATGTCACAATAGAATTCATATGGTCTGATGGGGGATAGTAGGATATGGACATAGATTTATTAGGGGCACATGAATATGGGGATGGTTAGGTAGTAGTAACACTCATTGTAATATAGGCTCAGGTTACCACACTCTAGGGTTAGGTGGATACACTATAAGGGTAGATGGTGGCTATGATAGTAGAGAAATATTAGGCATAGACATACATAGCTACATTAAAGGGATAGATAGCCATATTATAGGGTTAGGTGTCCACCTTACAAGGGTAGGTTCAGGTATTAAAAACTGAGAGGGACTAGACATAGACATCCCTTGGGGTAGTCATGCAGGAGAGAGATGCTCTTAGATAGAGGGTAGTAACAAGAGTGGGATCAACACCAGTGGCTGAAAGACCACTAGACATAGTTATAAGGCTCTAATACTTATCCTCTATTAAGAAGCTCAGGTATTATGAGGTGATGGTGTTGGGTTAGTTACCATAGGTGATGAGATATGAGGAGTACAAAACTAGTTTGGCTGATGGGCCATTTATAGCTACCCTAGGATAGTGGGCCTCCATAGTGGGTCACCAAGTAGGTATCCTAGGAGGAACACCATAAAATGTGGGTATAGGTATAAGTATAGGTATAGGTGGGGTTATTATTAGTGCTCCCAATGCTCTAGGATCTTGATGTATTCATATGTGCTAATATATCAATATAGATTGGTGTATATTATTTTTGATACTAGCTTGCATGCTGATGCAGTGAGATGTACATGTTTTGGTAGAGAGTTTACATATTATCACATGTATTTATGATGACATGATGTATATGATGATGATGCATGGTTTATGATGAGATATATGATGTATTTTTATGGTTCATGATTGATATGCTTAATGTGGTTATTCATGTTTATGTTAATAGTTGATGGTTTATGGTTCCTTGTATATGTTTTATGAGAGGTTTGACTCAGTAGCTTAGGCATGAGATGTTTTAAATATAGTTATGATGATTTTATCTTGTTCATGGATATGGTAGGATGTGTTATGGGTGGATATATGGTATACGATGATGTAATTATTAATAACTTTGATTATGGTTATGATGATGTGGTTTGCATGAGATGTATTATAGTAATGTTATGGATAGATTGGTAAATGACATATGATATTATTCATGATGTTTTGATTTTGTTTATGATAATGAGAATGAATTTATTATATAATATATCTTGGCATGATGTTTTGATGGTAGATGGATAGGATTATGTTTATGGCATGATGTGATATGATGGTGTTTTGATCATAGATAGGTAGATGATGTGGTTCATAGATATAGCTCATAATGTTATGATTTTGATTTGATATTTGTTTCTTATGATGATGGAGATATAATGTGGATATGGGTGAAGATTTAATGAGATTACATAAAGTAAGTAGGAAATAAACTAAATGTTTAGGAAAGTGATAAGGATCATGAGAGGTATGAACCAATAAAAGATAACAAAAAAAACATGATGCCTCTTCATTGGTAAGGACAAAAGAATGAAACCTAAAGTTGGAATAGCTTAGTGAAAGTGACCCTTTCAAATGCTTCACATTAATGTATTTTGGTTGGTAAATGGGTATCTTGATCACATTGTGTCAAGTAAGCTCACAATCCCATGCATATGATATATGGAGGGAGGATGGGTGGAACTGGAACCTTTTGTGAGACCAACATGCCTTTTCTATATGTTTCCAAGAGGATAGTATAAAAAATTCTATGCTCATGTATAAAGTTTAGACTAATCAATGCAAGAATTCTACTGAGGAGAACTGATTGTGGATTTCTAAGATTTATTACTTTTATGAGAGCTGATTATGGATTTCAAAATTACTTTTTTGTTGCTTATGGTTTTTTGCTTATCTTGATTTTTCTTGTGGTTGGGGAAGTTGATTGATGTGGGAATCTTCCAAGAAATTAATAGTTTTTGAAAAGTTTGTTTCTTAGCCATCCTTTAAGGGAATGGTCTAAGTTTATGTGCCTAGTCCAAATGATTATGATAGCTATCCTTCAAGGGAGTAGTCCACCTTATGTTTTATAATTTTAGATATGTTTTCAATAGTTATCTTTTAAGGGAGTAGTCTGTGAATGCTAAGAATGACCCATGATTTGGTTTTTGACTTTTGATATTTCTTGTGTTGTTGTTTGATTTTGCTTGACATAGACTTTCTTATACATGCTCAAGGGGTTATCTTTATGAAGGCAAAAAATAAGAGCACAAGAAGGTTGAGTAGGTGAAAAGAGGTGTAGGTGACAATGATCATGGGAACCAACATCTAGAAGATGGGAAGTACCATGAGAATCATTCCATAAGTAGAGCCATGGTACCCATAGTTCAATATTAGGCTATGACTCTAAAATATAATCACATAATTTAGATGTAGTCGATTTCCCTTAATAAGAGAGAAATGAATGTGGTTACTAGGGATGAGCTTAAGTTAAACCAATGATGATTGTGACCCCTATTTAATAATAAAAAGGACATAGATGCAAATCATTGAGAGGATCAAGTTCTAGTTTGCCTTCAAGAGAGGACAAATGATAAGCTTCTAATCCATACTTATGGGTTATGATGTAGGGTCTAAGCTAATTAAAAGAAAATTTTCCCCTTTATCTTTTCTCCATATTAGTTACATGTTGATTGTCCTTAAGGATGAGATCTATGATATTGAATTCTCACTCTTTCAAGTATTTTTTATAAGCATGCTTGAGTCATTCTTGATAGACACAAAGATGAGTGAGAGTGGCCAAATAATGCTCATCATGTAGATCAAGTTGGGCTAAACATTATTGATGGTAATCATCTTCCAAAATAAGGTCACATAAAGATATGTAAAGAGAGGGTAAGGATAATACCAACTCCACCACCATGCTAACATTTGGAAGCATTGAAGAACATAGTTATGTGATTGGTGAAGTTTAATTGGGATAGGTTTATGATGGACTCATCTATAAATTGAAGAGGAAGAGGTTGGTTGATTAGTATGGGTGCATCAACTAATTGGTCAGCAATAACTTACCTCTTAATTGACTTTTATTGCAGGAACTCAAGTCAAACTTAGCTAAAAGCATGAGCCAGTCAGCCATACACTAGTTTTTATATGACTTAGAGTGCATGTAATTGAGAAAGTTAGTATTGGTTATGATGAAAGTTTTTTAGTTAAGAAGGTAGTGGCAAAGTTTGGTGTCTATGAAGACTAGGGCTAAGCATAATTTCTTAGTATGTCTATACTAAGTTTTGTAGTCTATAAGGGTGTAGCTTATGTAATAGACGACTTAATATTTGTGTTCTTCATCCTAATGGGCAAACATTTCCCCTAGGGAATGGTCAGTGGTAGAGATATAAAGGTAAAAAGGTTGGTCATCATTAAGAGGTGTGAGAATAGGTGGAGATAGAAGGTAATTTTTGAGTACATCAAAGGCCTTTTGTCAATCAACATTCCACTTGAAAGAGATGTCCTTTTTTAAGAGGTGATGGAAGGGTTGATCTCAATCTAAGAATTGATAAATGAAGTGGCAAATGGATTGGAGATTTCCCTACAAACTACAAAGTTGTTTAAGATTAGTCAGGGGTAGCATCTCGAGGATAGATTTAATTTTAGTTAGATCAATCTTGATTCCTTGAAGGGAAATGATGAAGCCAAAGAGTTTTCCTAACAAGACCCAAAAAATACATTTCTTGGGATTAAGGTGGACATGTTAATAGATAAGTCTCTCAAAGATAATCTTGAGAATGGCTTAGTGGTCCTTGTAAAGTTTGGATTTTTTGAGGAGGTCATCCATGTAATCCTCGATGATTGTGTGGATAAGGTCATAGAAGATGTAGGTCATAACACATTGGTAGGTTACACCAGTGTTCTTAAGATTAAAGGGCATAAACCTATAATAAAAATTCCCCCATGGGGTGATAATGGTAATTTTGTGTTGATCTTCAGGGGTAATCAAAATTTGATTATAAACTAAGAATCCATCCATGAGGGATAACATATCATGGCTTAGTAAAAGATGAATAAGTTGGTTAATTCTAGGTAGAGGAAATTAATCCTTTGGGTAAGAAAGGTTGAGGTCATGAAAGTCCACATATATACGTAGTCCCCTTATTGTTTTAGTGATAGGCACAGTGTTGGAAACCCACTTGGGATAATCAATGGGTTGAATGAAGTCAACAGAGATGAGGCATTGAATCTCTTCTTTGGCAAGAAGGGATATGAAAAGATACACTCATTAAAGTTTATATCTAATAGTCTTGGCATCATGATTAGTTACAATGTTGTGGGTGTTAATGGCTGGGTCAATTCTAGGCATGTTGGCATATGACCAAGTGAATGTGATGCTATGGTCCTAGAGGAAGGTGGAGAAATCTTAAAGTTCCTTAGGGGTTAGAGATTGGCCTAGTTTTAAAATATGAGGGTTATTTGAAGTTCCTATGTAAATATCCATAGTGGATTCATTTAACCAAGTTGAGGTCTCTAGAGGTAAGGATTTGTGGATGGAGGAGTTAGGTGTACCAAGGTAGGTGAGAATAGAATCATCATCCTAGTATTAGACAATGTTAATGGTAGAAGAGTCTTCACCCACCAGTTCAAAATGGATTAAATTGATGGATACTAGCACCCCTTCATTTTGATAAGTTAGGGGACTGAGGGTAATCATGTTGATGAAACAAAAAAGTTAGGTGGGATAATGTCCTCATATTTATACTCAAGTGGAGGGGGTGTTGTTGATGAAGGGGTCTCTTCTTCAATAATGGGAGTAATGGGTTGTTTATATTTCTTCTTATTGGGTAGAATGAAGCCAAGGCCATGCTTCTCATGAGGCTTTTGGGTTTCAATTGAGATCAATGTGTGTGGTCCATGCTCATATCATCCTAAGCCAAATCCTTTCTAGGCACACCTGTGAAGGTATATTTTGGCAGAGTTTGGGTTGTCCAAGTAAGAGAATGTAGATGTGAATAGTTTTGGGGGAGAAGGGGTCATGGAAACATTGAGTGGCTTTTTAGTTTACCCATAAATAAAATGGGTTTGAAAACTCAAAGGCCCCATAAGAGTAATGGTTCCAATGTTGGGGTTATAACCTGGTTGATGGTTGAGTTTCCCATACTCTTGGGGAGTAGGGAAAGCATTGAGGGTAAAGAGTTGGTATTTTCCAAGGGTAAGGCATTGGAAGGTATATTATAAAAGATTAATGATGGGTATCTAGTTCATAAGAATATATGAACTAGAATATTCCTATGTGGAAGAGGGAGTAATGGTTTCCTTTTCTATTATTGAGGGCTCGATGATGGATTCTTGGGGTGATTTTATCAAGGGAAGGAGGACATCATTGGGTCAGTAGGTCATATTTCATGCTAAAAAAGGGCTTGGATTGAGTTTTTATGGTAAAAACTTGACCTTTGTGTTTAAACTTGACACAATGATGGAGGGTAGAAGGTACAAAAGCCATAACACATATCCAAGTCTCCCTAACTAAACATTGTATTGGAATTCACCTTTAACCACATAAAAAAGTTTGGGGAGCATGCATGGTCCTAGATGAATGTAGAAGATAATAGTTCCCAAGGTAGTGGTTATAGTGTCATTAAAGGATCAAAGCATAGCTAAAGTTTGGGATATGACATTATCCAATAATTTGAGTTGGTCATATGCATGGTAAGAGATGATGTTGATGCTATCTCCCCCATCGATCATAACCCATTTGATGTGGGTTTGATTGATGTGGGAAGTAATAAAGACAAGAATATTCATATCATTAGGATGGATAGAGGGTATATTTGAGTCTTTTAAAGTAACAAGGGTGGAGAGTTGGAGAGTACCTACAAAGGCCTCTATAGGTGGGGAGTCACCTGGTTTGACCTTGTTAGCTTACATAACCTCTATCATGGCCTAACGATGGTGGGGTGAGGTGGAAATGAGATTATATAGGCTCATATTAACTATATTTTGGTGAATTTCTTAATAATGACCCTCCTAATGGATTTAGAAGGGTTAGCCTCAGAGGTGCCTAAGATGGTAACTTTGGGTTTAGCTAAGGATGTAGAGGTTTGGATCAGGTTGGTTTAGGATGAGTTTGGGGGTATGTCTATGGAATAAACACTTTAGCCTTTCCTTTATCCTTTTTTTGTGATTATGTGACCACATTAATGGTATGGATAGAGGGGGAAGGTGTGATCGGAGGTTGGGTAGATTCTCCATCACTCTGAGGTGAGAGTGAAGGATTAGGAATATGTTGGCAACTAACTATTGGGTGTATTGGTAGAGGAGTCGATGGAAGTTAATCTATTAAAAGATCATCCTCATCATAGATTTGATGGATAATAGCCTAGCAATATTTTAAATTCTTGGTGTCATGCCTAGGTGTCTTATGATAGGAACAAATTTGGTGATCATTATACCAAGTTGAATTTGAACCAAGAGGATCAAAAGGTCTGATAGGAGGTAATGTGAGGTAAGAGGTCTACAATAATA
The DNA here is from genome assembly GCA_037957365.1 of Torreya grandis. NCBI lineage: Eukaryota > Viridiplantae > Streptophyta > Pinopsida > Cupressales > Taxaceae > Torreya > Torreya grandis. Next base: position 252,297 of record JARHVA010000804.1, on the reverse strand, counting down.
TCTAAATAATGGTCATATATGATATTGATAGAGGTGGGGAAGGTCTAGAGGTTGTGGTTTTGGTTGGGAAGATGGGCATGTTAGTAATAATGGGTTTGATGAGAGAAGGTCTGGGTAAGGTTGTATTTTTGGTCAATGGTTTTGGTTTGGGTATGTTGGTTTTTGGGGTGTTCAAGTTTGATATTTTGGATTTTGGTAATTTGGGAAGAACCAAAACAATATATAGTAAGTGGGTTGGCGTAACCAATGGTGGTGGATGACATATGTTAAAATGAGCTTTCTATTTAGGCAAAGTTGAGGGTTGAGGCTGTAAGATAGAAGTCAAGGTAGAGGGAGGTATAATCTTAGTCATACAACTTTTAAATGGTTTCAACCCTTTGGTTGGTTTGGGTATAGGCTTGGATGGGGTTAATTCCACTTTCAAGAATGGGTGAACCAAGATTCATGTAAGGAAGGCACCAAGAGTTTTGGAAGGTTTGGTTAGTGGTGCAGTTATTAGAGAGAGATATTTTGGTTGAATGAGAAGGTGAGGGGTTGGTAGAAGTTTTGATTGGTTTAAGAGGTGGTGGAAAAATCATGGGTTGGTTGGTTAAATTTGTGCCAAATTTTTTGGGTTTGTTGATGTAAGGAATCCCTAACTATTATTAGAAAGTGGTTTGATCCATGTCTGGTTTTGTGACCATACCTAACTTTTGAATGAGTTTGGAAAAAGGTTTGTATATTGGTATGGCCTCCCTAGTAGAGAGTATCAAGGATATACCTATGGGCTGAGGAGGAGGGTTGGTAGCCTCATATATTTCCTTAAACAAGAGATATAAGTTTGGACTGGGTGGCTACCTCATGAGGGGTGTTTATGAAAAAGTTGTTCCCTTGGGCATGATGTCCATAGTTGTGGTTTGTCCTATGGTTAAAGGAGATGGTGGGTTGGGAATGGTTTTTTTATTAGATAGGATATTCAAAGGGGTGTTTGATGATTCTAAAGCCTCTATGATAAAATCTAAGGAAAAAAGAACCTCATCAATTTGGGCCTCTAAAGGAAGGGAAAATGACTCCACCACCTTGGTGGGTGAAGTGGGGGGAAAATAGGTAGATTGGATGTACTTTACCCATTGATAAGCATATCAAGGACCTTATTTACCAAGTGGGCATCATGATAACATCTAGCTTATGTGTCCTTAGTTTTGACAGGGGCATGGTTGAGAAAAGGATTCTTCAAGATATCAAGAGATTGATTTTGAGGGGCATTGGGATTATCCAACATGAGTTCCCCCTTCTTAATAAGGCTCTAAAAAACATTATTTAAAGTATTAAATTGACTAATTTCATGTATAACTACTTGATGAAAATCACAAAGGTCATTCTAATTGTACCAAGTAGGTGCTAGATGAGAAGAATCAAACTGCTAAGGAGGTTTGATGGGGGGAAGCTGTATGAGGTTAGATTTTAGTAGTTTCTCTAAAACTGAGGCATAAGATTTTACAAGTGGAGTGAAATATGTTTGGTTGCTTTGGTTTAGGATATTTATGTTTTGGTTAAAGGAAATGGGAGAATTTTATTGATTGATATTGGGTGGAGGGGTAGTTTTAAAGATAACCGCATTTGTAGTTCCCTTGCTCTTGGTTTTGGTATTGGCTTGGTTTCCTAGTTTAGAGAAAAAGGTTTTTTTTGTCTTGAATGTAGATTTATTATTTCATAACTTCAATTTTCCCTCATCTATGTCCCTATTTTCTAGCTTATGTATCATGGTAAAATATTCATCAAAAGTTTTGAAGCTTTGGACATGCAATGTAGTAGATATATGTTTGGCATAGGCTAGGGGAAAAAGCTCTATAAGTTTAGGTTGAGGCAAGGAAAATGAAATATGATTAATCAAGCTTCTCTAATAGGTGATGAAATTTTTCATGGAATCATCATTGAATTGTTTGATAGAATAGAGATTGGTGATAGAGACCTTCTTAGAAATGTTAATGGAAAAGTGATCCAAGAAGACTTGAGCTAGTTAGGTGAAAGAAAAGATTAAATGCCTAGTAAGGGCATTTTACCAGTCAAGTTTCAGGGTAGATAAAGACATGGAGGAAGTTTAGAGAATAAGGGAATCATCATAATTAATCATGTAACATGTGTGTCTAAAGTCATTAAGGTGTTATTGGGGGTCCTCCTTACTCTAAAATTTGGTAAATTTTAGAAGCTCCCATTGAGGAGGGTAAAGTATAATAGGGACAAAGGGATGAATAGATTCATTACAAATCTGATCATAGGATAGGATGTCATGATCCCATAAAATAGATGACTCAAGGTTTGTAATCTTGTCCATGATAATCTTCATTAGGTTGGTTTGAGGTGTTGGACCAAGAGGGATGTAAGGTGGACATTACAATTGAGATTGGGTAATATATTAGTAATTATTTGGAAGTTGAGAGGTTACCATATTTTGGAATGTGGATGATAAAGGTTGGGTAGGTGGTATGTAAATATATGTGGATGGTGGTGGTAGAGTAGTGGGTACATACCCTTGTGGGTTAGGGATGTATCCTAGATTGGGTGAAATGGGTACTTGTTGAGGAGTCCCTATGGATTAGGCATGAAAAATAGTTAGGTTGGTAATGAAAGGAGAGGTAGTGACCTTCATGATAGTAGGTTGTGAAGTAGAAGGGATATATACCCCTAAGATCAATAAAGGGGTATTTACCAACGGGTTAGGTTTTATTGAGGGAAGGTTGGTAGTGTTGATGGTAGGTGCTCTAGTAACAAGTGGAGTGTGATGGGTTAATGGTTGGGTTGTCCCTAAGGTGGAGTCATTGGTAAGGGTGGAAGGTGTAAAGGTAGTGGTTGGTTTTTATCTATGGAATAAAGGAGGTTAGTAGATAAAGATGCCTAGGTAGTTAAAGGTTGGGTGGTGACCATGGCAATAGGGATACCCCTCATAAGGAAAGATGGAATGTCATAAGGAGGATCTTGAGGTGGAGTTAGAACTAGGGCATGGTGAGGGTAGGTGTTAAGGTAGTGCTAAAGGGAACCTAGATTATGTTATAAAAAAGTGGTAAAGTCCATATCTCCTTGGGAAAATACTTGAGGAAAAGTAGGGCTCCCCAATGGATGAGGTGAATCTTCTACCTCAGAGATGTACTCCATAGATGAAGAGGTGGAATAGGTTAATCTGAGTGATAGGTTCTAATCTATTAGGTCTCTTTGATGTTGGTGAGTGAAAACCATACAAGAAAGGGGGAGAGATAAAGAGAATAAACTCACCACTAAAATAAGAAGAATATAAGAAAATCATCAAGACAATCAAGACACACACTATAAAGTATGCTAAGCTTAGAGGTTAGTTTTAATCTCACTTTTGGCTTATGCTTTAGTTTATGAGAATGTGTGATAGAAGTTGGCTTGTAGACCAGGTACTATAAAAGTAGTCTATGGTTGGTTTTGGGTCATTTAGGTGATCAAAATAATTTGTATTGAAATCAATACATGGCTTCGTATTGGGGCCTACCCCCTCACTTCATGATCCCTCAGTGGTAAGAGTGTTAGGTAATTAGCCAATATTTATTGATATCCATAGTTTATACTCAACCAGAGATTTAAGTTGGTTCTCCTCTTGGTAATTACCTCTAATTAGGATTTTAGGGAAAGGGTAAGGTGATCTCTAGGTGATGAAATCCTAGTTGGGCCTTGTCTTAATTTATTTTGATTTTTGATTGATGAAAGTGGTTTGGATAGTGTGTGCAACAAAAGTGATGTTATGATAAGATTATTGTGATTTTAATTAAAAGTGAACTAATGTCAAAATAAAGTAATGGATGTAGTTGATTCTAAGCCTAAAAAGAAATTTTAGTTTCAATTATGAGGACACATAGATAGAAGAGCACACAAATGCAAAGAAAATGTGAATATAGACTTTAGGTCCCACTGGGCATGCAAGAATGTTTCATGTAAATTTTCAATTGAAGTTATAGGGAAGAGAGAAAATAAACTCGACATGAGTGTGGTTGAAAAACCTATTTGGTTATGCACACATTGAATCATAAGGTTGTGAAGATCTCCTCTTTAGCTTTGGAGGAAGACCTGCATGTAAGAAATCATTAAAGTAAACTTGTTTGTTAGATAGATAATTGGGTAGATTACCTAGAAATAACTAGATCTTGGAAGTGGGAGCTTCCTTAGAGTCTATTAATCCACACATTTTAAATAATTAAGTTCACAAAACTAGAAATAAGGTACTTGTATCAATAATTTGTTAGGAGTGTGGAGCTAAAAGCTTCACCATGGAGCATACACAAACAAGTTCGGGTCTACACAGACGCCGGCGTCGGTCAGGAGAGATCGACGTCGGTCAGTTGCAGTTACAGAGGTGCCGACATCGGTAGTATGGTCGGCCGGCGATGGTCACAGGCGAACAGGCAGGAACCGACGTCGGTTACCTGCGTGTCCAGAAAGCGATTTCCGAGGACAGAAGCGAGTGTTTGCATGATGAGTTTGAGTTGTAGACTCAAGCTCGCGTCTCTATTGTTAGCAATATTATTTTTAGAGCCCTTGTTGAAGAGGCTTAACTGTTTGTTGTAAGAGCATGCTTAAGTTTCCTATTTCTATATGTAGGAGAGATCTTCTAAGCTATTGTAATGAGAGAGTGTAATTGAGTATGAGTAGAACATTGTGAATGTTTGAAGGACTGTACTTGAGAGAGAGATCTTGAGGAATAGAGATCTAGTGAGAGATCTTGTGTGCATCTGAGAGAGGTGTGGAAGAACAAAGTTCTTCATTTGTATTCCTATTGTAAAGAGTTTTTAATACAAGTTTTCAGGGTGTTTTCTTGTATATCTTGTTCTGTGCTATTTATCATTTTAGTTACTTATCTATCTGATTTATTTCTGCATTCATTGCTTTCATAAGTGTAATCCATTGTTGGTTGATCCCCAACAAGTGGTATCAGAGCTCAGGTTCACTAACAGGTGGTTCAGATCTGTGTAGTGTGTTCGGATTACAGGTTGCTCACAGGGATTTCTGTTTGAGTGGGAGAAGCAATGGCAGAGGAAAGTAAGCTGAGAATGGAAAAGTTTAATGGCAAGAACTATCAGCACTAGAGAATGCAGATAGAGGACTATTTGTATCAGAAGGATCTTTACTTACCGTTAGGTGGGATAGCAAAGAAGCCCAAGGACATGGAGGATGAAGAATGGGAAGTTCTTGATAGAAAGGCTCTTGGGTCTATAAGACTGAGTCTGGCCTCCACTGTGATATCTAATTTGTCACAGGCAAAAACTACGGTAGAGTTAATGACCACGTTAGCAAATTTGTATGAAAAACCCTCCGCTTCAAATAAGGTATATTTGATGAAGCAGTTATTTAATTTGCATATGCAAGAAGGTGGATCTGTTTCTAATCACCTGAATGATTTCCATGGTATTGTTAATCAGTTAAGTTCTATTAATATTGTATTTGAAGATGAAATAAAGGCTCTTTTGATATTATGTTCTTTGCCTAAAAGCTGGCATGGCTTGGTAATGGCAGTTTCTAATACTGCTTCTGCTTCGAATATTTTAAAAGTAGAGGATGTGGTTAGTGTTATCTTGAATGAGGAAATTCGTAGGAAAAGCACAGAAGAGACTTCTGGGACATCCGGGAACGCTTTAAATCTTGAGAGCAGAGGAAGGCAAAAAGAAAGGAGCAAGAGGAGATCAAGATCTAAGTCTAAGGGAAGAGGCAGATCCAAATCCAGGAATGGCAGAAGGCCACAATGTTGGAACTGTGGAAAGTTGGGGCACATAAGCAGAGATTGCTGGTCAAAGCCTAAGGAGGATAATCAGCACGAAGGAAAGGAAGAGACAAAGGTTGCAGGTATTGCACAGGATGCTCTTATTTTCTCTTTGCATAATAACATAGAATCTTGGGTATTAGATTCTGGTGCATCTTTCCATGCTACCCCTAACAGAGAATATTTCAGTGACTATGTCCATGGAGATTTTGGAATAGTGTACTTAGGGGATGATGAGCCTTGTAAGATTATTGGCAAAGGTAAAGTGCAGCTAAAAATGCAGAATGGAAACACATGGGTGTTGAGGGATGTGATGCATGTTCCTAGTTTAAAGAGAAATCTGATTTCTGCAGGTAAGCTAGGTGATGAGGGTTGTACAGTAACTCTCACAGCAGATTCTTGGAAGGTGACCAAGGGTGCACTTGTTATGGCCAGAGGTAAGAGAGAAGGTACTCTCTATTTGTGTAATTGTATTACTAACAAATCTCCTTCAGTTTTATCTACTTCAGATGTGGATGCTAAATTGTGGCACTCAAGGCTTGGCCACATGAGTGAGAAGGGGATGTCAATCCTTAAGTCTAAAGGTATGCTTTCAGATTTGAAAAGTATGGATCTAGAATTTTGTGAGCATTGTGTGTTTGGAAAACAGAAAAGGGTTAGTTTTCTAAAGACTGGGTCTACTAAGAAAAGGTAGAAGTTGCAGCTTGTTCACACAGACGTGTGGGGACCGGCTCATGTAGCCTCTATTGGCGGATCACAGTATTATGTTACATTCATAGATGACGCCACAAGAAAGGTATGGATCTACTGTATTAAAAATAAATCTGATGTTTTTGAGACTTTTAAGATATGGAAAGCCATGGTTGAGAATGAAACAGGCAAAAGATTAAAGTGCTTGAGATCCGATAATGGCGGTGAGTTCTGCAGTCTTAAGTTTAAATTGTATTGTTATATAAATGGGATCCGTAGGCAAAGGACGGTTCCAAGGACACCTCAGCAGAATGGTATTGCTGAAAGGATGAACAGGACTATTATGGAGCGTGCAAGATGTATGAGATTGCATGCAGGGTTGCCCTTAGAGTTTTGGGCAGAAGCAGTTGACACCGCAGTGTACCTGATCAACAGAGGACCCTCTACAGCTCTGGATGGTGGAATTCCAGAAGAGGCATGGACAGGTAAAAAGGTAGATCTTTCATATCTCAGAGTTTTCGGTTGTGAAGCCTTTGTGCACGTAGATAAGGAAAATAGAAAGAAGCTTGATGCTAAGTCTACGAGGTGCACGTTTATAGGCTATGGCTCAAATGATTTTGGTTTTAGATTTTGGAATCTAGGAACTAACAAGGTAATTAGGAGCCGTGATGTTGTTTTCAATGAAAGAGTGATGTACAGTGATCAGACAAGGAAGCTAGATCAAGCTGGGCAGAGCAATAATGAGTTGGACGAAGTTATGGTCCAAAATGAGCTCACGGGAAAAAGAAATAATCACTTACAGGAAAACACAGAGACCGACGTCGGCAGGTTTGGAACCAGCATCGACAGTACAGAAATCGATGTCGGTCATACAGAAACTGACGTCGGCAGACCAGGCACCGGCGTCGGCCAAGAAGAACCGGCGTCGGCCAGTAACAGGTCTATAGGTGGCCGAGGTCGGTCACTGTCAGAAAATTTGGGTGGACAGATTGTGGAAAATGAGTCCAAGACACCAATCAGGAGGTCTGAAAGGGTAAGTAAGCCTCCAATTAGATATTCTCCTTCTTTATATTATTTATTGCTAACCGATGGTGGAGAACCAGAAAGTTTTGAAGAAGCTTTACAGGTGGAGTCTAGGAGTAAGTGGGAGCGTGGCATGATTGAGGAGATGGAGTCCTTAAGAGAGAACCAAACATGGGATTTGGTTGAATTGCCAGCTGGTAAGAGAACACTGAAGAACAGGTGGACTTATAGGTTGAAGGAAGGCGAGGATGGTCAGATGAGATACAAGGCCAGATTGGTTGTAAAAGGATTTGCACAAAAGCCAGGTATTGACTTTGGTGAGATTTTTTCTCCAGTTGTTAAGATGACTTCTATAAGGGTTGTATTGTCTTTGGTTGCTTTTGAGGATTTGCATCTTGAGCAGCTAGATGTTAAAATAGCATTTCTTCATGGAGATTTAGATGAGGAAATTTACATGGAATAGCCAGAAGGTTTTGAAGTCAAGGGTAAGGAGAAACTAGTGTGCAAGTTAAACAAAAGCTTGTATGGCCTCAAGCAAGCTCCAAGGCAATGGTACTTGAAATTTGACAGGTTTATGACTGAGCATGGTTACAGTAGATGTCAATCAGACCATTATGTATATTTTAAGAGATTTGATAACGGTAGATACATTATTCTATTGTTGTATGTAGATGACATGTTGGTTGCAGGGTCTCACATGCAGGATATCTCAGAGCTTAAGGAGAAGTTAGCTCAAACGTTTGCTATGAAGGATTTGGGAGCAGCTAAGAAAATCCTTGGCATGAGCATTAAGAGAGACAGAGAAAATCACAGGTTGATATTGTCTCAAGAAGATTATGTGGACAAGGTGTTGAAACGGTTCAACATGCAGGATGCGAAACCGGTAAGCACACCTTTGGCAGGACATTTCAAGTTAAGTAAAGAACAATGTCCCAATTCACATGATGAGGTAGAGTACATGAACAAGGTTCCATATTCTTCTGCGGTAGGAAGTTTGATGTATGTAATGGTGTGTACTAGACCAGATATTGCCCAAGCAGTGGGAGTAGTAAGCAGGTATATGGCCAATCCAGGAAAGGAACATTGGAAAGCAGTACAATGGATCCTTAGATATCTGAGAGGAACCAGCAGTAGACACTTATGCTATGGAGGTTCAGATACTTCTCTACATGGCTATGTAGATTCAGATATGGCAGGGGATTTGGATGGCAGGAGGAGCACTACAGGTTATGTTTTTACTGTAGGTGGAACGGCAGTTAGTTGGATTTCTAAGTTGCAGAAGGTTGTAGCCTTGTCAACTACAGAAGCAGAATATATTGCAGCTACAGAAGCTAGCAAGGAGATGATATGGATGACACGGTTCATGGAAGAGCTTGGAAGGGAGCATGGGAGTTGCAGATTGCATAGTGACAGTCAAAGTGCAATCCATTTGGCTAAGAACTCAGCTTTTCACTCAAGAACCAAGCACATACAGCTAAGGTACCACTTCATACGGCAGGTATTGGAAGATGGTGAGTTGAAGCTGGAGAAGATCCATACAGACAAGAATCCTGCTGATATGCTAACAAAGCCGGTTACTAAGGAGAAGTTGAATCTTCATTCAACTTCTATTGGTCTTCATGATTGAGTTGAAGATGGAGGAGCTAGAAGGTGTTGCTGTACAGGTACTGGTGCAGCTGGTTTATCTCCAAGTGGGAGATTGTTAGGAGTGTGGAGCTAAAAGCTTCACCATGGAGCATACACAAACAGGTTCGGGTCTACACAGACGCCGGTGTCGGTCAGGAGAGACCGACGTCGGTCAGTTGCAGTTACAGAGGCACCGACGTCAGCAGTATGGTCGGCCGGCGACGGTCACAGGCGAACAGGCAGGAACCGACGTCGGTTACCTGCGTGTCCAGAAAGCGATTTCTGAGGACAGAAGCGAGTGTTTGCATGATGAGTTTGAGTTGTAGACTCAAGCTCGCGTCTCTATTGTTAGCAATATTATTTTTAGAGCCCTTGTTGAAGAGGCTTAACTGTTTGTTGTAAGAGCATGCTTAAGTTTCCTATTTCTATATGTAGGAGAGATCTTCTAAGCTATTGTAATGAGAGAGTGTAATTGAGTATGAGTAGAACATTGTGAATGTTTGAAGGACTGTACTTGAGAGAGAGCTCTTGAGGAATAGAGATCTAGTGAGAGATCTTGTGTGCATCTGAGAGAGGTGTGGAAGAACAAAGTTCTTCATTTGTATTCCTATTGTAAAGAGTTTTTAATACAAGTTTTCAGGGTGTTTTCTTGTATATCTTGTTCTGTGCTATTTATCATTTCAGTTACTTATCTATCTGATTTATTTCCGCATTCATTGCTTTCATAAGTGTAATCCATTGTTGGTTGATCCCCAACATAATTAATAGGTACTGAAATTGAACATAAGAATGCTTGATTAGGAAATATACTATAAATGATCAAATTAGTGATAAAATAATTAATACTAGTACTAAGGGGTTAGGGTATGGTTTATAAAATTAGGCAGGTGTCTGTGAATAGATAGAAAAATAGAAAAATAGATTTTATTGGGTGTAGGTGGGTAAAAGGAACTTGCTATAAATTTATGTAATAGTGAACCATTGATGGTCAATGTGACCATCACCAGTTGGGGGAACCATCACTAATTATCTAACTATCACCGGTTGAGACTAACCGTCATTGGTTAAGGCTAACCATTCATGGTTGCCTATCAGTGGAATTGGGTTGGTGTTATTGATTGACAATATTAAAAAGGTAAGTTCAAGAGGTGAGTAAGGGATAAAATAATTTAGGAATGAAAACATGATAAGTAAATACCTAAAAACAAATACTTGTCTTACCAAAAGTTAGTTGGGTGAATGGTTGAGATAGATTGCTTGTTGATGGAATCTAGCTTGATTCTGATAGAGTAACTATACCTAAAAGCTTGGTTGAGAGGTGACAGTGAGTCAACACCTAATAAGATGGTTGATGATGCTTGATAATTTGGATGATTTTTATTGAACTATAAAAATATATTCTAGATACACAAAGCTCTTGATAATAATTATAGATGGATCTTCTCCTATAACCCTCTCTCTCTCTTATAGGTAAGGAAAGAGGTGGAAGTGAAGGTGTAACTAATCCATATAAATATAAATTATCCATGTAAAGGATCACAAAAATATTTAGACAAGATATTTTCAAAAAATCAAAGTGGTGGTTTGCATGTGGCTTGCATGCTAAAATTTCAGGTAGTGCAACATGACCTTCACCGATTAAGGTGACTATCGTTAGTCACCTTGACCATCCCCAGTCATGGCAGAAGGTAAAGATGTGGGTTAAAAAGGTTAAAATGTTAATTAATTTTTATAGGTGGATAACTTGACTCTAGGTTAGGTGAGTGGGTTAGGTTAGGTAGGTTTTTTGACCTTATAGGTATAGTTGAAAGAGGTTAAAGAGAAACCCAAGGAATTTCAACAACTATGATTATGTGTGCAATTTTCTAGTGTCTACACCTATATACAATGAGATTCAAATAAAAAAATCAAGAATTGGTAGCTAGTACTCCACCACTTTTGAGAACCAACCATATAAATATTTTAAGTTTTCTTTATGCATCCTTGTTCTAATACACACTCCCTATATAACATTAATTAACCACATTAGAGACAACACCTAAGGATTGGAGCACTACAATAATCATATTCTATAGAATTTTCATCCATTTTTTACAATGTTAGAGAATATTTTGTTTGAATTTATTTGTTTTCCTTAGATAAAATTTCTCAATTGAAAACCTTCAAATAGATCAGAGAAAAGACATATCATTTTAGAATTTATAGAAAAAAGATCTTTTCTATTTTTATTCTTTACCTACATTTATTCAAAATATTTCATTTCATTCCTCACTTGTAGTTTTCATTTATTCTTCAAAATATTATACAAATTGATTAATATTTCCTCAAGTAGTTATGTTTTACTCTTAAAAATAAATATTCCAATTTGGTTGTAATTCGCTTCATTCACCCATAAAAATTATCTTAGAAGTAGATTTCACTACTTTTGGTGTTGAATATATTGGTTTGTGATCTCTAAATCTTACTAAAAGTAATTATTACTTCATCTTTGTTTTTATTAAATTTTTATTTCGATGACTACTCATTTTAAAAAGTTTTTTCTTTCCTTGTTCTCCATTCAAAAATCAAAAGATAGAAAAGAAAACATTTTTTTTTAATTTTTTGCTTTCTATTTGCATTTGGCATTTCTAATAGAAAAGAAAATGATCAATTAGTTTTCATAATTTTTGTTTCTACACTTATTCATTTATAAACATAAAAGAGTAAATAAATTAGTTTTAATAGACATTTATTTCTTTCCATTTGATTATTTTAGTCATATACATGCATTTTGCAAATCTGAAAAGACATTCAAGAATTCAATTTTATGTTTTATATTTAAATTATCAAAATAATTCAATTTTTTTAATTTTTAAAAAGCATTCAATTATTTAATTTGTATTTATATTAAAAAAATTTGTTCATTTTCAGCACTTTAATTTACCATCAATTCATAGTTTGCATGTGCACAAAAATAGTTGAAAAACACCCTTTCAAACATTCAAAAAAACTAGCCACTTCAAAAAACAACAAACTTAAATAATTTTGGAAACATTTAAGTAGTTAACCATTATGATAACCATTTATTTATACACAAAAAACCCTTCAACAATCATAAATCATATTTCAACATAAAAACCTAGCACAACCACATGGGGTAGGATCCTTTAGAATAATTATCACTCCCATTCCAGTGGAGAATATTTAAATTGATATAGACTCTGAGACTTGGATAGAATTATTTCACTCTATGACATTTCATAACTTGATCATTAGTAAAAAATGAGTTCTAGACAAACAAACAAGGTTGTTCGAAGCCCAATAAGCTAGAAATATTTACTTCTTAGCCTACCAAATAATAAAAATTTGGATTTGATTTGATTTTTTGTCCTCATTTCTAGACTCATCCAATTTCATTGACTTTGTGAATGAAAATTCCTAGAAAATATCAACCTGATCGAGTCAATCAAATACTACTTGACATTCAAACATATTTTTGTTTGTTTAGAGAGAGTAACATTGATCAGGAATTGTAATGTATTATTATTTTAGAGTTAGGTTATTCTATATATCTCACCATTCCATAGTTCACTACCCTCAATGAACATGTTGAGGTATCCAAATGCTATTGGCATAGGCACAATCATTAAAATAAAATCATCCCATTTAATGAGCTAAAATAATCAACTAAATCAATAAGATTGTCATATCTAAAGAGCTCACCCTCATCAAAACAATAGGCCAGACCAATAGTTATCACCTACCCATCATTACATCATTTGTCTCAACTCAACCTTAGGAATTGGAGTACACAAGGATATCCCATTAGTTTCCATGAAAATAAATCTAGTGTACCTGACATGATGGGACTATCCTTTCTAATTTTTCCATTTTTATTTTATTTTATTTCATCTCTCTTGTCTTCTCTTCCATTTATTTTTGGGTAACCATACACCCCCTGAATATGTCTAGAGAAGTTTTTTAGAATCCTTTAGGCCTTGATGCATTTATAATTAAAGTTTAAGCCTAAGTTAATACCTCATTATATAATTGGGCTAACTTGGATAATAAACATAGTCAAACCATTGATAATTTATATTCACCTTATAAATCTTATTCCATCATTCCACATGTCAAGTTTCATGTGGTGATAGAAGAGTTTTGAGACTCTTTTAAAACACTCGATAGTTATATTGATTCAATTGAAATGCATTTTAATCATGTAGGTGCATTGTATCCACACTTTTTAACTAGATTATATATTAACCTAAAAACCAATAATAATGATATAATTGTGATATTTGATAAGTAAAATCATAGGATTCAAAGTATAAAAGAGATTTTAATAAGATACCATTAATTCTTCTACCTCCTAATCCACCACAGTATAATCAAACATATTATGAATAGCCTAGGGTGACCCTTCTTAAGTAACCAACTGAAAATCATTTCATCTTAGGATACCAACCTCTTCCTTTAGAACCTCCTACAAGGGAGCCATTTAGACCAACTACTATACTCAACACAAATGATATCATATCCACATTGGTGGGATACATTTGATACATCAATAAAAATCAAGATTCATCTCAAATAGGTCCTTTAAATTAGATAAAGGTCCCAAGTTTTAATAACCAAATTAATTCCCCTTATTCCCAAAATCCATTTGCTATGCATTAGTAGCCTACACATTAGACCAATTCATGCCCAAACACTTCCACATCTTATCAAAATCCAGAGGATTTTTTGAAAATTCTCATAATATTGTGCCTTCATTATATTCCCCTACTAATTATCAAATATTTCCTTTTGTATCCTTTAATAAATTAATTTTAGTACCTTGTGAAAGCATGTCCTAATGTTTTATGATCTATTATAAGATACTTTGATCTTTAACTCAATTTCATGTTGATATTTAATAGATGGTTATGTTATTGAATAGTTAGTTATGTTGATATTCATTTTCTGAGTTAGTGGTTAGTATTATTATTATTCTTTCAATATTTATTTTGTTGATGTCATTTGCACAATTGGAAGTACATAAAAATATTGAGCTAGTATTGAGAATGGAAGAGTTTAGGGAACTATTTCAACAATCATATACATGTATATAAGGGTGAGTTGTAAGATATAACTTGTTATATTACACCACCCCTTTCTATGATGTTTATATTTTATAACCCCGTACTATGTGTACTTATTATTGATGTTTGATTAAGTAGAGTTTATTAGCATTATTTCAATTGTGTTCATTTGTTTATATCCTCGATGCATGGTTAGATGGTGTAGGTATGTTATTCCTGTTAAACACATGGTTCTTGGGTTCTAGGCATAGTATTAGGACTTGGGTCCTTTGTCTTAACTTCATAAGACACAATTATTGAGTATAAAATTTGGTTTCTAATATTTAGTTTAGAATGGTTATTATTATGAATGGACTCCTTATGATTTATACATTGACTTTTTAATCATTTAAATGATCAAGAAATTTTTGGTGGAAACTATTGACTCATGGGAATCCATAGGTTATTGAACTCAATAGAATGTAAATATAAATAAAATATTAGAATAGAAATAAAATAATGGAGAAGGTTAGAGTATTGGTTTCATGTTTCACATATATTTTTACTATTATCAAAGGTTCTTGAAGCATCAAAATATGCTAAGAATGAGGATAGCTAGGTTATGATTTAGTGTGTAGGATAGTGCATATAATTCATACACAAGGTTAGAAAATAGAAACATGTAAAAAATGAATTATTGTGTGTTAAGTAAGAATTAGGAATAACTAATAGTTCATTAACATTTATAGAACATTCAAATTAAATTAAATATAAAGTAAGAAAAAAATTATACATGAGAATGCACACAAGGAACAAAGTAAGAAACACAATAGGTAACCATAAATAAAGTCTCTATTGATCTCTTCAAAGGTGGTGTAGACACTAGAAAATTTCACACTTACAGTTTTTGATGACTAAATGCCTCAAGACCCCCTAAACCTTCTTAACCCTTAACCAACCCCTCTTAACCTAACCAAATCATTATTCTTCTATTCATATAGTAATATTGAAAATTACTATTTAAAAGTACTATTCAAAATTACTATTCACTATCACTATTCACTATGGGACCCACTGTCACTATTCATGATGACATGGAAAGTGACATGGCATGTGATATGAAATGTGACATGGCAAGTGACATGGAAGGTGATATAGCAAGTGATTTGGCAAGTGACATGGCTTAAAATGAGGTGGCTTGAAGTGGGACATCATACCCCACTTGGGACCCTCATTTAAGGTACCTAATGACATCATTAAGCACCACAAGGGTCCCCCTTGGAATTATTTTGAATTTACCACTTGGAAAATGGTGCCAAAATCTATGGATAATATTTATAAGTACTTAGGAAAAGATGAGAGTGAGTGGGGAAAGGTATTTTAGACCCATATGAGCCCATGTGCATAATTTCCATTCAACCCCTTATCTTTCATGACCACTCATGAACCCACATGGAGAATGGTGCCGACATTCATGAGGAACTTAGCCAAAAGATGAAAGAGAGTAGGAGAAATTAATTTGGACCCATATGATCCCATGTGAATTATTCCCACTCTATTTTGGACTCTTTAGCAAGTGGGAGACACACTTGTGAAGTGGGAATCCCACTGCCCATGTCCTTAATTCCCACTTATGATCCCACTTGAAAAATGGTGCCTTAATTATACTATTCCCTCTTTTGGCATGGTTCTTGACAACAAATGCTATAAATACCCCACCCCCCCCCCTCTCCTTCACCTAAGGAAGTTTTCAAGTTAGTCTTTGGTTATTAACATATTTTTGTAGGTATTTAAATGATATCATCATTTTGCAGGTCATCCACATCTTGGAGTAAAATAATTCAAAGCAATGAAGCTCTACCAAAATTGTCATGAGATTCCTTAATCACATCATCAACAACATCAACCACATTAACAAGCCTCAAGGTAACCTTATTTGGTTTTTTATTTCAATTATTTACTTAATTCCTTCATTTTATTATCTTGACCTCTACTCCTTAATTCAATTTCCATATTAATCCATTGACCTCCTTTACCACTTTTGTCATTGTCATTCCATTTACCTCATTTTACCTCTTTGCACCTTTGCCACCTTCACCCTCTTTTCCCCCTTATCCTTTTTATACCCTAGTTACTTATTTTTTTATCTTTTTCAACCATCCATCCCTCTCATTTTATTATCTCAATCATTTATCAACCCCAACCAACCCATTATTTTTACCCTTATCAAATTACCAAACCCAAAACCACAACCTTGCCTTAACCAATTTCCAACATTAGTATAATCAAACTAGTTGCTTCATTTTGGTTAGCTTAGAAAAGCATTTAATTTTTGTAATTAATTTAATATTTTTAGTTTTAGTTTGCTATCATTTTATGCAAATCCTTTTAGTTTTATTTTCCAATTTAAGTATTTAAAGTAGGTGGGTTGATAGCATCCTAGAAATATTTCACTTCTAGGATATAGCTCATGATAGGAAATCCACCCAACTACTTATCTAAAAAATAAGTTTTATGGTAGTGTTTTCTATCTAATTTTCACTTTTTCTTAAGTGTGAAAAGAAGAAACTAGTTAAGAAGGTTGTGGAAAAATACCTATTGAATGTGCATGAATTGAATCTAGGTTATCATGGAGAGATCCTCTTTGGCTTGGGAGGATGACCTATGAATAAGAAAACACTACCATAAAACTCATTTGTTATACAAGTAGTTGGGTAGATTTCTTAGTGTGAGTTAGATCTTATAAGTGAAAGCTTTCTAGGAGGCTATCAACCCACTAGATTTAAATACTTAAGTTGGAAAACAAAACTAAAAGGATTTTCATAAATGATAGAAAACTAAAAATAAAAATATCAAATGATAGTGAATTAATTAAAAAAATTAAATTCTTTGCTAAATTAACCAAAATGAAGAAACTAGTTTGATTATACTAATGCTAGAAATTGGTGAAGGCAAGGTTATAGTTTCGGGTTTGGTAATTTGATAAGGGTAAAAAAAATGGATTATTTAGGGTTGGTAAAATATTGAGATAATAAAATTATAGGTATGGATGGATAAAATATATAAAACAACAAGTAACTAGGGTAGAAAAAGGATAAGGGGGAAAAGAGTGTGAAGGTGGCAAAGGTGCAAAGAGGGCAAAGGAGGTAAATGGAATTACAATGACAAAGGTGGTAAATGAGGTCAATGGATTAAGATGGAAATTTAATTAAGGGGTATAGGTCAAGTTAGTAAAATGAAGGACTTAAGTAAATAACTAAAATAAAAAACCAAATAAGGTTACCTTGAGGCTTGTTGATGCGGTTGATGTTGTTGATGATGTGATGAAGGAATCCCATGATAATTTTGGTAGAGCTTCATTGTTTTGAATTATTTTCCTCCAAGATGTGGATGACCTCAAAAATTATGACCTAATTAAAATAACTATAAAAATATGTTAATAATTAAATACTAACTTATGAAATTCCTTGGGTGAAGGAGAGGGGGGTATTTATAGCATTTATTGTTAAGAACCATGCCAAAAGAGGGAATAGTAGAAGTATGGCACAATTTTTCAAGTGGGATCACAAGTGGGCATTAAGGAAAAGGATGGTGAGATTACCACTTAAAAATTGTATCTTTCACTTGATAAATAGACCAAAATGGAGTGATAATCATGCACATGGGATCATATGGGTCCAAAGTACTTTCTACCACTCTCATCTTTTGGCTAAGTGCCTCATGAATTTTGGCACCATTCTCCATGTCGGTGCATGAGTGGTCATGAAAGACAAGGGGGTGAGATTCCCACTTAGATAATAGCTCAAAGGAATTTTTTGGTTTATCTCCCAAATTGATAAAGAGTCCAAAATAGAGTGGGAATCATGCACATGGGCTCATATGGGTCCAAAATACCTTTCCTCACTCTCATTTTTTCCTTAGTACTTATAAATATGACCCATGAATTTTTGAACCATTTTCCAAGTAGGATGAGGGGAGATTTAAAATAATTATAAGGGGGAGCCTTGTGGTGCTTGATGATGTCATTAGTTACCTTGGATGAGGTTCTAATCTTAACAACATTTTAGGTGATGGTTCTACCCCAATTGGTGATAGAACTTTTGGGAGCCATAACTTTTGAACCATAGCTCCATTTGACTCCCCATTTGAACCATTGGAAATATAAGAATGAGGGGAATTATATGAGATGAAATGAATCTCTACTTAGTGGGTTTTGACCTCTAAAAACCAAATGGAATATGTAGAGAGGATTACAAAGTAAGCTAGTCAAGCATTAGTCCATAAACCATGAAACATGCATAAAGAACTAACTAACCAAGCCTATCTATTCCTATGGAAAGTAAAAAGGATAAAAAGAAACAAATTAAAGAAATCAATCACCATATTACCTTCCCAAATGGATTCACCATACCTATGTGGCTAAAAAACATGTTCTCCCTTGATCAAGTATCCTTATATTTGTCAACAATGGTGGTAAGCTTCTCCAATGCCTCAATGACACTCCATAAAACCTAGGCTCTTGATGTGGAATCACTAAAATAGCCTATCATGAATATTTTTGGAAATAATTTAGCATTATAACTTCACAATGTTCAATATTTGAAGACATTGGAGAATAATAACCTTGCACTAAAATAGCTTAGAAATGATGTCCATGGCCTCTATATTTATAGATTTTTGAGATTGGTCAAGATCAACCTGAACCATCCATCTCAAGATTGAGATGTGTGGTTAAAGATAATCCTAATATTTGGAATGAAATCCATAATTATCCTCAAGATGACCTTGGAATAAGGGGCATTGAAGAGGCATGGGGGGTATTAACTAGGCATGGGTGACCCATAATCCTGATATTTTATGCACTTATGGCTTGATGGATGCCACCCTATATATGATGTCACTAGGTGATGTAGATAATAAGAATCAATTTTCAAAAATAAATATTCAACAACTCTCATGGAAAATCCACTTAAACTCTTGATTTGGATTAATTATCCTTAAACAAGGTTAATCAAAATTTGTTCAATTATCTAAAAATTGACCGTCAATCAATCAAAATGGTCAAAAAGTCATATTACTGGGTCATAATTTGACTGGAGAGGAATTATAAGGTGATTATAGATGAATTAGAACCATATTATCATTTATGATGTTGCCAATAATAAATAAAAAAGGTATGTGATGTGTAACAATAAATTAGAAGAAAAGAGTGATCTAGAGCACTAAATGGTGAAATGGTCATTTTGACTGGAAATGATCTGATCAAAGTTAACTAGCCCATAAAATGTATTGCCCCATTTAGGTATACTTTGACCTAAAATGACACTTGTAAATGAAAATTTTAAACCATTTAATATGTTTTATGGATTTTGACCTAAAATATGCATTTGAGTGCAATTTAAGTAAGATTGATAATTTCAACACAAATAGTGTTAGGAACTTTATGTCTACATTTTACCCCTATTTGAGAAGGCGTAACAAGACATTCAGGTGAAAAAACATCTTAGAAAAGAAAAGAGTTGTCAAGAAGACATTGGAATAGACCCAAGAGGGCATGATAGGATGAAAGATAAGGATGGCTTCTCAGAAAGAGAGAGAAAGTGAGAGATTAACCCATGGAATAAATCACATCCAAATAAGATAATGCTTGCATACGTGATTACCATCAATGATAAAAATATAATTAGAGGTATAATAGGTCCTAGAGATGGGGTGAATGGGAAAGATACAATCCATAAATGTAAAGGACATGCTGTAAATATACCCAATTTGAGAGTACAAGTTATGCACTTATGGCATTGATCAATCTCGAGACAAGTTGCACACTAAAATGATTTCCATCATGGGATTTAATGTGTAAATCTTGGAATTAGTTGAAAAGGGAGAACATTATACTTCAAGAAGGGAAGCACCACTAGAATGGGGTCTCCAAGGAGAAGACAATAAGTATTTTAGTAAAGTAGATTTGACGGTGATAAAATATTGTGCCCTCGTAGGGTAAATTTTGATCATTGATAAAGAATAAATTATGATTTTCCCCCTGTAGAGCTGATTTGATTCAGATGTTGTTTAGATGGTGGGCCCTAGCATAGGCAATTGGTAAGCAAAATAACTCAAGGATATAACCCAAAAGATAGGTTAAAGTGAATGGGTGTAAATGTACATGAGATGGTGTAATAGCTTAGAAATCCATATAAAACTAAGAATATGAGAATGAAAAAAATTATGAGACAGATGAAAATAAGAATGGAGATAGCTAAGTTGACCTCAAAAGAAATTAAGCACTTCCTACATAGTTCCATGGACTCATGTTCCATCATGAACTTCAGGCCAAAGTAGTTCACCTAAGTTTGGGAGAGAATGGAATGAGGAATGATGAAAAATGACCAAGAATTGATTAGACTCACAATTTATGCAAAGATATGCACATATAAGCATAGACAAAGAAGACTAAAATGCATTCTACCTAGATTCATAATTCCATATCATGAGCCTAGGTTTTATAGATTTTTCTTGAGAATCATTCATCGGAGTTGATGTTGGCGTTAAGACGTTGAAACTTGAGCACAAAGTGCCTACTATAGCAAAAGAAATTAGGCATCATAAGTATGAATAAATTATAATGATATAAGATTCTAATTGAACCTATCCAGTTCAAATGTGAATACATATAATTAAATATAATGGTAAAAAAATGACCAAAACTAGAGTTACAACAATTTACATTTGAACAAAAAAGAAAAAAGAAAGAAAAAGATAAACATAAATGAACCTAACTTGAAATCAAGATATGATCTATCAAGACTTAAGCAGGAACAAAAAATTTTAAAAAAAAATTGCAAGAACATCTTAATGACATGAGACCAAGATATGAATAATCAAGATCCATGTGGACCATCAAGGTATTCTTGAACACAAAAGAGAAAATCCAAATAAAACAAAAAAATAAGACACTAAAAACAAAAAATAAGTAATAAAAAGAGAAAAAGAGAAGAAATAAAAGGATAGGTGTGAAATCACAACAAAACAACAAGAAAACACAAATAAACACAAAAAAAACCAAGTTAGTGTGGTTTAAAGATAAATGTTCATGCATGTGTGGTAGAGGTATTACTTTCTACCACATCATAACAAAGAATAATGACATGATAATTATTCCTTAATTAAAGAGGAAAAATGATAGAAGAAATGAGGAAAGAGAATAAAAGGAAGGGGTTGGCCGAGCTGATTCTAGATGTATAAGACAAGTGGACACTGCTTACATAGTTTCATGGATGCATGTTCCAACATGAACTTCAGGCCAAATGTATTTCTCCCAGGATATGGGATAGAAGAAAAATGATGATTAAACCAAAATGATTAATGTTATAGAAGAAATGGAAGATATGAAAAAAAAATGAGAATGGTCTAGAAAACAGGAAGCTGATGAGATGAGAAAGAATGATCTTTCAAAATGGCAAGTGCATGGGACAAGATAAAATAAAATAGTGTACCTGTGCTTGCAAAATGATAAGAGTGTAGCATGGCAGAATGAAAATGTATAGATTTATAGAAGCATGAGACAATATTTTTGTTCTTTTGTGGATCATTTTTTGATGTTTTTGGTAATTTTAAAGTATTTCTAATGTTTTTGGTATTTTGGGGATAAAATATGCACAAGGTGGGACCATATAGTCAAGGAGATGCACATCCTAAGAGTAGAGGTTCCAATAAGAAAAATAATTTGGATAAAACCACCCATACTCAAAAATTGGTGAGATCTAGGTTCTTGATAAAATAAAAAATTAGTAAAATACTTGTACTGAAAAGATGTAGATGTTCACCTATCGAAAGCTATATAAGATTGTCCTAGCTGAACCGCTTTGTAGAACCACTTTTGAAGATGTTCATAATGCTTATGAGACATAATCAAGATCATAATTGGTCAAGGGATAAAAAGTGTTTAAGCTTATAAAATTTTCTAATCATAACAAAGAATATGACTCTCAAAGAGAGCAATCTAGAATGGGATGAAGAATGTGTTCAGAGTGCCAAGAGTTTAAAGCCTTTACCATTGAGATTCATGAAAAGTGGACCAGGGTAGTATAAAATGTGGTCAAGGTAAGATAAAAGGGTGGGATAAAATTATGATAGCATAAGTTTTCCCCAAGTCAAGGATCTTATATATAATTGTTCAAAGTTGTTCATGCATAGAAACTCTTAAGGTGTACAATGTTCATGGGCTCTAAAATTTCTTCACCATTAGGTTTAGCTAATTGATATGCTCTTGATCCATAGTTTGTCATGATAATGTATGGACCTAACTAATTAGGTTGAAACTTGCCTTTCTTTCTAGTTTAAGCATTTTTTTCTTCTAGTTATCTTTCAAAACTAAGTCACCAATCTCAAATTCTTGAGGGAGAATGCGTTTATTGTAGCTCCTTTGTAATCTGTTCTGATAGGCCTATAAGTTTTCTAGTGTAGCCAAACACTTACCATTAAGAAGTTCTAGCTCTTGTAGTCATGAGGATTTATAGTATTCACCATATTCAATGTTATCTAATGATATTATTAATGATGATATATCTAATTGGGGTGCGATGATTGGTTCTATAAGACCAAAGGGTAGGAAAGAGTTACAAGTGCCAATTATGGCCAACATCATTGACAATTTTTTTAAAAATGTCTAGAATGGTTTTATTTGATGCCTCAACTTATATATTGCCTTTTAGGTTATATGGAGTGTATTTATTTTTCTTGATCTTGAATTTTTCACAAAGATATTTAACATCTTGGTTTACAAAAAATCTGCCATTATCAGATAAAATACGAGCTGGGATGCCATATCGACAGATGATATGGTAATGAATGAATTTAGATATTTATTTCTTGATAACATAAGTGAGAGGAATGGCCTCAATCCACTTGGTAAAGTACTCAATCATAGTTAAAATATGCTTATGGCCATCTAAATATGTTGGTTTAATTTTCCCAATGAGATAAAGACTCCATGTTGAGAATGGCCATGGTGTTGTAATTGGCTACAATGTTAAGGGAGGTGCATGTATCAAGTTGCCATGTTGCTGAAAAATATCACACTTCTTTACACAATTACAAGAATATATCTCCATTTTGGACCAATAATAACCTATTTTGAGAAGTTTCTTTACTAGGACTACACCATTGGTATGGCCTGCACACATTCTTTTATGAACCTCATTTAGTGCAAGCTTAGATTCTCCCAAAGATAAACAATGAAGAAGCATTCCATTATAGCATTTTTGATAAAGCATGTTTCCAAGGATGATATAATGTGTTAGGTGATGAAGGAAAAGTTTTTATTGGTTATTGAAAAGGTTGGCAGGAAAGACATGGCTATGGAAATAGTTATAAAAATCTTGGTACCATGGTAACTCAAGTGAGAGATTAGGATCAACAATGGTGCATATCCTCTTTGAATATAATAAAATATGTGCTTGCTGAAGAATATTTTGAATTAGGAATTGATACCCTTTATCACTATCATTCATTTGAATCATGGAACTAATTGTTTCCATGGCATTGACAAACCTATTTTTGACTCATGGAACTTGCTCAAACAGTAGAGATTTAAAATGTTTTTTAAGGTTATAAATAATTTGCTTGTAAGGGACAAGATTATCATCTCTTGTTTGATACTAATTAGTTTTCTAATTTATGATTACCTATGAATCTCTATAGACCTTTAAGCTTTGAATATCCCATTGTATGTCAAGATGGAGCCTTGTAACCAATGCCTCATATTCAGCCATATTGTTTGTACACTAAAATTGTATATGGAAGGCTTTGGTGATCAAATACCCATGTGGTGTTATCAATAAATATGCAATATTTATCTCATTAGTGTGTGAAGGATCTATCAAAATAGAGTTTACATTATTTAGTCTCATGTGATGCTTATTCTATCATCATGATAGAATCATCTAGAAGGTCAAAATTGAGAGGTTGAGTGGATGTAATAGGAGATTTTGCAAGTTGGTCCACAAGAATCTACCATTTAATTACCTTTTAATTCTAATATTCAATATAAAACTCACTAAGGAGAATAGTCCATTTAGCCATGCATCCTTGGAGAGTTGCTTTAAATAAGAGGAACTTGAGAGGATCTATCTTGACGATAATAAAAGTTTTATTATTTAGCATATAATGTTGCAATTTCTAAGTGGTGAACACCATAGATAAACATGCCTTCTCAATAGGCATATAATTATGTTCATAGGTGAAAAATTTATGGCTTAAATAATAAACTATGTGTTCCTTACCATGATCATCATGCTGAGCCAAAAGTGCCCCCAGTGCATATTTTGTGGCCGATATGTAAAGAAGTAGTGGCTTTCCTTGTGTTGAAGGGTGTAAGATCAGTGGATTGGACAAGTATGTTTTAAGATTGATAAATTATATTTGAAAATATTCATCCCACTAAAATGTCACCCCTTTATTTAAGATATGGGTAAATGGGTGGCACTTATCTGCCAATTGAGAAATGAACCTGTGTATAGATTGGATCTTGCCTTGTAGACCCCATAACTATTTAAGATGTTGGGTGGAGGCATTTCCATAATAGTGGTGACCTTTATAGGGTCAAATTAAATCCCTCATTGTGATAAAATGAAACCTATAAATTTTATTGATGTGACTCCAAAGACACATTTCTTAGGATTAAAGTAGACTTTATATGCATGAAGCCTCTCAAATATTCTTCATAGAATGTCAGGGTGTCTAGATCTTATTCTTGATTTTGATAGTACATCATCAACATAGTCCTTGATAATTTCATGCATCATGTCATTGAAGATTATAGTCATTGCATGTTGATATGTGGCTCCAACATTCTTCAGACTGAATGGCATGACTTGGTAACAGAATGTTCTCCATGGAGTGGTGAACGTGGTCTTATACTGATATTCAGGGGCTATCTTGATAATTTTTTTTGGGATCCTCATGGGTTCCCTAATTCACTTATATTTTTCTCTCTATAGGGAGTGTGGATCCATATTCTAAAATTATAGGCAATTTATGGTCATGATTATCTTCTTTTACCATATCTTCTTTTTGTTCCTCCCAAAGATCTATATAATATGAAGAATTAGAATCTACCCTCTCAGGTGAGGGCTAATTATCAAATACCTATAAAAAATAAAGATAAATATGCTCAAATATTTGATGTTTTTCTTAATATATGCTTATCTAGCTAGGGAACCTAGGCTAGATAGACTTTCTATGTCCTGAGGGGATGAACAAACTTTCCCGCCTAAGAGTGCCTGAATAGGTTTTCACTCAAAGGCTTGTCTTTTTCTTTACTTTTTCCCTAACCAATGAGTGCCTCAAAGATGGTTTCAATTTAATATATTAATTTTTATTATTTATTATGACCAAAAACATTTGCTTACTCCCTAAAGTAGGTAGAATAATTTAATGAAAAATCAAAACCCTGTTTATGATAACTAATGGGGAATGCATCTCATATGCCCATGTATTTTGAAGTTGATTCTTCATTTTCAAAATGATTGAGGCATATGACCAAATTTTTAAAATCCCAATATATGAGTTTAGGATGGCAAAGACATAGGTTATAGTGAGGGTTTGATTCAGGATGGGAAGCACCAATGGTAAAGATATAATGTCCTAATTCAAGAAGGGAAGCAACACTAAGATAGTTTTTTGCTTTAGGATGGGAAGCTCCAATAGTTATTATGGTTAATATGGAATTTGAATCAAAAAAATCTAAATCATCAAGCTCATTAAAAAGGCTATAATGGGATGTTGTATTTTTTCTAGGAGTCTTGTTACCAGTCACTTTGAAAGAATCACTACCAAATGTTATGAGGTCATCTTTTGGTGGTTTAAATTTGAGACCATGATTCCCATTGACAACTCTAACTGATAAGGGATATAAAATTCCTTACATCTGGGGGCCAAGGCATTTCCCTATATAGTCAAGATGATCCATTATCCTATTAGGGTAGGATACTTTAGATTCTGAAAACAATCCATAAGGCCCTCAAAATATAACCAATCTCCCTCGATAAAAGTCTCTTGATCCTTCTTTGGTGTGATTATAGGTATAAAAATCATAGTAGGTTTTGGTTGCTTCTTCTTTGGTTACCAAATCTGATTAGGTCTATTAGGAGTTTGGGAAGTTTTAGGCCTACCAAATTCTTTAAGGGATTTTAGTAATTTTTTAATATGGAGGAAATCCTTTAGATGATATGTGGAAATGCCTATGTCTTTAATAACCACCTGCTTGGCCAGAGCTATAGGAAATGGATCATTTGAAGTGGAGGCTAGATCACTAGGATCTATATAATTAGATGGAGATGGATGAGAAAAAATGGCTTTATTCTTCTTTGTAATGAATTTAAAACCTAGGCAATAGTTATAATTGTGAAACTCTGCTTCGAGATGTTTGCAATATTGGTATGGCTACTGATTAGTGGGAATAGTAACCTCAATCCCATCATGGGGAAACTTAAGGCATTGGTAAAGAGTAGATGGAACTATTTATACTTCATAGATCTAAGGATGACCAAGAAGTATGTTATAAGGAAGCTCAATATCCATAATATGGATTAACATATGATGAGAAATGTCCCCAACCATGACTGGGAACTAAATTATACTAGATGATTCCCTCTCAGCATTATTGTAAGCCTTGATTGTAATAGTCTCTGGCTGAATGTCTTTGTCCATGTAACCTATTTGTCACACCAATTTAAGAGATATGATGTTTAGCCCTGAACCATTATCTATAACAACCCATTTGATCTTGTGATCCATAATGCTTATCTCAATGTATAGTGGGTTATTGTGGTTTGGGCCAAGGGTGGACATGTCCTTTTGATAAAAGATGATTTGTCAAAATAAAAATAAATGTCCAATTAGGTTATAGAACTGATCAAGTTTTATATCATTAGGCATAATAGAATCTTGTAAAAGTTTATTGAGGATAGTTCTATGGACATCAAATGTCCACAAGAGTTCTAATATGGAAATTTGCACAAGGGTTTTATATAATTGGTCATTAGACTATAAGGCCTTTAAGTTGTGGATTGAACTAGTTTAATGTTTATTGAGATAGTATTTAGCTTTGGAACCATTAGCACAATGTTCTCATTGGGTTTATGGAAAGAAGTGGGTGAAGGGCCCTAGATGGTAACTCATGAGTGTCTAGTTGTGACTGCACAACTTAGAGGTGGCAAGGAGTTATTATAAGTATAAGGATGAGGCAAAGGGCCTTGGATGGTGATTCATGGGTGATTAATGATATTACTATAAATTTAGGTTAGTGAGGATCCTCTATAATAATGGTACTATTGTTCAGGATTAGTAACCCATGCAAATGGAGTAGCAACATGATGATGAAAACTTGACATGGTATTACTAGGGGGAGAGGGTGTTTACCCTATAATGATGGGTCTCATGTTATGAGGAACATGAGATTGACCACATGGCATCATAATAATAGTGGTAATGTGGGTTGTAGAAATGCATCCCATAGTGTTATTGTAGTTGTAGGGTGCATTGTTATAAGCCACTTTATTAATGTGGTGATCATGATCTCGATTATGCTCATTATGATTCTGACCCTATTATTGGTTTTTATTTGACCTTTATCCTTGATTGTGACCATTTTTATTATTTTTTGGTGGTGGTGGATCATGTCAAGGAAAGGGGTCTTTATAGATTCCCATATCCTGATTTGTGTCTTATTTAGGGGCCAACTTAATTTCTAGCTCACAATTTTCAATAAAGCCCTCAATAATATGTCATAATTGAACACAATGATATACACCATGACTAGCAACATGATGAAAGTTTCACTATTCATTCTCTTTGTACCAATTTGGTTATGGATGATCTTAAGGAAATGGCCTTGATACTAGCCATCTAATTAAGTTAGCCATAATGAGATTTTATAATATTGATTCAACTAATTCTCCTAACTTGCTAAAGACTCAAATTTTTTATGAAACGTCCTTCATGGAGGTTGTCTTTACAAAGTAGGTAGCATATTTGAGGGAGTTATTTGTACATTTGAAGGATGCATAGTCTGTACCATTTATACATGTCTTGTTTTTGTCACCCCATTTCCAACCATGTTATTATTTTTTTGAAAGCCCTTACACTTATCTTGAATAAATATTTGAGGATCCAATGATTTAGTCTGATTAGATACTTGTCCTTATGCAAATATCTTAATAAGGCCCCTATAAATAAGAGCTTTCTTAGTCTACACTCCTTTGTCAATAATTTCTTCAAATGAGTTAGCATAAGATAACCATAGATTATACACAACTTCGGGATGTAAATTCAATGCAAAGATATTAGCCAACTATTTATTTGGTAAATTGTGTTGAAAATGGCCTATCAATGCTCTCCACCTTTGTAGATATGTAGCAAAACTTTCACCATCACATTGTTTAGATTTACATAAGTAAACAATGGTCAATTCATGTTCTATGTTGTATGAGAAATGGTTAAAAAACTTTTTTGATAATTCATTCCAATATATAATTGGTCCCTTGGGTAGTTTAAGTAGCCAGTCAAGAGCTTGTCCCACTAAACTTCATGAATACAATCATAGTAAGTACTCACTACTATAAGTAACTCTTGACACAAGATGAAGAATAGTTGTATGTGTTTTCATAGATCTCCTTTCCTTTTGTATTTGTCAAATTTGGGTGCCTCAAAGTGAGGTGGAAAGGGGTTTTGGAGAATAGATA
Organism: Torreya grandis; assembly: GCA_037957365.1. Taxonomy (NCBI): domain Eukaryota; kingdom Viridiplantae; phylum Streptophyta; class Pinopsida; order Cupressales; family Taxaceae; genus Torreya; species Torreya grandis. The sequence goes on along the minus strand of JARHVA010000804.1, from coordinate 223,423 downwards.
AGTCAAATGGATATGGGCATATCTCATCAAATTTTTACTTTTTGACTCTATTATTTGTCTCCAATCTTTGGATAATTTCTTTCATAGAATTTCATTCTTGCATGTTTGGTACATTTGTGGATTGGATAATATACTATTGGGGTGGAATGTGCCCCTAGTTTTATTTTTTTTGGGGTGGAATGTGCCCTAATTTTGTTACTATTAGGGTGGAATGTGTTCCTAATTTTGTTGTTGTTAGGGTGGAATGTGCCCCTAATTTTATTATTGTTGGGGTGGAATGTGCCCCTGATTTTGTTAATGTTGGGGTGGAATGTACCCTTGATTTTGTATGGATCTATAGGGATCATATAACTTTAGATCCATGATTTGGTTTTGATTTGCTGCTTGAGTTGAGAATATAGGCCGTTTGTCTTTGGATTATAAAACATTCCCTAAATTTGGTTGTTTCCCATTTTGTTGATTTTGGAAATGTCTATGTTTATTTACCAATCTATGGTTTGTTTGAGGGATTTCCTCAATTCAAACTGAATGTTTGGGTTTCTGAGTTTGTAAATTAATCAGAGGTTTTTGATGATTTTGTAATGTCTCTTGTGACTTTAACTATTCATTTAGATTACTTTGGTCCACTATGGCAATGTTCTCATCTAATATTTGTTGCATAATATACACCATATATTCATGTTCTTTTGAAGCCTTATTATGAATTGAAGTGACAACTAGGGAGTTAGTTAAGTCTGTGATAATTTGATCTACATATCATTGACTTATTATCTTGATCTTAACTAGAAGATCTAGAGTTATGGGTTTTGACTTTGTTTGTATTTCTTTTCCTTTTTTAGAAGAAGAAGGTATGTCTATTTGTGCAAAATCTTGCTCTTTCCATCGTTGTTCTCCTTCTCTAACCAAGGCATGAAATTGTTCTGTATGAAAGTCAGAAGGTAGTCTAGCACTTGATTCTATCAATCGAATAAGGCCTTCATCTTGATCTTTTTGGGGTTGATATTCATTGTAATCATCTTAAAATCCTATTGTTATAGGGATATCATAAAAAATAATGGGATTATCTTGACCATCATAAAATTGCTTATCCTCATAAATGAGGCCATAAGAGGCCCCATTAAGAGTGAACCCTTGAGTCATGTCTAAAAAGAGCTGATCTGTGTGTTTGACTAACTTTGGACCAATGTTCGATAACAAATCAAAGTATGTTTTAGATCACTTTAAACAAACAACCAAGGTACCAATGAGACTTTAAGGGAGGGTGGTTTGAAACCACACAAAATTTAGAAGATTTTGTTCATGAAATTACTCAAATTTTGGTAAATTTGAAATCATATAAATTGGAAGAGAGTAAGGTAACTCAAAGACCTAAGGTGAAAACTATTACACTAAATCCTATATCTTTGTGATACACCCACATTACAAAAACTAGTTTCAGCTTCAATAAGTTGACCCCATGAAATTTAGAGGAAAGATCTCTAGATTATGAAGAATATAAAATGAACTAAGCAACTCAAGATGTAAAGACATAAATGAATCACTAAGTATAAATCTAGGACCAAATGGGTAGCACAATGTCACCACATGATTCTAGTAGGATAAAATATGTTTTAGAATCCAAAACATGAGTGATACACAAGATGACTTGAGTCCACCAAGATGATAATGTGATTTTGAGTCTTAATAAATGACCTTCAATCCAAATAGAAAATTAAACCCAAGTTAAAACAAGATTAGTACACAAATGGTGAACCCACTTGGATGAACCAACCCTTAAAACTAATAAAGCTTCAATTTTGAATGTGGATTATAAATGAAGGATTTAAATAAATTGGGTAAAAGTTCTAGACTCAATTAGGTAGCATGATTGTGCCAAAGTGGATGTCATGACACAAATATTTTGATAAAAAATTGAACAAGGAAAAGATTAATTTTCCATTTGGACAACGTAATGCCTCCTTTGCTCAAGAAAATTGAGGACAATGTGTTTTGGTTAAGTTCATTGAGTTAACAAGCAGTTTAGACACAAATCAAGACCAAGTGAGCTAATGATAAAAAATAAATGTCTTAAGTCTAAAATGATAAGGTATGGAAAAGTGGGGTCTACTAAACTATCAAATTTTAAATGTTCTAGGGGAATCAATTGTATAATGATTTTCATGCCAAACAATGCAAAATAAAAGCATGAATTTTATGTCTATATCACTTAGCTTAATGGATAAAGGTCTAGTCCTTTATGAAACCACTACATCCTGATGTTTGATCAATGTAGTGCGATGTCCAAAGTACCACTATGTCTTATGTGAAACTCTAGAGGAGTCAAACAAAGTCAATGTCAGGAGGTCAAACCTCAGGTCAAAGCTTCCTTAAAGAACTTGTGAGAGGTGATGAAGTCCCCATCCTAAGCCAAGTTTACATGAAAATAAAGAAAGCATAAAATAAAAAGACTTTAGGGTCATTTTCAAGATCACCCAAACTTTAATGAGTTTTTGGAGAGTGATTTAGGTGACATTCTTTCTAAGCCTTGGAATAGGCTACTTGTAATAGAAATGGTCCTTTTTATTCCAATGGTTCCCTATAGGGGACAAATGGAAGAGCATACATGCAACATACCTCTTTTTTCCAAACAAGATTAATCTAATAAATTATTGTAAATAATAATTGACAAGTGTGTTCAATTTTAAACCCAAATGAGATGTTTGGTGGTGTTCATTTGACCCCTTGGTCTTAGTTGTAAACTTTGAAAACATTAACCAAAAACACTTAAATTCTTTGTTAAACACCAAAAAAGGTTCATAATCCATTTTTCAGCATATAAAGGTGATTTAAACATGTTTTAATCAAATTTTAAACTTGACTTGTAGAAAAATTGTTAGCATGTCCTTTAGCTTTGAAGCCCTTTTGAATTTGAAACAAGAAACTTTGGAAAAGTAAGTCTCAGGTTTATGTTTTTGGAAAAAAACATAGTGACCGATGTCGGTCAATACCACTAACATTGATTACGGCCAACTAAGATCTAATTTATGTCATTTCTACTGACTGATGTCAGTTAAACTAATTAACTCATGTCAATTAAGCTAAGTAATAAATGTCAGTATTTCTATCGACATTGGTTACTGTGTAAAAATCATGGCAACCAAAAATGGGAAAATAAAGTTAGAAAACTAATTTGCAAGAGTTTTAAAAGCTTAAATAAGTTTTTTAAGGCTGTAAAAGGATCTTTTTAGGTGTAGGATGCATCTCATCCCATTGGGCATGCCAAGATGTAGAGAAGATTACAAATCAAGTTAGTTAAACATTAGTCCATAAACCATGAAACATGCATAAAGAACTAACTAACCAAGCCTATCTATTCCTATGGGAAGTACAAAGGATAAAAAAAAAACAAATGAAGGAAATAAATCACCATACCTATATGGCTCAAAACACATGTTCTCCCTTGATCAAGTATCCTTGTCTTTGTCAACAATGGTGGTAAGCTCCTCCAATGCCTCAAGGACACTCCATAGAGCCTAGGATCTTGATGTGGAATCACTAAACTAGCCTATCAATGAAGCTTTGTGGAAATAATTTAGCATTATAACTTTTTAATGTTCAAGCTTTGAATATATTTGAGCATAATAACCTTGCCCCAAAATAGCTTGGAAATGATGTCCATGGCCTTTTTATTTATAGATTTTTGAGATTGGTTAGGATCAACCTGAACCATCCATCTCAAGATTGAGATGTGTGGTTGAGGATAATCCTAATATTTGGAATTAAATCCATAATTATCTTCAAAATGATGTTGGAAGAAGGGGCATTGAAGAGACATGGGGGGCATTAACTAGGCATGGGTGACCCATAGTCTTGATATTTTATGCACTTATGGCTTAATAGATGCCACCCCATAGATGATGTCACTAGGTGATGTAGATAATAAGAATAAATTTTCAAAAATAAATATTAAACAACTCTTATGGAAAATCCACTTAAGCTCTTGGTTTGGATTAATTATCCTTAAACAAGGTTAATCAACATTTGTGTAATTATTTAAAAATTGACCCTCAATCAATCAAAATGGTTAAAAACTCATATTATTGGGTCATAATTTGATTGGAGAGGAATTATAAGGTGATGATAGATGTGTTAGAATTGTATTCCCATTTATGATGTTACCAAAAACAAATAGCAAAGGTACATTATGTGTATCAATTAATTAGAAGAAAAGAGTGATCTAGAACACTAAATGGTGAAATGGTCTTTTTGATTTGAAATGATTTGATCAAAGTTAGCTAGCCCATAAAATGTATTACCTAATTTAGGGATACTTTGACCTAAAATGGTACTTGTAAATGACAAGTTCAAACCAAATAGGATGTTTTATGGATTTTGACCTAAAATGTGTATTTGAGTGTAATTCGAGTAAGATTGATAATTTCAACACAAATGGTGTTAGGAACTGGATGTCTACAGAAGTGCCCCAAATTTTGAAGGTATGAGGAAGATGTGGAAGGTCACCAATATAGAGGGAGATTAAGTGGTTAAACTTTAATGATTCACAATAATATAGAATTCAAATAGTTATTATTTTTAGAAACTTACTATTTTTAGACTGCACTACTAAAATTAAAATTTGGGATAATTCCATTTGGTTTTTAATGGTCAAAAAATATTAAGTAGAGATTTGTGCCATCTCAAAGTGATACCCTCATTCTTATATTTCCAACAATTCAAATGGAGATTCAAATGGAGCTATGGTGTAAAAGTTATGGCTCTCGAAAGTTCTACCACCAATTGGTGTAGAACCATCACCCAAATTATCACCTAAAATGTTGCTCTGATCAAGGTCGCAAGTGGGGTATGATGTCCCACTTAAAACCAACTCATTTTTAATCCATGTCACTTGCCAAATAACTTGATATATCACCTTCCATGCCAATTTCCATGTCATCATGAATAGTGATAGTGGATCTCATAGTGAATAGTGATATGAATAGTATTTTTAAATAGTACTTTCAAATAGTGATTTTGAATAGGACTATGTGAATAGGAGAATAGTGATTTTTTTAGGTTAAAAAGTGTTAGTTAAGGGTTAAGAAGGTTTAGGGGGTCTTGATGCATTTAATCATTGAAAAATGTAAGTGTGTAGTTTTTTAGTGTCTACATTTTACCCTTTTTTATTATGTGAATTTGAATTAAGAAGTTACAAAACAAAAACAAATCACGTTTTCAAAGGTTAGCATGTCTTTATTATGGGAGGAGGTGTTCCCCCTCAAACTAAGATTTAATGAAGAAAGGCCAAATTAGGTGCAAGTTTGATAAGAAGTTGGTGGGGAGGCACTAGGCGGTGCCACAAGGTAGCTGGGCATGTGAAATACCAATGGTTGTATAAAATGCTACTAAGTGTGATAGTCAATATTTCACAAAGACCAAAGCTAAAAATTATAATAAAATAATGGTTGAGTTATAGATGGACATATGATAGGGTAATTAATACATAAAATTAGTAATAGTTGATTAGGTTAAGCTTATCAAGTCATCTAGATAGGGTCGGTGTTGTTCACAGGTATCCAAGGTAGGAAGTGCTCTCAAAAAATAACACAAATGGTTTGGTTATTCATGAGGGGTGTATAAAAATGTGCAACATGGTAATCATAGTTGGTGTAGTCAAAAGGACCAAGGCAACATCATCACAAAAATTCAAAAAGATCAGGTCAAAAATGACCAACATCAAGGTTGACATGGGCAAGTTGGTAGGTTGGTTGGAATGGGGTGGTTGAGTGGACTCCATATACACTAGGCAAGTGGATGTTACCTACATAGTTCAATGGAAATAATATCCAAAATGAACTTTATGCCTAATGTATTTGTTCTAAGGTGGAGAGTGTCGGTTAACTTGGTTACCCCAATTTGATGTATCATGCAATTAGGTCTAGTTGAAGGATGTTAGAGAAAGGGAAGCTCTAAAGGGTGGAAAATATAGCTATCAAATAGTTTTCTAACTAGTTTGGTAGAAATCATGGATGAGATTACATAGGATACAATTAGATGATTACTTCAACAATGTAAAAGGAATCTACATCCATAGATAAGTAGGTTTAAGTGTGAAATTTATGCCACCAATTTAAAGAAAAAAAGGATAAATATACTTTACCAAGCTTTAGAAAATTTAGCACTACTCAAATTGCCACGATGACCTGATGGGTTCTTTCATCACCATCCAAATAACCTAAAATTATACACACTCCATAATAATGTCATTGATAGGATATAAAAGGGTATTATTCAATGATTTGGGGAAGCAAATTAGTAGAGTGGGTAAACAAGAAGTGATTAAGATTTGAACCCTTGACCTTTGAGCCAATGGGTCCCCAAAATAAGTAAGCATTGAGTTTTTAAGGAGTTCCTAGAAAGACTCTGAGGGGTTTTGGAATATGGAATGAAGTAAATAATAATAATAATAATAATAATAATAATAATAATAATAATAATAATAATAATAATAATAATAATAATAATAATAATATTAATATTAATTAAATGAGGGAGCAAGTTGAAATAGTAAGGAAAATAAATGGTATAAATGAAAATCTAATAGGGAAAATAGAAGAATAATGTGTAAAGACAAATAGATTGGGTAGTTGAAAAATAAGGTGGGAGAAATAGGTATAAAAGAGACCAAGGAGAAAATAGTTTGGTGGAAAAGGTGATTCCTATAAAAGGTTACAAGGTAGAATGTGATTAAAGAGTAGGCATATTATAGTGCATAAGAAGATGGAGGCCAGATAGGGAGAATCAAGGGAAATTATTGGTTGGGAGGTAGGTCCCATGAGAGGGGATAACTAGCATCCCCATGTAGGTACTCCAAATATTCCATTTGAAGGTGGTTTTAGTTTTGATTCTAACATCTCTGAAGGTTCGATTAAAAGGGGTTTGAGATGGGGTGGGGAAGGAATCTTCATCTTAATGGCTAGTGGTGCTCATGCTCATTTTTTTGTCATATGAGCCTATGGGCCTGAAAAATTATGTTATAGAGTTGTAAGATCAATATATATCTCATAGTAAACCAAATTTGAATGTAAGACCTTTGAGGCCATCACATGCTATATAGAAGCTTAAAATGGGTAGAGGGTTTAAAAGTGAAAAAGGTGATAGGTAGGGTGAAGGGAGTAGCTAAAGAGGGGAAAAAAAAGATGATATAGACACAACATGCAAAGGCATTAAAGGAAGAAAGGGATGTAATTGATGTAATGAAACTAACCAAATTTTGTGTATTAAAGCAAGGGTGTAGAGGACACAAGGAAGTAGACAAGGAGATGTACATAAAAGTGGTACAATTGGTGACCTCACTCTAAGGAGCTAGAGGTTGAATGGGATAAAATAAGGGAGATCTAACAAGGGATGAGGTGAAGGCAGACCAAGAGATGGATGAAGAGATAGGTAGAGAAACAATGAGGTTGTAGATAAAGATGAAGGTGGAGAAGGATGGAAGGATCCATGCATGGACATATAGGAGGAAAAAAGAAGGTTAAGAAGAACAAGGAATGTCTTCAAGTTGATAAAGATGAAATGAAATAGAGAAAAGAGAGAGGATGGTGGAAACAATGAAAGGGAATGAGATGAAGATAAAGGATGAAGATCAGGGATGATAAGAAGAAAAATGAAGAATTGAAGTAGGGATATACAACATGGATACTCATACAGATGGAGAAGAAAAGTGAGTACCAAGATGGAAGAAGGAAAATGGGAATGTGAAAGGCAAAAGACAAGAATTGGTAAGAAGAAAAGGGCCATTATGGAAAGATTCTCAAAAGATAAATACCCAGGTAGAAACTAGTTATTGAGGAAAAAAGAAAGACAAAAAGGATGAAAATAAAGCAAACAAGAAGAATGGAAAATGGGAAAGGTGGGAGGCTGGGAAGAGTGGAAAAATGATAGAGAATGGTGGTACACATAAATAAAAAGTGTAGCAATAGAAGAAACAAAAATATTGTAAGATGCATAGTATGATGTGAAATTGACAAGGAAAAGAGAGTGATAAAAAGGGTGTGACAAATTTACAAGGATAAGGGACAATGATGAGGATGACAAAAGAAGATAAAGGAGATAGGGGCAAGGTTGGTAAAATATGTAGAGAGAGGTAAAAAATGCAAAGGTGGGTAGGGAAACGAGCTTCGAAGCATGTGAAAGGAAAGATGATGAGGAGGATAATGAAGTAGAGTAGGTGGTGGCCTTATGGGAGATAAGAGGGGCCAATAAGGAAGGCTATCAACCCTTGTATTAAATTAGTTAGATAAGCTATAAAAATGATTAAAAGAGATTGACAAGCTACAGTGAGGAAGGTGGTGATGAGATAGGTAGAGGAGTGGAAGAAAAGATGTTAGGTGAGAAGGGAAACATAAAGGGATGTAGCCAAGATGACCTTTGTAATTGAGTGATACCTATATAGTCCAAAAAGACCTCAGGCCAATGTAGTTCTCCCAACACTAGGGGGAAAATGAAGAGGAAGTATTAGATGGTGTTAAAACATAAAGATGCTTAAGAAAAAAAATCAAATCTTCCTTGATGTAGGACACCCTAAGAAAGAGGGTGCTATTAATAGTGGAAATGAGTGAGAAGAAAAAGGGGATGAGAATTAGTTGTTAGTGGTTGAGTTGCCCTTAGAAGTGAAGAAATGCCTACATAGTCTATGAACATTAGGCTAATGTAGTTTAACAAGGGTTGGGTGAGTGGTGTTTAAATTAGCTACCCCAATATGATGGACCACATGGGTTGGTTTGGGATGATGGAGAAGGTTTTTTAAAATAGAGGTTTTGGGTTTCGGTGAAGGTGACGGTGAAGGTGCATGGTGTAGATTGATGAATAGTTACCATAATGATCCCACATTTAGTAGGATGAGAGAAACAGATGGGTAAGGTAGGATAGATAAGAAGGGAACAAAATGATAAGAACCATAAATGAACTTCAATTGAGCTAATATATATAAGAGGTTCCTTTGTGAGGAGGTTACACCTTCTAAAATTATGTAAGGGTAGAAGCTTAGAGATAACATTTGTTATTATGAGCTGAGTTTTAGGAAATGGACTTCTATGGGGATCTATATAGTCATTTTAGCCAAGGTTCATCATGAATATGAGCTAAGTTTTATGGGTGGTAGTAGAGGAATGGCGTGTAAAGATTTTTTTGATAGCTAAGCAGATTCTATGAGGTATAAAATTGGTAATGTGGTGAATGATTGAGGATGGGCTAGTTTGACCCAAGAGCTACATGGGTGGGCTAGACAAAAGGTGTCCATGTCTAAATCATCTATCCTAGTACCTTAGAACCAATGAACTTAGATTACACTTAGAAGAGGCTCTACCAATAGGGATATATATGGTCTAAGATATTAGTTATATAGTTGGATAAGATGGGGGAACTTCTACAATAAGTATTTGGAAGCTATTACCACTAGCAATAGCGATAGTTTTGAAGATGTGACCATTGCAGTGGCCCAAGGTTGGAAGCTAATTTATGTCAACTAAGGTATATGTGACAAATATGCAAAAGATCATCAATCCCACAAGGACTATAAGATGAAAAAGTAAGAAATGACATTGGATGGGAATTAGATGATAAGGGCAACAAAAAGACTCCATGATAACATATAATGACTAGTTGGATTGAGGGTTATGGTCTAAAAAAAGGGTAAGTGGACATGACCTTTGCAAGTGGGAAAACTATTTAAGGGAATCAATGACATCATAGGACCCTCACCCATCGATGGGATGGGTAATTACATTAGAAATGAATAGTAGTCAGGTATTCTATTTAAAGAATCATGCTAAGAACAAATATCTATCATGAAGTCACTTGGTTTTTTAGGTTTTATCATAGTGTAGAGAACTACAAGAGGCTGAAAATGGATAACAATGGGAGCAATGGTAGAGATGATTACTAAGCCCCATAACCCAAAATAATATATACAATGAATGTGCATATCTACTAGATATTGAAACATGTAATGGAGATAATGGAAGAATTATTAAATTAATAGAAAGAGGGAAGGTATCCATGGCTCAAACTCAAGCCTAAACTCTTACCTCTTAAATAATGAAGAAGGCAAGAATTTGGCTACACAAGATTTATAGATGGAGAACATCACCGTTATCCTATCCATAGAGGGAACCCTTACTATCCAAGGGGATGTGTGTTGAGGCAAGAACTAGAGTGGAGGGAGGTAATGGCACAATGGTTGAGAAGGGTGAAAGACCTAGAGAAAAATATGATTCCCACCTTGTAGGGAGGAATGAAAAAGAGGATAATAGAATACACCCCCTAGTCACTATGAGTATGGGGAATGTCATTGAGGCTAGCTCTAGTGATAGCTCAACAAGTAGTAAACTATGATGATGTCTCAACACAAATCTAAAGTCATTAGATAATCAACATAATGCCTAAGTATTAAAGCTATATATGTGTGTCCCTTAGGTAATGTGAGTGTAATCTGATGACTATGTATGTGTTATCATACCCTAAACAAAATATTGCATAGTTTGATGTGATTATGTTTGTGGTTATGCAGATGGTTATGATTATGGTTTTTGTATTCTCACTTAATATAAAAAGAATGATTATGGTTGTTGCAACACTGGATGGTTAAAGTCATGATGAAAACATCAACCAAGCACATTAAGATAAGTATAGGGTAGGATTCTTTCTTTTTGACAAGGACTTAAAATAAACCTAAAGTGGAATTGGCTTAATGAATATAAGCCCTTCAAACTCTACGCATTGTGATATAGGAGTTTGACTCAAGAGAGGATGGTTAATATGGTGTTAGTTCTAAAATGAAAGAAACACACTAATAACATAACATATATTGGCCTAGACACTAGGGAGAGCTTAGTTAACAAAGGCAAATGATAAACATAACTAAAAAGTAAGGAATAAAACACAAGAATTCCTTCACCTTACTTAGATGCTCCAAATGCCTTTGTAGTGGTGGTTTTCTTGGTTTTTGCTCATGAAGTCCTTGGAAATGGAATCTTGATTACCTCCATCTCTCCTTGGCACCTTTGTCTTGTAGCTTGGCTTGGCTTGGAATCAATTTGGCATGGTAAAATTAATTTCTTGAAGTTTTTGGAACTATTTGTGCATTATAACTTTGCATTCTCAAGTCCTAAAAATGATGTGGTGAGGCCTCCTATTTACAAATTTTTGTAAATGTCTAGAATCAACCTAGACTATCCATCTCAAGATTGAGATAAGGGGAAATTAAGAGGCATGGAGGGCATCATGTAAAGCATTGATGAGGCATGAAGGGCATCATGTAAAGCATTGATGAGGCATGAAGGGCATGAATCCTAATATTTGTGGCATTTATAGCCTAGGGATGTCTTCCCAAGAAATAAGGTCACCTGATGATGTATATATTCAATATTCATTTCCAAAAATAAGTTTTCAAAATTTTTCCATGGAATTATTGATTAGGACTTGATTTGGGTTAATTAGATCTTAAGCATGATTAAGCACTTTGTGCACAAATTACTCAAATTGATCGAAATTCCTTGTTGGTCCAAAATTTTATTGGATTGGAATTGGAAAGTGATGTTAGATGTGTTGGAACCATATTTACATTTAGGATGTTACCAAAAATAAATAATGAAGGCACATGTCTTGTGAAAAATATTTTATAGGAAAGAGCAATCCAAAGCACCTAGGTGCAAAATTGGCATTTTGACTTGAAATGATCTGATCAAAGTTAGTTAGCCCATAAATTGCATTTCCCCATTTAGGAATACACTGGCCAAAATCAACACTTGAATATGTTAGTTTCACATCATTTAGTGTGGTTTAGTGTTTTTAGGCCAAATTGTGCATTTTGGGTGGAAATTGGTTAAAAGACTAATTGGAGGTTATCAGTGGCTAGTTTTAGGTGTCTACAATTTGCCCTTGTTTGGGAAGGCATTTAAAGTTATAATCATAGTAAAGTCTTCTTAAATAATGAAAATATCATGTATGCCTATAACTAAAATGATGATAAACTAACTATTTGATGTCCCCTCGAGGGAATGGTTGGTACAAGTATGTTGGAAAATGATCCCTTGAAAAGAAAGAAGTGAAGCAAGGGGACCAAAGAAAGAAAATATGATGGGGTGAAAAACACAATGAGATTGAAAAAGTAGTCAAAATCATTAAGAATGCAAGAGGGATGGTGCACAACAGTTTGCCTAAAGGTGGTTATAAACATTGTACCCTGATAGTGGTAACATGGTATCATAACACAATGATTTTCCCAAAGGTGGTTATAATAATTGAGATGGAGCTGCCCTAGTTAAGACAAACAAAAAAGATAATAACATGCCCCTATATAGGTAGAGAAATTAAAGTGGTGACAACACAATGATTTACCCAAAGGTGGTTATAATCATTGAGAAATATAGGTGGGATGGTGTGAAATGATTTTCCCATAAGCGTTTATAATCATTAAACCTTGATTGTGGTAAACATGATAAAATTGGTCGAGGAGGATGATAACTTAACATAGAGGATAATGATGAATTGGAATAACCTACTAGCAGGGAGATGCTCATCTAAACTAACAAAGATTGAAATGCTTTCATGTTTAATTACTCTGTTTGGGATAAGATTAGGATGGAATCAGGATGTTGGTGCCAAAGAGATTCTACCATTGTTAAATAGAATTCTTGAAGCTGAGGTTTATTGTAGCATATGTCAGTAGGAAACATGGTATAATATCATGAGGACTTGGCTGAAATATGCATGAGGATTGACTCCCATAATCCAATACTTAATATAAAATAATGCACCAATGATAGAAACCATGATGACAATGTAAACATATGAATGTGGATGGATTCGAGTATAAGTATGGGCAAGGAATCACCTAATGAACACACATAAACCAAATCAAGGTAACTGTGCTAAACATAAGCAAACAAGTAGACAAACACATGAAATAAGTAGAGATAAACAAAAAAACAATGCAATAAAAACTATACAAACATTACCCCTAGAAAATAGGTGACAACTTAATAAATGAACAAAATGGGGGAATAAAAGAAAAGGAAAGGGGTGATGAAGTTGTCACCATATACACTAGGCAAATGGATGTTATCTACATAGTTCCATGGATGTAATATATAATAAAAAACTTTAGGCCAAATGCAGGTCTCCTAGGGAATGGGAAGAATGTGATAACTGAGGAAAACAAATAGAATGGATGTGATAGAAGAATAAGAATGGTCTTGAAAAATTGCAAGTGCATGAGATAAAAGGCCAAAAAAGATGAAGAAAATAAATGGAAAGTGATTTGCTTATAATTTAATAAGGGTTCCTAGAATCCTTAAGGCAAAGAAGTGGTCAATGTTTTTATTCATTTCTAATGATTTTTTAAATGTTTTTAGAATTGTTTGAAGAATTTCAACTCAATCAAGAATGATGATACACTAAATGGTTCAATCTCACAAAATGATGAGAGAATTTAAATGAAGGTTGCTCATAAAATGATGAGAGCATTCAAACTTAATTTTCTCACAAAATGACGAGAGTGTGGCTGAGGTTGCTTGCAAAATGGTGAAAGCAATGTTGAGGTTACTCATAAAATAATGAGAGAATGGCTTAGGTTGCCAATAAAATAATGAGAGCATATGAAAAGGGTGACTAAACTAACCTCAACAAGTATTGAGCACTACCTACATAGTCCCAGAGTAAGACCTCAAGTCATTATAGTTATATCCTTACAGTGGAGGAATTTGACTAGTGTAGTAGCCAATTCAAACAAAATAGGCACAGTAGGTAAAAAGACATAGTATGACATAAGAAGTGGCAAGTTGGTATGTCAAGGCTTAATGTTTCCCCTAGTTTTCCCATAAGCAATTATAACGAGGATATAATGGCATAGATCAATGGTACTAATTTTCCCAAAGGTGGTTATAATTAGTACCAAGACCATTGGTAAGAAAGGAATACCAAATGAAGGATGAAACTACCAAAACTTATATCACACTATCCCTAAATACAATCTCTATCTGAATTACTTGAATCAACTAATGATCTAATCAAATACCTTGATGCTGAAACTATGTAATGAATGACAAAAACCAAGGTCAAATAAGATAAGATTTAGAACACACTGGGTTGATAAAATGGAAGCAACAAGTGGATATGGTGAAGAGGATGGATAAGGATGGTATTTGTAGAAAGAGGAATAATGATAAAATGGCATAAATGAAATGGTCCTTATAGATAATACACCTTAGTTCTCAAGCATGGTATCACTTGAGATGAATAATATTTATCAACTCTAGAAGTTCATCTCCATTTGGTGTGGTAAGCCTATATGCTCCCAAACCATAATATACAGTGATGATGAAAGGCCCTATCCAGTTTGGTTTGAATTTTCCTTTATGCTTCTTCTTAGCTATGGTATTCTTTTGGTTTTCTTTAAGAACAAGATCACCAAGTTCATATGTTCTATACTTAACACATACATTATAGTTACCTTTGAGTCAATTTTGATATGATTTAAGATTTTTGAGTGTATCTATGCATTTCTCATCAAGTAGGTCTAGCTCTTGTAGGCAGGCTACTCGATAGTCATGATCATCTAGGACATGCTTGAAAGAGATGTGTAGTGAAGGTAATTCAAACTCAATGGGAAGGATGGTTTTAATACCATAAAAAAGTGAATATGGAGTGGCTTTGGTGGGGGTATGATGATTTATTTGATATGTCTAAAGGGCAGGGGATATCTAGAGGTGTCAATCATGACTGACATCATTGAAAATGTTTTTGAGAATGTTAACAAATGATTTATTGTATGCCTTAGCTTGGCCATTACCTTGAGGGTAATATGATGTAGAAAAATATTGTGTGATGTTATATTCAATACATAACTAGTCTACATCCTTATTCTTAAATGATCCTCCATTAACATATATAATGTTAGAGGGGATATCATAGTGGAAAATGAGATAGTTGAAGATGAATTTGGAAATTTGCTTTCCAATCATGTAAGGGGTATAACTTCAACCCACTTAGTGAAATACTTGGTGGTGATAAAGATATGTTTATGGCTATCAGATTAAGTGGGGTTAATCTTCCCAATGAGGTCAAGTCCCCATGTACAAAATGGCCATGGTGTCAACATCATTTTTATATTTTTTGCTAGGGCATGAATCAGATTAGCATGCCATTGACATTTGTCACACTTATTTACATATGCAATGGCATCTGCATCCATTTTGGGCTAATAGTAACCAATACATAAGATATTTTTGGATAGGACTACCCCACTAGAATGAAATCCATATACTCCTTCATGAACTTCTCTTAAAACTAGCATAGACTCTGCCAAAGTTAAACAATGAAGTAGATTCCCATCAAAATTATGATGGTAAAGGGTGGATCCAAGTATATTATAATGAGTGGAATGATGAATGAAGGATTTGGATTGTTTTTTAGATAGGTTAGGTGGTAGAAGTTGGTTATGAAGGTAGTTGTAAAGGTCTAAGTACTAGATAAAATTAGGACCAATATATCATAAATCATGGCAATAGTTGAAGGTTTATGAGCTGGTGTTGACAAATTCTTGATGAGGAACTGATACTCTCTAATTTTATCTATTTGTCAAATCAAAAATCCAATAGTAGCTATGGCATCTATAATTTTGTTACCAGCCCTTGGTATGTACTCAAACTAAATATTGGTAATTTGTTTCTTAAGAGTGTTGACCATGGCTTTATATGGAACCAAATTATCATATTTGGTCTAAAATTGATCTGTGACCTAATTGATGATTAACTAAGAATCACCATAAACTTAGAGATGAGATATATTCCAATTCACTACTTGTCAAAGTCCTACAACAAGTGCTTCATACTCATCCATGTTGTTTGTACAAGGAAAGCTAATTCTAAATGATTTAGGGATTAGATCCCCCAATGGTGTAATAAAAAATAGGCCTACCCCTAATCTATGTGTAGTAAATGAACCATCAAAATATAGTTTCTAGTGTTATTCCTCAAGGGGTGTGTTAATGATGGTCATTATGGATTCATCAAGAAAGTGAAATGTGAGTGGTTGTGTGTTTATGAGAGGTGCTTCAACAAGTTGATCTACAAGAATTTGTCCTTTGATTGCCTTTTGATTGACATCCTCTATGTAAAAATCACTAAGAAACATGATCCATTTAGCCATTCTACCTTGAAAATCTATTTTACATAGTAGATACTTGAGTGAATCTACTTTTGAAATGACCATGGTCTTATTATTCAACATGTAATGACACAATTTTTAAGCTATGAAGACCATGGCTAGATAAGCCTTTTTTAATAGGTGCATATTTATGTTCATATGTAACAAAGGTATTTCTTAGGTAGTACATAATATTCACTTTTCCATTATCATCATGTTGAGCCAAGAGTTCCCCCAGAGCATGATCAGTAGCTGATAGGTATAACAAGAATGACTTTCCTAGCATATGAGGTAATAAAATAGGTAGATTAATAATATATCCTTTGATTTTTTGAAAAGTTTTTTGGAAGTGATCATCCCAGTGAAATGTAACTCCCTTATTTAAAAGGTGTTTAAATGGATGCCACTTGTATGCTAACTGAGAGATGAAGCATTGAATTGACTGGATCTTATCCTGAAAACTATAGAGTTACTTCAAATTGGTTAGTGGCCAAATCTCAGTTATAACATGAATTTTAGATAGATCAACTTCAATAACTCTATGAGATATGATGAAGCTAAGTATTTCTCTTAAAGTTACACTGAACACATATTTATTTGGATTGAGTTTGACTTTGTACTCCCATAATCTTTCAAATATCTTACATAATACTACTAGATGGTCGGCCCTAGTTTTGGATTTTCCTAATATGTCATCGATATAGTCTTCAACAATATCATGCATCATATAATAAAATATGATAGTCATGGACCTTTGATATATATCTCTAGCATTCTTAAGGCCAAATGGCATTACCCAATAACAAAGCATTCCCCATGAAGTGGTGAATGTTGTTTTATGTTAGTCTTTTAGTGCTATTATGATCTAGTTGTATCTTGAAAATCCATCCATGAGTGAAAGAATTTCATAACCAACCATGGAGTCAATGGTCATATTGATATTAGGCAAGATAAAATCATCTTTGGGAAAAGCTTTTTTGATGTCTCAAAAATTAGTACAAATTCTAATCCCTTCAAGATTTTTACTAACAGGTACCATGTTAGAGATTCATTATAAGTATTCAATAAGTTAGATACACCCTACTTCTAATAATTTTTACAACTCTTTCTTTACCAATACAAAAACGTGAGGATGCATCTTACATGGCTTTTGTTTTACTGATTTAGCATCATGATTAACCACGAGGTGGTGCAGAACCAAGGCAGGGTCTAAACCTAGCATGTCAGAATAGGCCCATGCAAACATATCTACAAATTATCTCAACAAAGATATAAAGACATCATGTTCCTCCTCAATGAGGGATGATCCTAATTTTATCCATTTTAGGTCTAATGGATTCTTGATATTTACCTCATTGTATCTTTGACTAAAAGGGTCAAACCATCTTTTAGGATAGTAGGTAGTGACTTTAACTATTGAATTATGTTAGGTTCCTCTATTAGGACTTACTTTTCAACTTCTCTTAGGCATGATGAATCTGAGTCCACTAATGGGAGATCTAGACATGTGATAACAATAGTTAAAAAATCTTGAAGAATTTGATCAAATACTTTTTTTTCTCAAAGTTGAACTCTGATCCACAGGCAAGTTCATCATTGGTGTTCTCCTGGTCTAAATTTGAAGAAGAATGAACACCCCCATCTAATGGTACCTAAAATAGGTTTTCACCACTAGATTGGCCTTTATATTTACTTTTTCCTTGGTTAAAAGGCACCTCAAAGAGGTTTTCACTTTGGGACCTCAATGTTTTACTTATTTTTTTGGCTAATGGTGTTCACTCACTCTCCAAAATAGGCTACAGGATCTAATGTGATTGAGAATCCTAATTTGTGATCTCCCAACGTAACATTGTCTCTAAGGCCTAAAAAGTCACTGAATGCCTCATCATTATAGAATGCATTAATTGGTAGAATGGATTCTTATTAGTCCTAATCTATTAGTTGGGGATAATATAATGGCAATAGATTACGATGAATGGCCAAGGTAAGGGTACAAATGGCATTGTTATCAAATAGGTTGGTTTTAGCTAGGTTATCAAAGGAGAGTCTATGATTAAAGTCTACTTTGTTGTCAGCATCATCATCACTAGTTTCTGGTGATAGATTTTGAATAAGATATGTGGGGTCACCCCCAGGAGGTTTAAATTGAAGTCTATATGGTCTTTCATACTTATTCATGGAAACTAGCTCGATGGTTCCTTGTTGATTCAGTCTGAGGCCTCTTCTTTCATAATTGTGATGCTCCATGATCTTATTAGGAATAGGATACATGGAATTTTTATAAGAATCAGCTTGGTTGTCATTTTATAACCATGATTCATCCCCTTCAAGAAGGTTAAGTCCTAGGCTAGATACTGGTACAAATGTGATAGGTCCCTTATCTTTGTTCTTTTATTGCCAATGCATATGTGGGATGAATTTAGGTCACCCGAAGGTTTTTAGCTTTTGAGGAAGATTAGAAATATGAAATTTATCATGGGTCACATACTCTCTTGGTCCATTATCTGAAATGGTGAAATGATTATAAGCTTTAAGAGGTGGCATGTGGGAAAGGGAATCTAAGGTATTAGGATCTATATAATTATCTGGTGAAAGATCAATAAGTATGGCATTTCCTTTGTCTTATTTGGAACTTAGATTCATATAATACTAATAATTATAGCTTTGAAATTTGGCCTCAAGATGCTTGTAGTGTTCATATGGGTGTAAATCTCTTGGAATATTCACTTCCATCCCTGAGTGGGAAAACTTGATACATTGGTGCAGCATTGATAGGACTGCATGAATCTCATGTAACCAAGGCCTTCCTAGAAACATATTGTATGATAAATCAAGATCAAGCACATGGAAAAGTGTATCATGGGTCAAAATCACAATGATAACTGACAAACTAATGGTGCCTTATGGTTCTCTTTCTTGATTATCATAGGCTTTGATAGTTATTATTTCTTGTTGGAGATCTACCATTGTGTACCCAGGAATCTTGATGAGCTTTAGAGACACTATGTTGAGGCTTGATCTATTGTCTATAAGGACATGTTTCACTTTATGTCATTTTATATAAAATTATATCTATAATGGATTATTATGGAGTGGGCCAAGGGAAGACATATCATTTTGGTTAAATGTGGTTTGTTGGGCTAGAGCTAGGTGTCCAACCAAAGCTTGAAATTTATCAAGGGATATGTCACTAGCAATAGTGGATTGGGCCAAAAACTCATTCAATATGTTTTTATGGATTACTAACATTCACAATAAATCTAAAATATAAATTTGTGTTGGTGTCTTTTTTAATTGTTCTACAATATCAAATTTCTTGTCTTGGTTAGTAATGAATGGTTTATTCTAAGGCTAAATGATTGGTTAGATGATAGGAAAAGTGTTAGATGGTTATGGGCTTGAGATAGTAATCTTCAACCTCTAAGTTATGATTTCAAAATCAAGATTAAATACTAGACCATTATTGATAACAGATGTTGGAAATGGTGTGGGACCAGACATGACAAGTCTCAGTTGTAAGTGCACTTGCATGTGGTCATGTGGCAAGAATGAGTTGTTGATATAAGGTCCAAAAGTGGAAATCCTAGTTTCTTAGTTTACCTATATGCATTACCAATTCAAAGAAGGATTATCCATGTAATTTGGCTAAATGCTTCTATTTAGCAATGGTCTAGACTGATTAGTGCTTGGTCTAGGATTAATGAAGATGGTATTAATGCTACCCCCTGCAATATGACCTACAACCTTGTTGTAGTCATATGCAACTGCATGGTAGGTTTGTTAGTTGTTACCATTATAACCTTGGTTTTGTCCATTATTCTATTGTTGTGGGTTTTACTACTGATTTTGTTGATTCTACTAGTTCGGCCTTTGATTTTGATACTATTGATTTTGTTGCTATACTGACCATTATTATTTTTGTTGTTGAAGATTATTTTATTGCTACTAATTTTTATGTTAGGGAAAGGGGTTTTGATAAATCCCAATAGTTTGATTAGAAGTGGAAGCACCATTATCCAATGTGATCTCTCCATTCTCCAACATATTCTCAATTAAATGCTTGATTTGGATACATCTTCATAGATTATGCACATGGACCCGATGATAATCACATAATTCATTTTCATGGTATCAGTTAAGATAAGGAATGCCTTGTGGATAATGCTTTGGTATAGGCCAAATAATTAGATTAGTGATATCAAGATTTCAAAATATAGACTCAATAGGTTATCCTAGGTCACTAAAGATATGACGTGCAGGCATGGTTCTTCAAGGAGGTGTTTGTAATAGTAAATGCTACTATATTTGTTGTGTAGGTTTTGGTTTTTGTGATTGTATCATTGGTTGAGTAGGAGTAAGCTAAAAAGGTAGTGCAGATGATGTTTGCACCATTTAAACATGACAGGACTTAGTTAATCCATTTCCCACAACATTCCTATTATACTTGAATTGCTTCGGTCTTTCATGGTTATTAGCCTATGCCAATTGTGATGTTGGTGCTTGAATAGGATGTTAGTCATTTCCCTAATTAGTACCTTGATTTTGATTAGTTGAATTAAGCTTGATGACTCCTTTATTAATGAGTGATCACTCAATTAACAAGCCTTTGTCAATGATTTCCTTAAAAGTATGCACACATTGTAGTTCTAAATGATAAGCTATCTCACTATGCAAATTTTTGGTAAACACAATGGATAATTATTTATCTGGTAAACTATGGTTGAAATGGCTTACAAGGGATCTCCATCACTATAAATAACTTACAAAACTCTCACTAGTTTTTTGATTTTCTTGCATTAAATCCACTAATGAAATCTCATGCCTAAGATTATAGGAAAAGTGTTACACAAACTTATCAGAAAGATCATCAAAATCCATTACTAAATTTTTGGGAAACTTCAAAAACCACTCTAAGGCTTGTCCAGCCAAGTTCCTTAGAAATAATAGCAAAATGTATATGATGTTATATGGCACTGG
This sequence comes from Torreya grandis, assembly GCA_037957365.1. Taxonomy (NCBI): domain Eukaryota; kingdom Viridiplantae; phylum Streptophyta; class Pinopsida; order Cupressales; family Taxaceae; genus Torreya; species Torreya grandis. Next base: position 202,264 of record JARHVA010000804.1, on the reverse strand, counting down.
TTTACATGTGACAAAGAATTTAGTTAAGTGAGCCTTAGGGTCACCTTTCCCTTTATATTTATCAAATTTTGATGGTTCATATCCTAGAGGAATGGCATATGAAAATACTCCATGTTGAATGGATAAGAACATACACCATCCAATTTTAAATTTTTAATTTATTTCCCCACATAAATAGTAGCAATTGCATGCTTCATCTGTTGTAATTATTGGGATAGGAAACTAGAACGAATATTGGTTTGAGGGAGAATATTTGTTTGGATATATGGTTAGGAGGTCACATGTGGGACTCTTTGACTAGGGTATGATGGAGATACCTATTGGGGTACATTGGTTTGGTTGGGGAATGGACCAGGAATACACATACATGGATTAAGATGTACTTGAAATTGCACATTTGGTTGTGCGATATTCTATTTCAAATTGGTGATAAAGGTTTAAATTAGAGGATTTTGTGGTTGGGATAGAGGGATATGACTATAATTTACCTATTGTGGTTGAAAATGGACATGCTGGTGACTAATCAAACCTTGTTATTGAGTGAGAACTTGTGGACCAAAACCCTATCTCTAGATTTGCAGTACATTTTGAACCAATGGTTGTCTAATAAGTACCTAATAAACATGGGTACCTCCTTGTTACATGAATCCCTATGAGGAAATGAAATTAGGTTGTAGATTTGGCATCTATCATTCACCAATATTTGCATGTTATTGATTAGTTATTGCTTGGTTTCTCATTGGCATATTAGTCTGTGATTGAAGAGGTATGTTTTTCATTACTTGGTGAGATGGAACATGAGTTTCCCCTAATTGAGGTGGAAATAATTGTTTTCTATTACATTGATACTCTAGATTGTGCCTTTTATTGTGGAATACTACTTGTTGCTTTTTTAGGAGGAGTAGGGTTCATCACATTCTATCATTGAGGTGTGACATTAGCTATTGTTTGATTACCTAATCCTATAGGTAGTAAACTTGAGGAAACAACCGATTGAGGTTGGGGTGTAGAAACTCTTATTCCTAGGTATGATGACCTATTCATAGGATTAACCATAGGTACATGTTGTTGGATAATTATTTGAGCATTAGTACCACTTTGATTAGGGTTGGACGTTGTTTACACATTGCCCACTACATTTGGTTAATTATTCTATGTAGAGGTTCAAGACACTTCTTCAATAATGAGCATATGCATCAAGTTATCTATTGAAATGGTTTGTATGAATGGGTCAAAATTTAGATTCTCTTGTCTAGTTAACTCTATCAACACTCCTATTGAAGGAACTAGGTCAATAAGAGGTTTACTTACCATGTTCATTTGATTAAAATCATGTGCTAGATTTAGATATGTTTGATATGCTATATACATTTGTTTAAAGTGTTCTTCTATGCTATTTTTGCCTCAATTAGATATATTAGGGTCTTGGTACATTTTTTGGACTAGAGCCATAGGATTTCTAGAAGAAGCCTGTTGATCGTAAATGATATTGTGGGGCACTCTTACTAGACTTGGTAAATTTTCATGAGGGAAGTCTATTGGAAACTTTCCCCTACCTCTATGGCTCTAACCAAAATCTCATATTTATTCTCTAAAAAATGTCACTCAAATAAAAATGGATCATACGTGGAAGCCGTATTAGTAGAATATGATTGTTGAAGTACTAGCTCATCCACTATAGGTATTGTGGCTAGGTATTATGCAGCTTGCTCTTGGTCTTATTCTGAATTAGGTGGTGTGTTAGCCAGATAGTTAGCTAATGGATCTTAGATTTATGCCCCTAATTGAATATTATAATAAGGATAAGAATCCATCTCATAAATAATGTTATCCACATAGGGGTCTTGCACAATTTCTTCCTACACCACCACATTACTAATCCCCAAATTATACATGAGTCCACTATGAGTATAAGAATACATGTTGGTATCCATAGTCAATGCTTTGTGATAAAATTTTAAAGAGTTATAAAAACTATGAAAAGGAAAATGTCTAAAATAGATGATGTTCTAACTTGGTCTAGATCCATCAAAAGGATCAAAAGGGTTTATGAAAAAAATTGTGAGGAAACAATCTAGCATGAAGTATCTAATGTTTCACTATTCACATAAAGATGAGAAAGTAAATGAACCTAAAATAAAAATGCCAAACCTTAAGGTCAAAGTGTTTCAAATTAGTCTAATCTATGAATTTAAAAGTTTCTAGGTCTTTTGGCCAAATGCAACATCAAAATCTAGGCTAAAATATGGCATGCATTAGGACTCTTGGCCAAATGACATCAAAAGCTAGACTTTGAAATAGATGAAAGTTTTAATCTAACAAATTTGAAACACTTATAAAAAACACTAGGCATTTTATTCTTGTACATGAACTTGATCAACTAGTTATAAGGTATGAAACAAAAGGCACTTTTAAAAATAGTTTATTTTCCCACAAAAAATGGTATAAAACTTTGTTCTTTTGACAAATCAGCTAGATAAAAGTGAATAGTATAACTATTTTAGACAAAATATCACAAAAGTACACTTATATTGGTCTTAAAATGTAGGAATAAATTTGGAAATTTATACAAGAAGGTCTATGAAATAATATTTGAAATACTTTAGGTAACGTAACACCGTTATACTACCCAAAAGGTGTAACAAAAAAGGTTTGTTTCAAAAACTTTCTAAGACAAAGACATTTTCCCATAATTTTTATAGCATATCACTACTTTTCTTGATTTAAAATGTTGTGGTGTGTAGATTCAAAGTGCAAGTGTTTAACACAAAATGGATTTAGTCTATTGAATGTTGATAATGATTATGAGTCTCAAATGACCTTCAACCCAAATTAGAAATTAAACCTAAGTTCCCTCAAGTTTATTAAAAATGGTGAACCCACTTAAAAAATCAACCTTATGAACTTATAAAGGTACAATTTTGAATTTAGATTATAAGTGAAGGAATTAAACAACATGGTAAAGGTCTAGACTCAATTGGATAACATAACTATGCCAAAGTGGATGATATGACTCTCAAGCTTTTGATGAATATTTGAACAAGGTAATTTGATGATCTCACATAGACAACATAACACCTTTTTGTTCAAAGGAAAATTTGGACAATGTGTTTGGTTTTGATTATTTGTTTACACCAAGTTTTAACTCTAAACAAGACTTTAATCTAGGACAAGACCAACTAATTAACCACTCTTAGATCCTAAACTAACAAGGTTACTTGGTATTATTGGAATCTATCAATATACATCATTTGATAGGATTTTGAGTGTTCATCCAAAAGTAAATACACATTATATAATAGGGCCTTTACACCCCCCTTCTCTCAAATGATAGTACTATGAAATGGACGTTGAGGTGCACCTTGCACCAATAATATTTTTGTGGCAAGTGGGGATTTGTCTAATATCTAGCAAGTTTATGAATGATCTAAGGGAATCAATTGCACAATGACTTTCACACCAAACAATGCAAAAGAAAAGCATGGATTTTGGGTCCATATTACTTGGTTTGTTGAAAAAAGGTCTAGTCCTTTTTGTAACTACTACATCTTGTTGTTCACTCAGTGTAGTGTGATGTCCAAAGTGCTACTACATCCCATGTACAACTCCAAAGGAGCCAAATAAAGTAAATTCCAATAGATGAAACCTCAGGTCAAAGCTTCCCTAAAGAACTTGTGGGAGGTGATGAAGTCCCACTAGTAAGCCAAGTTTGCATAAAAATAAAGAAAACATGAAATAAAAAGTCTTTAGGGTCATTTTCAAGGTCACCCAAACTTTGATGATTTTTTGCAGAGTACTTTAGGTGAAATTATTTCTAAGCCTTGTACTAAGCTACTTGTAATAGGAATGACACTTTAGATTCCAAAGGTTCCCTATAGGGGACAAATGGAAGAACATACACACAATATTCCTCTTTTTTCCAAACAAAGATTTAATCTAAACAACTATTGCAAGCAAGAATTAACAAGTGTGTGTTCAATTTTAAGCCCAAATGAAAGTGAGGTGGTATTCATTTGACCCCTTGGTCTTAGTTGAAAACTTTGTAAAAATTCACCAAAAACATCTAAATTCTTTGTTAAACACCCAAAACAAGGTTCCTAATTGATTTTTAAGCATGCAAAGGTGAGTTAAACATATTTTGAGAAAATATCAAGCTTGGTCCTGCAACAAAAATGTTATCATATCCTTTAGTTTTGAAGATATTTTTAGTTTGAAATAATGAACTTTGGAAAAATAGCTCTTGGGTCTATGTTTTTGGAAAAACATAGTGACCAACATCGGTTATATACAAATAATGATGGTTACATTGGCTAACCAAAATCTAACTAATGTTGGTTTTGATAATTGACATCAGTTAAGCTATGTAACTGATGTCGGTTTAACTTGCTGATGTCAATTACTGTGTAAAAGTGTGGCAAACAAAAATGATAAAATAAAGTTAGAAAATCAATTTTCAATAGTTTTAAGGGTCCAAATAAATGTTTTAGAGTTACAAAATGATCTTCTTCAAGTGTGAGATGCATCTAGTCCCACTGGGTGTGCCATAATGTGATATATGAATTTGACTCAAGAGAGGATGGTTAGTACGGTGTTAGTTCCAAAATGAAAACAAAATGAAAGAAACACACTAATATCATAACATATCTAGGCCTAGACACTAGGGAGAGCTTAGTTAAAAAAGACACATGACAAACACAACTAAAAAGTAAATAATAAAACACAATAATTCCTTCAAATTCCTTGGATGCTCCAAATGCCTTTGTAATGGTGGCTTGCTCGGCTTGTGCTCATGAAGTCCTTGGCAATGGAAGCTTGATTACCTCCATCTCTCCTTGGCACCTTTGGCTTATAACTTGGCTTGTAATCAATTTGACATGGTAATAATAATTTATTGAAGCTTTTTGAACCATTTGTGTGTTATAACTTTGCATTCTCAAGTCCTCAAAATGATGTGGTGAGGCCTCCTATTTATAGATTTTTGCAAATGTCTAGAATCAACTTGAACCATCCATCTCAAGATTGAGATGTGTGGTTGAGGATTAATTTAATTTTTGGAATTAATTTTTTAATTATCCTCATCATGACATTGGAAGAAGGGGAAATTAAGAGGCATGAAGGGCATTATGGAAGGCATTGATGAGGTATGGAGGGCATGAATCCTAATATTTGTGGAATTTATGGCCTAAGGATGTCTTCCTAAGAAATGAGGTCACCTAATGATGTAGATATTCAATATTCATTTTTAAAAATAAGTTTTCAAAAGGTTTCCATGGAATTCTTGATTAGGCCTTGATTTGGGGTAATTACCTCTTAAGCATGATTAGGCACTTTGTGCACAAATTACTCAAATTGATCAAAATGCCTTGTTATTGGTCTAAAATATGACTGGATTAAAATTGGAAGATGATGTGAAATGCATTGGAACCATATTTACATTTAGTATTTTACCAAAAAAATAATGAAGGCACGTGTCTTATGTGGAAGATTTGATAGGAAGGAGCAATCCAAATCACCTAAGTACAAACTTGTCATTTTGACTTGAAATGATCCGATCAAAGATAGTTAGCCCATAAATTGCATTTCCCCATTTAGGGATACCCTAGCCAAAATCAGAAATTGAATATGTTAGTTTCACATCATTTATCATGATTTAGTGTTTTTAGGTGAAATTATGAATTTTGGGTGGAAATTGGTCAAAATCATGATTGGACGTTATCAGTGGCCAATTTTAAGTGTCTACACACATGAGTAGTCATTAATTGATAAAAAAAGGTTTCTTGATCATAGGGTGTTAGGTAAGCTCTAAATCCCTTGATTTATACATAGTCTAAAGGGAAGATGGGTGATAAGTGGTGTGAAGGGTAATTGGTGATATGTATGATAACCTCATGTGAATTAGTTTGGCCCTTCTATAGGTGACCTAAGAATGGTAATAAACAAGTCTATCTCATATGTTAAATGTAGACTGATCAATGTGGGAAGTCTATATGTGAAATTTGATTACACCTTCCAAATTATTATGTTGTTTAAGAGCTAATTGTGACTTTAGACTTTGTTTTGATTGTGGGTCTTTTGCTGTATTGCTATAAAGGGGAAGCTGATTGATATAGGAAGCTTCCAAGAAATTAATCTAATTTTGGAAAAGTTAACTTATCCATCCTTTAAGGGAGTTGTCTAAGATTATTGTCTTTGTTTAATGCTCTTAATAGTTGTCTTTCAATGGAGTAGTCTACCTTATATTTGGCAATTTTTATTTTGATTTTTGTTGTTGGGAAGCTGTCCTTCGAGAGAGCAGTCTACAATGCTTAAGATATTGACCCAAGTAGTATTTTGGTAACCAAATTATTTATAGATGAAATGTTTTTAGACATGGACAAGTCTAATTAGGTTTAGAGGTTTACCTTTATGAGGAAAAAATATTAACACAAGAAGGTTAATGATACGAAAAGGTATGGTTTTTGAGAGATAATGCCCATGGGATTCCATCTTGTTAGAGATAGAAAGTATCCATGAGAACCATGCTATGGGTAGATTTGTGGTACCCAAATTTAAGATTAAGCTATGACTATGATAGCTAATCACATGGTTTTATGTTGTAATCAATTATCCTTAAAAGGAGAGAATAAAGATGGATGAAGGTTAAAATCTCATAATCAATGGATGAGCTTAATTTAGACAAAAGGAGTGAGCTTGATCCTTCTTTAACAAAAAAATAGATGAAAATGTGAAGTGTTGAGAGGTTCAAGTTCTAGTTTGAATTTGAGAGAAGAAAAATGATAAGCTCCTAATCCATACTTATGGGTAATGATGTAGGGTCCAAGTCAATTAAAATCAAACTTGCCTCATTTACTCTTCTCCATGTTGGTCATGTGTTGGTTTTTTTTAGAATAAGGTCTCTAATATTGAAGTCTCATTGTTTGAGGTGCTTGTTATAAACACATTTGATATACTCTTAATATATATAGATGTGTTTGAGGGCTGTTAAACAATGCTCATCAAGTAGCTCAAGTTGAGTTAAATGGTGCTGACAAAAATCTTCCTAAAAAATAAGCTCTTGTAAAGATATGTGAAGAGAGGGGATTTAGACTTCAAGAGGCAAGACTACCTCTATTTCAAAGACTAAATTGAAAAGGGTAGCACCCATATAGGTTTGAATGCTATTGTGATAGGCCCATAAAGTAAATGGGATCTTCAAGTGCTAATCTTGACATGAAGCATTGAATACTTTGGTTAGTATTTTGTTAAGGATTTTATCAGAGGCTTCCACTTGACTATTTTCTTATGGATGGTAAGATAAGGAAAATCTTAACTTGATGCCAAATTCATCACATAGCCCTTGGAATTTCTTATTTTTAAATATTTACCATTATCAATGATGATCTTATGAGGAACACTGAAGCGACAGATGATATGATAGTTGATAAAGCCAACAATCTTCTTTGCTTTGGTCGAGATAAGAGGGATAGCTTCCACCCGCTTGGTGAAATATTTGATGGATATGATGATAGATCTATGCTACTACAAATAATGGGGGTTAATTTACCTAATGAGAAGAAGCCCCCATTTAAAGAAAGGCCAAAAGTCCTTAGATACCTAGAGGTTATTGGTTAGTGTGTGATGTAAAATAACATGTTGTTGACATTTAACACACTTTTTTGCATAGTCACAATAGTCTTGGTTGAGGGTTAGCCAATAGTATCCAAATAAAATGATATGTTTAGTGACTGCTAGGCCAAAAAATTATCCCCCATAGATCCCATCATGTGTTTCCCTGATGGCATGGGAAGCTTCATGGTTGTGTAGGAAACAAAAAAAAAGACCATTGAAACTTAATTTGTAGAATATTTCCCATATTATGGTGTAATTATAGGTACTCTAAATGAATTATCTTTGGGCATTCTTAGATAGGTTTGGAGGAATGATGCCTAGGTTGAGGTAGTTAATAGTTTGGTCATACTAAATGTTGTATGGGGATTCCTCTACACTACAAGCAGTAGGTAGATCAGATTGATTATAAGAGAGAATGGTAAAATGATGAATGGTGATAAGGATTTTGGAATTGGAAGGCTAAGAAGGGATCTAGGAATAAATTCAACCCATCATATCTATGAATTTGTTAGTAGATTGAGGAACAAATTAGTCCAAGTAATATTTAAATGATGCTAAGAGTTTGTCAACTAAAATTTTATATTTTTGCAAGACATCATTCTTACATTGATAGGACTATTGACTTGGTTGACCATGAGTTGGGAATCACCAAAGACATGTATTATCTTAATTGTCAAGGTTAGAGTAGTTTGGAGACCTATCACAAGGGCTTCATACTCAACCATATTATTGGTGTATTCAAAGTCAAGTTTGAAGGAGAGAAGAAGGGGTTCACTATCAAGAGGAATGAGAATAAATCAAACACCCCCTCCTTGTTAGCACTTTGATCCATTGAATAACATGGTTATGTCATCTTCTTAAAAAATATTCATGATAGAATCATCCAAAAAGGCAAGAGGAGGTGGTTGGTTGTTTAGTAAAGGAGCTTCAACCAATTGGTTGGAAATGACCTGCCCTTTAATCAACTTTTGCTAGAGGAATTCAAGGTCAAATTCAACTAGGAGCATAAGCCACTTAGCCATACACTAATTTTGGTATGGTTTAGAGTGCATGCACTTAAGTGGGTTAGTATTAGTTATAACATAGGTTTTATGGTTAAGAAGGTAGTGGCAGAGTTTATTGGCCATGAAGATTAAAAATAAGTAAAGTTCTCGATATGGGTATATCGAGTCTCATATTCTACAAGCATGTAGCTAATGTAGTATATGACTTGCTCTTTGTGTCATTCATCTTGATGAGCTAATATTCCCCCTAGGGAATGGTTGGTGGTAGAGATATATAGGTAAAAGGGGTGGTCATCTTTAGGAGGGATGAGGACATGTGGTGATAAAAGGTACTATTTGAGTGAATCAAAGGCCTTTTGATAATTGATATTTCATTTGAAAGAGACATACTTCTTTAGAAGGTGATGGAAGGGTTGGTATTAGTCTAAAAGTTGGAAATTAAAATGGAAAATGGATTGATGTTTTCCTAGAAGGCTATAAAGCTACTTAAGGTTGGTTAGAGGAGGCATATCCAAAATTTCTCTAACTTTAGTAGGGTCTACTTCGATAACACTAATAAAGATGATAAATCCAAGAAGGTTTCCTAGAAGGACCCCAAAAATGCATTTCTTTGGATTAAGGCAAACATGATAACGGATGAGGTGTTCAAGTATGATTGTAAGAATAGTCAAGTGATCTTTTTGGAATTTGGATTTCCTGAGAAGGTCATCCACATAGTCTTATATAATATTATGGATGATATCATGGAAGATATAAGTCATGACACATTGGTAGGTTGTACTAGCATTATTTAACCTAAAAGGCATAACTCTATAGTAAAAAGTTCCCTAAGGGGTGGTAAAAGAAGTTTTATGTTAATCTTTAGGATAAATCAAGATTTGATTAAAACCCAAAAACCCATCTATGAGAGATAACATATCATGGCTGACTATAAGGACAATAAGTTGGTCAATGCTATGTAGAGAAAAGTCATCCTTGGGGTAGGTAAGGTTAAGGTCATAAAAGTACCCATAAATTCATACACCCCAGTGACTTTGGTGATAGGTATGATATTTGAGACCCATTGGGGGTAGTCAATGAGTTGAATGAAGTTTATAGATAGGAAATGTTGAAGCTCTTCTTTAATGAAAAGGGCTATGTGAGGATGCATGCATCAAAGTTTATATTTAATAGGTTTTGCATCACAATGAGTGACTATGTTATGGGTAGCAATGGTGGGGTCAATCTTGGGCATATAATTATAAGACCAAGTGAATGATATGATACGGTCTTGGAGGAAAGAGGAGAAGTCCCAAAGTTCCTTAACATTTAGTGATTGGCTCAATTTGACAATTTGGGGGTTTTTTAGAATGCCCAAGTTGATATCTATGGTGGATTCATTTAACATGGTTGAGGCCTTAAGAGGAAGAGATTTATGGATAGAATAATCCCCCACATTGAGGTAGGTAAGAATAAAATCATTATCTTGATGTTGGATGGTGTCGATGTTAGGAGAATCATTCTCTAACATTTTAGGGTGTATGAGTGGAAGGACATTGGTTTGGTCACCCTTTTGGTAGATGAGAGGGCCCGAACTAATGTTATTGACTAGAAAAAAAAGTTAGGGGAGACGATGTTAGGATCTATAGGTAGGGAAAGTGGTTGGGTTGGTGAGGATGGGATATCTTCCTCCATAGTGGTAATGGATTTGGGTGAATTGGTGGGTTCTTCAGGTGGTTCATACCCAAGGCCAAATGACTCATGAGGATACAAAGTTTTGATATGAGGTAACTCATGAGGCCCTTGTTCATAGATACCAAGGCTAAATCTTTCCAAGCACATCTATGAAAATAAAACTTAGTAAAATATGGTTTGCTAAGATAGGAAAAATTAGAGGTAAATGGTTGGATGGATGAAGTAGTGGTAGGGGCTATAAGTGGCTTATAAAGTACCCCATAAATAAAATTTGTTTTATTATTAGGGATCCTAAAAGGGATGATGGTTCTAATGTTAGGGTTTTAGGAAGGGTCATGTCTAAGATTTCCATATTTTTGTGGAGTAGAGAAGGCATCTAAGGCTAAGAGTCTATATTCCCCCAGGTAAATATGTTAAAATGTGGTTGCCATGGGGTCCTCTATAGGAATATGGGAAGAAGGGATAGACAAGCTAGTAGAAGCTTCATTAACATTTAGTGTGAAAGTGTCATAGGTTTTGGTTGGTGGGGTTATGTCATTAGTATATGGTTGTGAGATACATGAAGGAGGAAAAAGGACATCATTAGGGTAATATGTCATATTTTAATATGTTAAAGGACTAGGGTCATCCTAGATAGTCACAACTTACCCTCTGTGCTCAAATTTGACACATCAATGTAAGGTGGAAGGGACACAACTCATGGCAAAAATTGAAGGGTGCTAGAATAAAACATTGTATTAGAATTATCCTTCTACAACATAAAATTTTTAAGGAATAATATGAGGCCATATATAGATATGGAGGATAACTATGCCCAAGGTAGTAGCCATGGTATCATTAAAAAAATGAAGGACCACTGTGCTTTCAGACATGATGTTTGTGGGTAAGTGAAGCTAGTCATAGGCATGGGAGGAGATAATATTGATGTTGGATCTTCCATCAATCATCACCCTTTTGATGCAGGTTTGATTAATGTATACTGTAATGAAGAGGGGGATTATGATCCTCTAGATGAATATAAGGTATTTCTAAATTTTTTAATGTGACAAGGTTGAAAGTTCAAAGGGAAACAATAAAGGTAGCTAGAGGTTGAGGGTCATTGTGCTGGACCTCGATGGATTGAAAGGATTCTATGAGTGGTTGGTGGTGATGGGGAAAGGTAGACAATAACTCATATAAGGTGATTTTGATGGAGTTTGGTGAAGCTAGTTGAGAATAGATTTTTAGATGGATATTGCATATGGGTTAGGGTATGGAGGGTTAGATGGGGAGGCACCTAAGATAGACACCTTGGGTTATTTTTATGATGGATATGGTTAGGTATTGTTGGCTTGGGAGATTGGGGAGGGATAAGTCTAAGGAATGGATGCCTTATCCCTAGCTTTATCCTTCTATTGTGATCTTGTGACCAGATTGATTATATGGATAACAAGAGAGGTTGAGGTAGTGGAGCTTTTTGAATTGCATTTATTCTTAGGTGAAGGTGGAGGAGTGGGTAGGTGTTGGGTATGTATGTTGTTATTTGGGTCGATAGGGGTGGCATATGAGGTTTATCTATTAACATATCATCCTCATCATAAAGCTGATGGATAAGAGTTTGGAAAGATTTATAGTTATTTGTGTCATGGCCAGGTGTCCTATGATATAGGCAAATAAAATTATCATTGAACCATGATGGTTTAGGATGTGAAGGGTCAAAAGGTTTTATGGGTGTTAAGGCCAAAGAAGAGTTTCACAATAACCTTTATAGAGTGGTTGAATAGGACTAAGCTAAAGGTGGTAAAGATTTAGCAATTTTTCCTTTGGGTGTTGAGGTATAATGTTTTTTATATGTGGGTTTGGTGAGAGGTGTCTTAGGTAAGGTGGTATGATTTGATGTTTTTGGTTTAGGCAAGATGGTTGATGAGATGGAGGTAGAGGATGGAAAGATAGGTAACTTAAGAATCATTGGTGTAGTGAGGAGAGGTGTCTTAGAAATAAAGTATGAAGGTGTGACAAATAAATGTGGTAGGGTTTTGGTAAAAATAATGGGCTTCATGCTCAAAGTAGAGGGATGAGGGCACAAAATGGAGGGAAAGTTTGAGGGAGGTAAAATTTAAGGTTTTTGGATTTATGGTGGTTTTACCTTTTTGGTTGTTTTGGTTGCCAATTTTGAAGGGTTTTTTATTACTTGGGTATTTTTTTCAATGGTTAAGCTTTTAGATGGAGGAGAAGGAATGGTTCCTTTACCTTTGTCTTGGTTTTTGATAGAAGGTTCTAAAATCAAAGGTTGGGTGGATGAAGTTATATTCTCTAATGAGATAGCTTCCAAAGAGGGAGTGGATGGTTTTATGATAAGGTAGGTAGGTGTGTTATCCTCCAATGGAGGTATGGTTATGGTGGCTTCCTTTGTTTGGGTGTCTAAAGAAATAGAAGGCAGTTTCCCCCCTCCCATTAGGGGAATGGGGAAAGAGGCAGTTGAGGTAATATTTTTTTCAATAATGGGTTCATTAGTAACAACATTAATAGTATGTACCTCATGGGATGGTTCTAGTTTATTGTCATGATAAGGGTAGAAGGAACATGATTAGGAAAATGATTACAAAATATGTCAAGGACCTAGTTTGGTGGTGCATTGGGATTGTCCAACATAAGCTCCCACTTGTTAATGAGGGATTGGACAAGGTATTTTAAGGTGTTACACCTATTGATGTCATGTCTTATGACTTAGTGAAAGTTGCAATGGTCATTCTCATTATACCAACCTAGTATAGGGTGAAAAGCATCAAACTATTAGGGTGGTTTAATTATTGGAAGTTGATGATATTGGCTTTTAGTAACTTTTCCAAAATAGAAAGATAAGGCTCCCCAAGTGGAGTTAATTTCTTATGATTATTCCAATTTTGGTTCCTTTAGTTTCATTTTGAATAATTAGATGAGTCAGAGGTTTGGTTCCTTAGGTTCTATTGGTTGGTAGATGGCAATGGTGCAGCTTTGAGGATAATGACATTGGTGATTTATTTGTTTTTAGTGTTGGGATTGGTTTGGAAGAAAAGGGATCATTGGGTTTGTAAGTTGAGTTATTTCTGTTCAACTTTAACCTTCCTTCATCAATGGCTCTATTCTCTAGTTTGTGAGCCATGGTAAAAGCTTCATCAAAGGTCTGAAAACTTTGGACATGTAATGTGGATGAAATATGTTTCACACATTTGTGGGTGAAGAGATATATAAGCTCAAGTTGAGGTAATGAAAAGGAAATTTCACTGATTAGGCTCTTCCAATGAGCCACAAAATTATAAATAGATTCATCTTTGAATTGCCAAATGGAGTAGAGGTCGGTAATATAAACTTTATTTGATATATTAATTGAAAAGTGATATAAGAAGTTTTGGGCTAATTGGGTGAAAGAGAGGATGGAATGTTTGAGTATGACACTATACCAATCCAATGCTAGTCTGGATAATGATATAGGAAAGGTACAGAGGAGAAGAGTGTCATCATGGGCAATCAAGTAGAATGAATTCCTAAATGCTCTTAAATGTTGTTGAGGGTCTTATTTATTGTTAAACTTGGTAAATTTTGGAATTTACTACTAGGTTGGATAAGTCCTAATGGGGACTAAAGGGTGAATAGGCTCATTGTAAATTTCATCATAGGATAAGAGATTATGGGCTTTGGAGATGGATGAATCAAGGGTAGTCATATTTTCCATGATCAACTTCATGAAGTTTGTTTGAGGTTTTTGGGATGCATAGTTATATGGTATGTTTGTTGAGGTTGGGAAATATATGAATAACTAGTAGATGGTTGAGATGAATCCACATATTTCTATGTGGTCTTTAGAGGTTGGGTGGAAGATATATATTGGTATGTGGATGTTAATGGTTGGATAGAGGTGGGTGGTTAGATAATGGGAATATACCCTTGTGGTTTATGAAGATAGATATAGGTTGCATGTTGGGTCAGAGTGGTAGTTGGGTTAGTGGCCAATGGAATGGTGGTGACTCTCATGCTGATTGGTGGTAACATAGAGGGTATGGACACTAAAAGTCTTAGAAGTGGAGTATTTTTGTATGGAATTAGATGTAACTATAGGAAGATGGGTAATGCTAGAGGTAGGCACTCCTATTACAGGGGAGTGATTAGTAATAGGTATAAGGGTAGTGGAATTTTGGGTTGGTGGGTTAGTTTTGAGGGAGTTTTTGGTTGATGATAATGTTTGGGAAACTAAAGGTTAAGTACCTCCCATGGTAGTGGAGGTATTCCCCATGAGGTGGAGAGGTATGCCATAAGGTGGATCTATGGGTGCGTTCGAAACTAGGATTTGGTAAGATGTGGTTCTTAGGTAGTTGTGTAAGGTTGCATGATTATTGTTTAAGAAAGTGGTAAAATATGAATCTCTTAGGAATACCTGAGTAGGACTTCCTAGAGAGTGAGGGGAGTCTACAGATTCAAAAATGTGTTTTATGGATGAAGAGGTGAAATTTGGTGATGGGTGATTTGGTGGTGAGTTTTATTCCTTGAGGTCCTTCTATTGTTGGCAAGTGAGAACCTTATGAGAAGATAAGAAAAGGGTGATACATTCTCACACCTCAAACAAAGATAAATAAAAAAAGGCTCAAGCTAAAAAATGCATTCACTAAGAGTGCATTAAATCTTAGGATTATTTTTAGTCTCTCTTTTGGCTTATGCCTTAGAAAAGTGTGAAGATGAAATTGGCTTGAATAGGTCCTAAACATGGTAGTCTATATTTGGTCTTGGGTTATGTTTAGGAACTCAATAAAAGTCTATATTGGTATGAATACATGGCCTGGTACTTGGGGCTTTCTCCCCTTACATCATAATCTTGTAGCTAGTGTGAGTGCTTAGCCAATATGTACCAATTTTTAGAGTTTATAATCATCTAGAGAACTAAGTTGGTTATCCCCTTGATGATTAAATCTAAGTAAGATAATTGAGAAAGGGTACGGTGATCCGTTAGGTGATGAAATCCTAGTTGGTCTTTGTCTCAAGTGTGTTTTGATAATTTGTTTTACAAGTGATTTGGTTTGTGTAACATTTGTGAACTATGATTAATTTATAATGCTTTTAATTAAATTAGGTGAGCTAAAATCAAACAGGCAGTCAATGGATGCATTCAATTTCAACCAAAACAATTTTTTTTTATTTATTTGAATGAAGACAAGAAAAAATAAAATGCACCTAAATGAAACATGAAAATGCAATACTAATCGTAGGATGAATGCTCTTTTATTTATTTTTAGAAATGAAATAAAATTTATTTTTTTCTAAAAAATATAACTAAAACTCTTTTTTTCCCTTTTTTTGTAAATATAAAAGCTTAATTTTATAAGAATACAACTAAATAAATTTCAATAATACAATTGTAAATGTCCTAAAACATCTAAGAACCCAAGAAAAGTAAAGGGTCCCATCAGACGTGCCAAAATGTTTCTATCTAATTTAACTAGTTTCTTTTTTTCACACTTAATAAAAAGCCAAAAATTAGATAGAAACAAGTGAAACTCTTTTCTTCATACAAACATACATATATATAGTCATTTACAGTCTATGAATACTCATATTATTCTTGTACTTGGTGAAAAAAGTGGAGTCTATTCATATTCTAACCTATTACAAGTCATGGAGATAGGACAAAATAGACATATTTGAAAAATTGAGTACATAACACACAAATATAGACAAATATCCTAGGCAACTTTACTATCTGATTTCTTCTCCCAACACTTTCCTAGACTTAAAATGTTATTTCATCTTGAGATAACATCATAGGATCTACTAAAATTACATAAAGGGTAGAAGTTGAAGAAGTGTTTTAAACCAATAAGAGTCATAGTAATTGATCAAGGAATCATTTCTAGTTTTTACCTCTTATGCACTACTTAGCTACCCTTTCAATTTTTAAACTATGTAATATACCAAAATACCACCCTTTTGGGTTGTCAGTAGCTTGGAGTAACTAGGTGGCTACCCTTTATGGGTTTTCAACCATCTCGGCCCTGCTTGTCTTATTAGTCATCCCCAATATAAAAATATTATACAAAATTTTCTAAAATTGTTATTCTGGGTAGTACTTAACTTGATGGATGTGGCATGTATGTAGATGATGGATGGGTATAAGAGTCATTGGACTTGGAATGTGTAGCCTTAATCTAAGTCGTGAATTTTAGGAGTTCTGATGGTGGCTTATACACTGGTATATTGAGGATCTAGGTAGCCTCACGATAAAAATGAAACATATCAGTCTTGTATGTATGCCGATCAAACATAACTTCTTAGACCATGGGCAATAGGGTACGTAGTGGTGTACGATATCCAATGATCTACTTAACATCTAAGTCATTAGTGATTTTCATGGTAACAACTTCAACCCATTTGGTAAAGTAGTCAATTGTAGTGATAATATACCTTGCATTACCATATTTGATTGGTGGATTGATGGGTATGATAAAGTCAATTCCCCATTATTAAAAAGGTTACTCAACTAACAAAGTCTGAAAAGACATTTTATCTTTTTTTAGTGGTTTACCCATGCATTAATAGACATCATAGTGTTTCACTACTCTATATGCATCATAAAAATATTTGGCTATCATAATTCACTCTTTAACAAGTTCCTAACATTAGCCTCTCCATCAAAATATCCTCTTGATACGCCTTAGTGTGCTTCCTACAAGAGTTGAGGTCATTCATGTTCTAGGAAAACCCTATGCATTACTTCATCCTTCCCCAAATGATATAGAAACCCATTGATGATGGTGTATGGCAAAGCTCTAGTGACAAACTATTTCTTGTCTCTTTATTTAGAGTACATAGGGAATACTCTTTGTTTAAGGAAGTTGGAAATTGGTTTTAAATTTTTAGGAATCATAGACATGTGAAAAATATGAGAACTAAGAGAATATTCTTGTAATTATTATGGTTTTTCACCATTAAGAATGCAGCTGAGATGATTCGACCCCACATTGTCTCTTCTTAGCTTGACATTAATGCAAAATTAGAAATCCTAAAATACCATCAACCACATAGAGATGCATCCTCCTAGCATTTGTTTGTTGACAAGGTATTATAGATATTGATGATCAATGAAAAATTTGAATGGTATTTCAAGAAGATAGTGTCAAAATTTATGTAGTGCAAAAATTATAGTGATTGCCTCTCATTTAGTTGTATAGTTATTTTTTACATCAGATAGTTTCTAGCTTGAAAAATGAATGGGATGGTTGAGTCCACCATCTCCTAGATGTGTAAGCACAACACCAAATGTGATACCCAAAGCATCAATGTGCATTGCAAGGGATTATTATAATCTATAAAGATGAGGATGGGTGCATTAACAAATCTCTGCTTTAGCTTGATGAAGGTTGCTTGGTATTTTAAAGTCCATATAAACTTTCCACTTTTTCACAGTAAGGATTCCAATAGAGATGAAATGGTAGCATATCCTTTGATAAACTTGTCATAATACCCTATATGACCAAGAAAATATCACACTTATATATAATTGACCAATAGATGCTTAGAATGACTGTAATTTTTTCCTAGTCTACCAAAATACCTTCACTACATACTACATGACCTAGAAAGACACCAAAATATGTAAAGAATATAATTTTATTTAAAATCAAAGTAATTTGTAAAGATAAAAATTATTCTAAAATGAGGAAAAACTTAGATAAATGTTCTTTAAGTAAGGAAAAGACTACCCAATCATCAAGATAAACTTCTAGGAAGTCATGAATGAATTCCTTGAACACAATCACTACTATGCGAGAGAAAACTGTAGGTGCATTCTTAAGGATAAAAGACATTACCTTATATGCAAAGGATCCCCATTTATTGGTAAAATTCATTTTAGATTTATCTTCTTCTACAATAGGTATTTGATGATATCCACTAAAACCATCCATGAAAGATTAAACTTCATGTCCTATGACAAAATCCAAAACTTTTTTTATAAATGGAATTGGGAATGGATTATTTACACATGCATCATTCAGAATGCAATAATACACACACAATATGATATACCCTATTTTTTTAGGTTGAATTACCATGGTAATTACCTAATATACCTTTTTTTACATTATATATTATATCTATGTCTTTCATTCTATTGAGTTCAACCTTCACTTTGAACTTCATGTTTGGATTTATCTTATAGTGCCATTCTTTGTGGGTCATGCACACTCCTTGAGTTCGATATGCATTGCACCTATAGATGGATAAAATCCTTATAACTCTAAAAAATTAGTGGGAAAGACATATTGATAGTCTTGGAGGATTTGCATAGCTTTAGAAACTTCAACTTCTATCTAATAATCACCTATATGTGCCAATTTGGGAACCCCTTAGTTCCAATGTTTGCTACATGCTTTTTAATGGATTACTAGTAAATATTTCAATTTTATTCATCAATAAATTATAGTATGATTCATTTCCATTCCTATTTTGGAATTTTTATGTTGTGCATCTTGTATTTTTCAATAGGTTCTATGCTGAGGTCCTTTAATGGCTTTGTTGGCCATTTAGGCTCAAATAAATCAGCCAAATCGATATCACCATCATAATCAAAATATTCAATGTCCTCTTCTTCAAGTTTTATTAAATGGCATGGATGCATAAGAGATTATTATCCTTTCTTGGAAGTTTTATATCTTTATAATTCAAAATTGAGATCAAAAGTTATGTTCTACGTAGTGGATTTTATCACGGTGCTTAAATCTTTTGTGCACTCATGGTATAGTAAATGTTTGATTTTTAGTAGTGCATTATGAATGAGAGGATTTTCATATTCAAAGACCAATGTTTTTATGAAATCACTTTGCACCTGTGCCCAATTTTTTATCTCTCTCATGTGTTATTGATGCATATACCATGTTGATGGTAAAGGAGCAAGTCTATAATGTAAAAGGTGAACCTAGTACTTTGGTGCCACATGTTATTCAATATAGACTTAAATACATTTATAAATATGGATTTCAAGAGACTCACCTTCTTGGAATAAATGCTAATTATGTCTAATGATTTGTGGTAACTAGAACCTACTAATCATGAGTTTTCATGCATCATCCCACTTGATCATTTCTATGAATTATAACTCTTTTAGAGCATAATTCAAAGAACTGACTCATTGGCTAATGGTATGTGTATGCACTTGTAATAATATAATGAATTGATTGATATTATTAGTTGCTTAGTACACAATAAGTTGACTTTCATGTGAAAATACCATTTTCATAGGTTAGAGTTCATGATCTCCTCAAGCCCAATTAAGTAGGTTTGTGTCTGAGTCTCCACTAATAGATGAAGCTATTTCCTAAGGAAAATTTCCTTCTCTAGTCAGATCTATATAATCTTGCATATGATCATCTACTTGATACAGGAAGTTTCAACTTTTGAATGAGTAAGAGATTTAGCAAACATGGATACATAATCCTGTATGACAAACTAGGTTGCCAATGGCTAAGTAACTATTGGTTTGGGCCTTCATTATTTATATGTATTAAAATTTTGAGTGAGTAATGATTGTACCTAATGTTTAGTATGATCATATAAGAATTTTTACTTAGTTAAACGTAGAGATTTTAGATTTTATTTAGAGTTTACCTTCATCCAACTGGTTTTTTTCATAACATATGGAGAATCTAGTTTATCCAAAATGATGTAAGGTTTTGTGCTCTATATAAAGAAATTACAACAACCTTATCTCTCTAGTACACCTCTAATTGATTTTACATCATGTTGATAGTCATTTGACCATCATATACCCATTTATTGCTAATCAACATAAGATAATGTGTTGCTATTATCTTCACATTGATGACTTTAAAGTTACCTCATATGGGTAATTATATGAATTTAATATAAATGTATTATAATTTGATGATGGGATCAACTCTTCCATAGTAAAATAATCTCAAAGTTATTTGGATATAACTTAGAACCGGTCATCCAATAGCATCTTATGTAGACCTATGAATTATATTGACTGTGTTACCAAAATCAATGACAATATTTGGAATTTCATAGCCTACAACCTTAATGTTAATTCATGCATCTAAATCCTAGGGATTCATTGCTTTGATGTACCATAGAATATTTTCTATCTTCTATTGTCCTCACTATGCAAACTCTATTATATTATGTAGCATGTTTGTGATGTTCTATGAGATGTCTTCATTGTAAAGAGTGATTAAAAGTTTTAGAAGATACATGAGTGTAGTGACAAATCCATCATAATTCATAATGTGCATGATTTGGCCATACATTTGAGCATATATTATTGTGGCATCTCCTTCACTAGTGTCTTGATGTTGTATGTTTTTCAACATCTACACAGATTACTACATGAGCCCCTTTTCTATAATTGGGTCCATGTATTTATCTTATTTTGATTTTTAGATTCCCTAATCTTGAAGAATTTCAAGAGGAGGAAAACCTCTTTCTACATACTAGTGTCGTGTGACAGTGTTCAGGAAGGCATCCTCATTATGTTTCACATTCACTATATTCACATTCATGATGGCCTTATATTTTCTTTGCTTTTCTAAGATAGGACACTCTTTTATCTCATGCTAGTCATATATTCTATAATATGTGTAGTAAGACTATCTTTGAGGATTAAAAGGGAAATTTTTTTGTACATGACTGTACTCTCCACATAGATATCATTTAAAAGGAGGCTATTGATAGTTATTGCCTCTGCCAACTTTGTGACCTACCTTGTATCCAACCTTAGATCCTTCTATATTGGACTGATATTCTCTTATATGCCCTCTTTATTGTTTTGTTATGTTCTAATGCTAATGTTTTTGGGTATTGTCTCCAATTATAAATTATTTTTGCATAATTGGTGGGGTCTATCTCATTTTCTACTACTGTATCATGGCTGAGCTTTAGGGTACTACATATTGGTATTGTAGAGATGGTGGTATCCAACTCAACAAAGGAGGGGTCCAACCAGCTAGACCTTGAGGCTAGTATTATGGCTAACTAGGAATCCAATATAGACCTACTTGGGTTGCACAACCTTTATCAACCTCTAGGCCTATAATCATTTACTTCATCGAGGACACTTGTTGTGTAGTGATGGAAAATACATTTTTGGTGATGTCTTCCTTGAGCTATTGTAAGGCCCTATAGTTCTTTTTTTTTGATTATGCAACTTACATAAATTAAAATACAAATTCTATGGGTTCTTAACATACTATTGTAGGAGATGGCACTATGTTATTGTATGACCTACTATTCGATAGATTTCATAAAAATCTATCTTGATCTTAGGATAATCATTCTAATGATGTCCTTTCCCAAACTCCATACAACATAGGTTCAACTTAGGTTTATCTACTTCATGGTATTGCTCCATTCTCTTCATACAATATTATAGTGTGTTTTCAATCTTTAAATTCATGATAGGAGATTCTCTATAGTCTTCAATTTGCTCTACTCATAGGGCAATAGCTCTAGCATCTGCTTTAGTAGTATATTGAGTCTACATAATATCAAACCTAATTTTGGGTGTAGTCTTTCAATGAACCATGCATCTCTGTATTTATATATTAAGGAAAATTCCACCTTATTTATCAAATCATATAATCTATAATCATACACTAATTATCTTGACTTCTACCTTATATCCTTCAAATCTTAAATAGTCTAACTTGTATATTTCTTTATCTTGAATTCTGAAATGAGCCATT
The DNA here is from genome assembly GCA_037957365.1 of Torreya grandis. Lineage (NCBI taxonomy): Eukaryota > Viridiplantae > Streptophyta > Pinopsida > Cupressales > Taxaceae > Torreya > Torreya grandis. The sequence goes on along the minus strand of JARHVA010000804.1, from coordinate 180,273 downwards.
CCTTAACTTGTTATAGAGTTTCCCACTAAATTTATATGTGGTATATGAACTCAAGTTCTCTTCCAGTTAGTTCCCCTACTAACTCACACTTTTGGACATCTTCATTATTAATGAAATCAACTTGTCATCTCATTTCAAAAGTTAGCAGGTAATTTTTAGGGTCCATAGACCCATCATACATTACCAGATTTATAAATTCTCCTATATGACCCATTGTGTAAACTATTATTGATGGAATATACTATTCATATATTAAAAAAAGAAGCTATGTTCTAGGTAACCTTGGTTGCATAAAACTAAGATATATCTATGCACTAGGAGAGTCAACATTCACACTTCGTTTTTTTGTGTCTCTCTTTTCTTTGCTTAATTTCAACAAGCCCTATGGCCTTCAAATATTTTCAAATTGATTCTATTTCAATTTTGGTACCCAATGGTGTACTTTCTTTTAAAATGGACCTTCCCAACTATTGTCTTCCTATTATCCTAGTTGAAAACTTCTACTGGAATATAATAAATTGGGTTGCAAGGTTGTGTGCTCTTTTAATGAATAATTATTTCCTATGACTCATTATTCTATGCTTGAACCTATGATTAATATGAAACTATGTTATGCTTATTTATTGAATTCTTCATGTCCTTCTAATAATACCCTTTTTTGTAGCTATACACTACATCTATTATCTAACTACTCTACTTCTATACTATTCTCACATTCTTCTTTGAACATCTCTTCTTTATCTCATTCTTCATCACTTATTTTTTTTGTCAACATTCATCATATTCTTACTTCATTCTTAGTCCTTCATCTCACTCATCACATATTTTTACTCATTCATCACCTAATTTAATACTACTCTTCCTACTACTCATAGCTACCTAGGTATTCTTTTATTTATTTCATCTATTTTATTGTCATAGTTCATGTCCTTAATCCAGACTTTTCTTCTGACTCTTCTTCCCCCATGTCTCCATTCTAGACTTGAGTTTAAGAATTATCTACTCATCTACTCATCATTCACTATCATGTCATACACACCCCCATATACCCAAAGTGACTACTCCATATTGGTTGGAGTAGGTACCATGGCCTTATCCACAACCAACATCTTCACAAGGAGAGGTAGTCACTAAAAAAAATTCCTTTTAATTCTTTTGAAAAGTAAGTCATGTGCAAATTCAAAAGTTATGTATCCTTGTATCACAAACTAGGTTATGTATCCATCTATAATGGTAAAAACCCAATAGTCTATTACTTTTTTCTAGTTAGTTTTCAATTTTTGCAACTGATCTAACTTTTATTCAATCCAAATGATTGTTTCTTTATTTCTTAGGCTAAATCAATAGTATTCTAATTGTGCTAACTAATTAGCTAGTAATTCAGTAAACTTACACCAAAATATTTCATAAATATCTACACATATATTCTCTCTATTGTTTTTTTATGTGGTAAGACCAGTCCATTTGGATTCTTCTTCTACAAAATTACATACTTTTTGGTTTAGCCATGTCTCAATGTCTCTCTGCCTTGGTAACCATATTATCATAGTTTCCTTTAGAAAGAATGTTTCCAAGTTCACCACACCATTGTTATTAGAGGTTCTGAAAGCTTCATAACATGCTAAGGATGAGGATAACTAGGTTATGCTTTAGTGTGAAGGATAGTGCATAGAATTCATACATAAGGTTAGAAAATAGAAGCATATAGAAGATAAATTATTATATGTTAAGTAAGAATTAGGAAAAACTAGTAATTCATTAACATTTATAGAACATTCATATTTAATTAGATAGAAAGTAAGCAAAACATTATACATGATAACACATACAATGAACAAAGTAAGAAACACAACAAGTAACCATAACCAAATAGTCTCTATTAATCTCTTCAAAGGTGGAACTCTTTTTTTCATACAAATATACACATATATAGTCATTTATAGTCTATTGCTATTCACATTCTTCTCGTATTTGGCACCAAAAGTGGATTCTATTCATATTATAACCTATTCAAGACTATTTCATATAATTTGGAATTATCAATAGTCCAAATTTTTAAAAACTATCATAAATAAATTGATTGTATCTGGATTTAATTAGACTATATCAAGATTAAGTTGGAGTTATTACAAATAACTCATATCTATTTAATGTATTTGTGATAATTCCAAATTATTTAAAATGATCATATATAATTTATTTATTAGTATTTGAAAACTATCATAAATAAATTAGACTTCAAGAATTACTTGGAATTATAAAAAATAAATCACATATATATTATATATTTATAAAAAGTCTAGATTATTTGACTATTCAAACTAGTTTATAGACCATGCATTTATAGATATTATATGACTTGGAGGTATATTTTTTAATAAAAAATAATTCATACAACAATCATGTGCTTGATTGATATGTAATTTAGAACTTTTGGGATGATTGGGATGCCACATTTCATCAGTTGATTGGATTGTGAACTATATGTTTAATTTGATTCTAGTGACATCCTCATGACCATAAAATTTTATCTCATATTATCTCACACAATTTGGGGTGCCACATGAAAATATGAATAACATTTATCGATATGCAAATGTTGAAGAACAAATCTTGACGTGTAAGTGGGACATTTTGAGGTGTAAACCTTGAAGACATTTTCACATACATGGTTAAATGTTGAATTATATTTTTTAAAACACAAAATTTAAGATCTATTAAATTCTTAATTATGCAAATTATGAATACCTTTTACTGAATACCATTTTGAAGGATGCAAAAATGCAAAGTGGATGTTCAAATAATCAAATTCTATTAAATAGATATATAGTTACTAAAATATTGAATTTTCTTAGTAGAAAATATAAAACTCAAAAGATGAAGTGTATTTCCCAAGACCCAAAATGCGAAGTGCCACTAGAAATAAATATAAATAACTAAAATAATAAAACATTATACATTCTCAAAAAATAGACTAAATTTTGAAAAAAAACATTTTGATATTTCTCATTCCAAAATAAAATAAACGCCATTTCAAATTTCACAATCCTTTTATCACTATTTTTTTAGTGCCTAGTGGGATGATGCATTCAAATAATCTATTACAATGCCTTTCAAAAAAGTAGTGAGAACAAGTGTTCAACCTCTCTAATTTTTATTTTATTTCTAAGTGTAGATGATACTATCTATGAGTATGGATGGTAAAGATGTGTTATTTGGGTTTGCTTCCATTTCTTGTCCAAGTAGCCTGAATAAAGTTTAGCTTCTTTTGCATCTTTTTTCCTAGCACTAACTAGGATGAACCAAGATACATTGACCCTTCATTCTATATCCCTATTTTTTTGTAGTATCTTAATATTGATTTTAGCTCTAGCAACCCATATTATGTAGTTTACTCCTGTAGAATCATTAGGTCTAACAAATAACATGTCTTTGATTTGCACATCTTGAGCTGAATCAAATGCAATTTTTATTATTTTGCTTCTTGAACCATCATATGTATCTATAGATAACACTCCAAAATCAAGGGTGATATCATGAACCATTTTATGTTTAGAAGGGAACATGTATTCTTTCATTATGTCCTAGATGGTTTAGAAGTAATATGCTAGATCCTTCCACTTACTATTTCCAGTCAAACCAAATTCATTGAATTACTACACATACTTATTAATTTTATATTTAATTTCTTTTTGAATATTTTTTCTACTTCTATCTGAGTCTTTAAAAACAATGTAATCTTGAGACATTTATCTATTTTTCAAGTCTTTGAAATAAATTTCTAGTGATTTACCTTTTGGAACATTTGGCTCACCATTTTCTTTTATTCCCCATAATGTAATCAGGGGGGGGAATTTCTATCTCATAGATTTTTTACAATGCATAATGAGTTGAACTTACTCCATGTGTATAAGGAAGTATTGACCTTTTGTCAACCCTACTATTTCATTTCTTCCCTTCAACTGGTAATCATTAACATAATCTTTGAAATCCACTACCTCTTTAATCAAATATGGCATAAAGTTTCTTGTATTTTCACACATCCTATAAGTATCCATCATCTTTGACACACTCCATACATATTTCCTCTTTATACATTTAGATAGGTTTCCAAATGTGTCATCGATGTCCTCATGGGTATGTCCTACAAGTAGAAATCTGACCTTGACATTAAGGAAAACACCATTGTAGACAAGGAGAGATAAGTATTGCAACAAATACCTATAAAAAATACATGATTTTATGAATTTTTAAATGTAACATTAGTTTCATATAAGATTATAATTTCTTAAAATATAATTATGGATATAAGTACCTATTCTTATTATCCACACAATAATTATCTAGTTGAAGGTATAACTTGGAAGGAAGTTTTTGGAAGGCACCAATTGATTATGATTCTTCTTTGTATTTCTTGCATTTAAGGTAGTAGTTTTTAGACAATTAAATAATATAATGGATATTTTAAAGATACAAGTTTATATAATAAAGATCCATAAGTATCTGGCACTATTGTTTCCATATCCTTGAAGCACTTGTTTAATGAGGTGATGGTAAAGTTAGACCCTCCAAGAACATATGGTAAAAAAATTCCCATATCTGCCTGCACCATGACCATGTGTTATAATCCATACCATTGACAACTCTAATATTCTGTCGATAACTATTTAAATTTTTGTCATTGTTCTTAGCATAAATGTTTTTTGACATGCCACCTTATCATGAATGACACTAAGGCATTCTTCAAGGTATTACTCTAACATTAATTAATGTGTGTATTACATTTGTCTTACATAAAGTATTTGATTTGAGTGCATCATAAATTCTTGATCGATATGCTCTTCCTAATCTCTAGATAAGGACCCAAAGCATTTATGTTGAGTCAACAAGATGCATGTTTTTCACCTAGTGAAGTCATTAGATGTGGCAATTGTCACATCCTAAAAATTAGTTCTCCACATGTTATTGAATTTTGGTTAGGATATTGGCTCATATTCCATATATATTAGTTGTGCATAGATGTGGCACCTCATAAATTATTGAGTGAAAGATGCCAACCATTTTATCATGAGCTATCTATATCTACTTGGAATTTTAGTCATGGAGAAACATCCACAAAATCATCTACCAATTCGTCTAAAAAATAATTAGCTACCATCATCTTGTTATATGGATTTTATCGAAATCTCTCTACATGGAATGCATTTCATTCTCCATTTATGTGATAATTTTGAATGTCAAAAAATTTACTTCTCTTCAATCCATATATTTTAAGCCAATATTCCAAACAGATCTCTATACCTTGAAAATCAATGTTAGTTTTGTTTTTATTTTTCTTAAACAAATTAGCAGAAAGGGCATCTAAGACATGTTTTCTCCTATCTATTGTGGTGGAATAAAGTAACTTCATCTTTAATTTTATAATCTTAAATGACAATCCTGACTGAAAACATTTTTTGGTGCAACATTTATCTGCATACATTATTGTAATCTCACTATCCATGCTTTCATCAAACTCCACTTGGTCGAGTGAATTGTTTGGTTGAATTATTTTTTGGGTAGAGATGAACTAATTTTTTTGGATGCCTTTACACTAGGAATGTCAGGAAAGGAGTGAGTTCATTATCTAAAACATCCCAAATGTTTCCTATTTATTTCTCTTTTGGTGTCATGTATGGTAAATTGATTGCTCTATAAGTCTCAGTGTCCACTATTTTGATGGAAGGCCATCTAACAATATATGTTTCAATTACCTCTATAATAAAAGTCTCACCATGTCATATAACATGCCTTATGTAAATTCCCAATTCATTTTCTAACATTGGTACTAGAATGCAACCAAAAATCTCCTCTAGTTGTGCAAATTCAACATAACCAAAATCAAAATTTTCATCATTTTTAAGAGTTGTACATTTGTGCAATAAATGTACCCTTTTCCAAACAAATTTTTTTCTAAAGATTTAAAATGTGGTAAGATCATTGATATATCAAACAAATGAATCCAAGCAAAGGTTTTCTTGTTGTAATGGTTGTATATGCAAAAGTGGACACAAATTATTTTGACTTTGTTCCATGTCATTGTCTATAAAAAACTTGTTTGTGCCATGTTACATCATGTTTGTGCTCTATTTAGTAAAATTATCAACTACATCCCCTAAATTATCCACAAAAGCTATAGGAAATGGAAGAAGTAAAGTAAGATCAAAAGCTTTAGTCACATTAATACTTACATATTTAATAGGTATTTCCTCATTGTATCATGTGGAAGTGAGATTTATGGCTTCCAAAGATTTAGCATCTTGACCCACCACTTTGTGTATTATTCCTTCACCAATGACCTTACCATTATTTATGAGAGAAACATAGTCTCCACATTGGAAAGGCATTGAAATATGATTTTTTAGCTGGACATTTGCAAAATACATGAGAAGAGTTGTTAATCAGGTTATTTATAATATTTTTTTTAATGACATAGTTTATGTCAATCCAAAAAGATAATAGCTTTGATAGTATATCCTTGGAGATAAATTTCAAACATGCATCAGAGTGAAATAGTCATGTAGAGAAAATTAGCTAATTAAGTTAATATTCAACCATGTATTTTATTACAATATAAAATGATAATCAGTAATGGGGGTTTTGAGAAAAATTATGAAAAATGATTAGCTTCTTATATTTTGGGATCCTGTATTTGATTTTAACCTCTATTATGGACCTAAAGGTTTGAAGTTATCTCTTAGGAGATACCTTTCAAACATGTGTATGGGTACCCTTGAAGGTTGGAAGATAGTACTGGGTGATACCTTAAAGGGCCTTTTAATACATTCAAGTATACCTATGACATTAAGCTTAAGACTTAATTTTTTAATAGTCAAGGACATGTGGCATGCAAATACAAACCAAAAACATTTTAACACTCAAAAACTATTTCAAGTTCACTAGGTAGGTGAATCTGTGTGATTATGCCAAATGTCTCCATCTTATTTACTTGGAGACTGACATATTAAACTTCATGTATGAAATCTTAGGGATATGTATGTAGTGTTGATGCAGTGGATTGCACCCAGGGGTAGGAGGTTGAGCTCCTGCCTTTCCACATGCAATAATGGAAACTCCCCTCTCGCCTGTGGGATCAGCAAAGCTAGAGGGGAGAGTCTCTAGATGAGGGCTAGCTCCCTCTGATGTATCTTTTAGGCCTTGGTTTCTCTTACTGCTAACAAATAAAATGAAAAAAGGGGGGGATGAAAAGGGAGAGAGAGATGCTGAAAACATAACCTAAGCCTAAAAAATGAAAAGGTGATACACCAAAAAAGGTTGATCTACTCCGCCTAAACATACACTTTCCACCAAGAACCAGCTCCCATACACTTCATCTGACATGAGAAAACCTTCTGCATCAGTGGGTCAGGGGTCCATGGAGTTATAGAGAGGAGATAACTACTAGAGGCATTCTAGACACACTGTAACAGCCTATCCACTTCACCTATACTCCTCTAGGGACACTTCTGATAGACTAAAGATGCAAAACTCAGAATGGAGGTAAAAATGCTATGTTTCAATTCAAGGTAAAATTTTGGTAGAGCTCTGCCTTACAAGCTTGAGAGATTTTTGGGTAGAGTTTGCCTTAAGGCTGAGAGTTGATCCATCTCAAATGAGAATTTTTTACAATATATAAAAAGAGGAAGAGAACTTGGCACTCCCTGGGAAAGATTTTGGCACCCTTTTTTGCCAGTGGCCCATGTGTGTTCTAAACTTTGGGAAGAGGAAACAACTGTTACTGATGTCATTCTTCCAAAAGAGGCCTACTAGAACCATGTTGTATAATCACCAAAATTGACTTTGGCATTCAAGAATTAATGTAAGAACATGGCCACACCTCTTTTCTGTAAATAGAATGTAGTTTGTCCCCTCATAAATGCCAATTGGAGAAAATAGGTTGCACCACTCATTTGGTAATAACTCACCTTCCCTTCACCACTTGAACTACTTTGTCCTTTCTAATCCTTGTCTTCTTCCTACTCTTTCAGCCCTTTGGGGGTGATCTTCTGATGGGTTGCTACATTCCTTGGGCTCTTTCCATGGTTGGCACTCAGACAATTCAAAAACAAAAATGGCTATTTCACTGTGTTAAATTTGACGTTCACGCAGCCGTCACCTAATGACTAGTCTGTCTCCTTAAAATTTATAGCTTTTGGGACATCACCATCCTTGGAAAATTCCTTTGGGTCCTTTGACAGGATTTTTTGTAGGTTTTTTGCTTCAGGCTTTTTCTACAAACAAAAAGTCTGCAAGAATTGTCCTGATCTTTGTCCCTTTGTTTCTGGCTCTTTCTTTCCACCCCTTTCTATGGATTCTATGCTTCAACCCTTTGGCTTTCCTATCAAGTGGTGGCCTTCCTCTAAATTCCTTTAGACTTTTTGTCTGAAGGAATTCCTTCAGATAAAAAGTCTGAAAGAATTTGGCCTTAAGTCTTTTTCACATCCTTTAAAACCTTTAGCTACTTTTGAAAGCTCTTTACCCTCTGCAAGGGCTTCTCACCTCAAAACTACCCTCCACAAGGGCACCTACCCTTCAGATTTGAGACACACCCTTGAACCAAGCTATTGAACCAACCCATTAAACCAAAATTGGTTTAACGGTTCAATTGGTTCAACAGTTCAACACTGTGCATCGAGCTGATTGAACCAAGCCAATGAACTATTTGCTTGAACCACTCATTGAACTAAGCCATTGACCAATCGATTGAATTGGTTCAATGCTTCAACATTGCACACCAAGCCCATTGAACTATTCACTGAATCTCCTTGTTGAACCATTTATTGAACTGAAGCATTGAACCAACTAAATTGAACCAAGGCCGATGAACCTTGAACCGCTTAAACTAAGTGGTTGAACCAAGTGCCAATTGAACCAGTGATTGAACCAGCGATTGAACCAGCGATTGAACTAGAGATTGAACTAGAAATTAAACTAGAAACCACTTGAACCTAAGCTCAATGAGCTCGTACAATCAGAAATGAATTGGCCTAGGATAGCAGGAAAAGAAGGGGACTAATTTTTGGCTTGTTAGGAAAAAAATGGTCAACAAATTGGTGACTCCCAGGGGAAGCATGCCTTCTATGCTTAGAGACCAGTTACCTTGTAGTCCATTGGGCACAGAGTCAAAATGTAACTTTTAAAGAGTGTTAGCAATAGCCCCAAATATATGAGAATCAAACATGAAGCTTTTACCCCACACACAAAGGAAAACACACACAAGGCTAAAAACACTACCTATGCAAATTGCACTTAGGGAAAATAGGAAAGGAAATAAAAAACAAACTACTATGTACAACTAACTAGGTACATCTACTTCCCTCTTAGATCAAAATGAAAAATTCTTAAGTCCCCTTCCTGGTAAGAAGACTTATGGTTGCAGGCAAGTAGCTAAATGAAGAAGAGAGTTCGTGACCTGCTCCTCTTGCCTGTCACCTAGATTGGCTTGCAGCTGAGTGGATCAGATTCAAACATGCTCCCAACATATGTGTAATCTACTTGTTCCTAGAAGCTTGTTGAATGCTAGTCCTTCATGTTGGTGTATTTCACCAAGAAATCAATGGATGTTGGATCATCACCATAAGCCCTTTGATATATATATATAGATCCCTTGTAGTGCATCATGGTCTAACCCATTTTCTTCTGCTTCATTAAAGACTCTATCAGACTCATCCTCTACTTCCTCTTGGCCTTTTTGAAGAAGGGTGACTATGGTGATGTCTGAAATGGAATCACAAAATGATTTCTCATCCCACATAACATCACCTCTTTGTTTAAAGCTTTCTTCTTCAAGGCCTTCCTCCAGGAAGACCAACCTCTCCTTTTCCTCCTCAAAGATCATGATCTATAGATGTTCAAAGGTATCCTCTTAATCCTCCTCCAACTCAGGCTCCTCAGCATAGTCATCCTCCTCATCAAAGCAATAAGGAAGTTCATCAAAAAAGGAGGGAAAGAGCTCACCATGATTTTATTCCTCCTCATACTACTAAAACATCCGCATGTATACGTGACTTTCATCTTCTCCATTGTTGATGATGTCTTCAAAAGGAGCCTCCATGATGATTCCACCTTCATTTTCACTCATGATATCCCCTTGGGAAATTACAGCTTGGACCATCTGGTCTTCACTCACCTCTTGCAAAATAGGTTCCTCCTTAAGAAGTGGTGAAGTGGGAAAACCATGTGGAAGAGGAGGCAGTCCTTGAGCTAGAATCGAATGATTCTCCTCTTTCCATTTGGTCAGCACTTCATCAATATCAGGTGTGGCGTGATATCTCTCTTGGAAATGTGTGTATGGGTTGTGTTTAGGCATAGAATGTGCCATTGGGTCTGAACCATCCATCACACGTTGGTTGAGGAATCTCTCTCTAGATTCCAACTCTATAATTCTTTTGGCTATATCCTCTTGGAAGAGATTTTCCTGGAAGTCACCAGCATCATCATGAGTAGGGGCAACCTCATCTTCTTCAAGGTTTTGAGAAAAACCTTACTTTTCCTCCTTCCTGCCCCATGATTCTACTATTTTCCCCAAGTTTAGGATCTCAGAATTGGAAATTTGCTCCTATGAATAGGTAGTAGCTTTATTTTCTCCAAGGTCCTAGGGCTCCTCCACAAGGTCTGGAAGTTTGAACTCTCTTTCATGAAGCAATCTCACCCTAACCTCTAAATCTTTAATTTACTTGGCTAGATTATCCTGAAAGAGTCTTTCTTTGAGGTCACCAGCATCATCCTCTTCAAGGCTCTAGGCTAGTTCCTGGCATTCCTTCCTCCAACTCAGAATCTACACATCATGTTGAAAAACTTGGGGAGGTTGAGGAATGCTAAGAAGAGACTGTTGATGTACCAGAAGAGTCTCTAGAAGAGGAACATGCTAGCTCATGGTATTCCCCCCAATGGAAGATTCACAATATAAGGAATTAAGAAGATTGATCTCCATAAGGGGTTGATCTGATGCCCTTTGATGTTTGAAAGCTAGGCGCATGGGATTGACGGTAGATGCATCAGATGAGCTGGAGTGAGAAAGTGCTATTTGATAGAAAGGATTTGGTGTACAAGAGGGGGATTTCTTTAGAATAGGAAGGGGCACACAAGACTGACTACCTTAAATAAATGGATTTATCCATTTTGTTACCTCCTCTTCCATGGATTGTAAGGCTTGAGCTTGCCTAAACAAACACTCCTCTTTATACATCAGATCCTACTAATATCCATACTACTCCTTCAGTCTATCAATCTCCATCATTTACTTCTCAAACTCTAGGGCCACTTCCCTTATCGTTGTAGGGCAATTAGGAGGGCTACTTGGGGAGATGCCATAAAAAGGTTGAGCTTGATCAAAATTATAGGAAGGAAAATAAGGTCTATGATTTTGTGTAGAGGGATTATACATACAAAAGTGATTTATGATGGCACCTGGACTACTTAACCAACTGATTCAAATTGGATTCACCATTAGTGTTGATGCAAAAGCCTCCAAAGGCTGGTTGGTTGAAGAACACACCAAAAATTCTCTAACTCTTTGGACATAACTTGTCCTAGTTGGTCCCACTAGGCATGCCAAAAAAAGTTGACACAATGGATTGCACCCGAGGGCAGGAGGCCAAGCTCTTACCTTTCCACATGAAATAATGGAAACTCTCCTCTCACCTATGGGACTGGTGAAGCTGGAGGGGAGAGTCTCTAGATGAGGGCTAGCTCCCTCTGATGTATCTTTTAGGCCCTAGTTTCTTCTACTACTAACAAATAAAATGAAAAAAGGGGGGATGAAAAGGGAGAGAGAGATGCTGAAAATAGAACCTAAGCCTAAAAAATGAAAAGGTGATACACCAAAAAAGGTTGATCTACTCCACTCGAACATACACTTTCCATTGAGAACCAGCTCCCACACACTTCATCTAACATGAGAAAACCTTTTGCATCAGTGGGTCAGGGGTCTGTGGAGATACAGGGAGGAAATAACTACTAGAGGCATTCTGAGACACACTGTAGTAGCCTATCCACTTCACCTATACTCCTCTAGGGACACTTCTGACAGACTAAAGATGCAAAACTTAGAATGGAGGTAAAAATGCTATGTTTCAATTCAAGGTAAAATTTTGGCAGAGCTCTGTCTTAGAAGCCCAAGAGATTTTTGGGCAGAGTTTGCCTTAAGGATGAGAGTCGATCCCTCTCAAATGAGAATTTTTTACAATATATAGAAAGAGGAAGAGAACTTGGCACTCCCTGGGAAAGATTTTGGCACCCTTTTCTGTCAGTGGCCCATGTGCATTTTGAACTTTGGGAAGAGGAAACCACTGTTACTGATGTCATTCTTCCAGAATAGGCCTACTAGAACCATGATATACAATCATTGAAATTGACTTTGGAATTCAAGCATTAATGTAAGAACATGGCCGTGCTTCTTTTTTGCAAATAGACTACAATTTATCCCCTCATAAATGCCAATTGGAGAAAATAGGCTGCACCACTTATCTGGCAATAACTCACCTTCCCTTCACCACTTGAACTGCTTTGTATTTTTTGCTCCTTGTCTTCTTCCTACTCTTTCAGCCCTCAGGGGGTGATCTTCTGGCAGGTTGCTACATTCCTTGGGCTCTTTCCATGGTTGGCACTCAGACAGTTCAAAAACAAAAATAACTATTTCATTATGTTAAATTTGACGTTCATGTGGCCGTCACCCAATGGCTAGTCCATCTCCTTAAAATTGATGGATTTCAGGACGTCACCATCCTTGGAAAATTCCTTCACATCCTTTGGCAGGCTTTTTCATGGGTTTTTTGCTTCGAGATTTTCCTACAGACAAAAAGTTTGCAAGAATTGTCTCGGTCTTTGTCCCTTCATTTCTAGCTCTTTCTTTTGTCCCCTTTCTGTGGCTTCTGTGCTTTGTCCCTTTGTCTTTCCTGTCAGGTGGTGGCCTCCCTCTAAATTCCTTTAGACTTTTTGTCTGAAGGAATTCCTTTAGACAAAAATTCTGAAAGAATTTGCCCTTAAGTCTTTTTTGCGTCCTTTAAAACCTTCAGCTGCCTTTTAAAAGCTCTTTTCCCTCTGCAAGGGCTTCTCACCTCAGAACTACCCTACAAGGGCACCTACCCTTCGACTTTGAGACACACCCTTGAACCAAGATGTTTAACCAACCCATTGAACCAAAATTGGTTCAACAATTTAATCAGTTCAATAGTTCAACACTGCGTGCTAAGCTAATTGAACCAAGCCGATGAACTATTCACTTGAACCACTCATTAAACTAAGCCATTGAACCAATCCATTGAACTGGTTCAATGGTTCAACATTACACACTGAGCCCATTGAGCTGTTCATTGAATCTCCTCATTGAACTGTCTATTGAACCAAGGCCGATGAACCTTGAGCCGATTGAACTAAGTGGTTGAACCAAGTGCCGATTGAACCAACGATTGAACTAGTGATTAATATAGAAACTACTTGAACCTAAGCTCGATGAGCTCATGTAATTAGAAATGAATTGGCCTAGGACAATAGGGGAAGAAGGGGACCGATTTTTGGCCTGTTGGGCAAAAAATGGTCAATATGTAGCATTGTGGTGACACATGTCTCCATCTAAATTGCCTCTAAACTTCTTGTTAAAAATGGGGCCCACTTCCTTGGGCTAATGGCATGCCTTTTCTTTAAAAAAACTCCCTTATTTCTTGAAGAGCATAGTGATGACACATGTTATCACTAAAAGGTACTAGGACTTCAAGTTTAAGGCCATGCTCACCAGTGTGCTCAATCGTTGTGAGTCCATGATGAACCCAAGCACTGGATTCAAGTTTAGGACAATGTTATTTATTCTTTCCCAGTAGGATATATACAATTCTTGGACCATCGGAAGGGTACTTGTGGTATGAGAGTGGGTAGTTAGTTAGGCCCTTGATTTATAAGTACCAAGGTCATGAGGTTCAACTTCTCCAGATCTTACATGATTTGAAGTTATCCAAGGTAAAAGTATCCATAGGAAAATTGATCAAAAGGATCAATTTTGATCATCTTGTAAAAGAAGTGGTGGGTAAATTAAAATTAAGTCTCTAGGGCTTAATATTATAGAAGATAGAGGTAGAGTTATGTGTCATAAGGAAAAAGGTTACTGAAGTTGAGTTATTAAAGAGTAGCTTTCAGTTGACCAAGGGATAACGTGCAAGACTCCTCACCTAGGCTAGTAGGATTCATCGACCACCACTACTTGATTTGAATATTATTCAACAACAGCATGTTACAACACATAGAGTATATCAAGATAACGAGGCTAAGAAGAAACAAGTTGGTGAGGATTGGTGAACATGTTGATTAAGTTAGTTGAGTTCAAGTTGATTCATATTTATAGATGTGTACTGTTGATTTTATTGGTGTAGTTTTCTATGTGTACACAATAGCTACCTTAGATAATTTGTAAGCCCTAACTAGGTACTCAAACATTTTGATTGGTCCCTATTATTAAATTTTGGTTTTTAAGTTTTTTGTTCAAATAGTTTGTGATGGATTTTGGTCTTCAAAATTTCTATTCAAGACTTTGGGTATTTGGATTTTTTATTGGATTTTTAGCATGAAACAATTTGTGTGAACAAGAGTGGATCCCTCCTTCAATGGATCTCCTATGAACATTTAAAATAGGTACAGGGGTGGATTTTTCCTTCATGAAAGAAGTACAATTTTCCTTTACATGGAAGGCACACTGGATGCCTTGGATGAAGCAATCTAGGATATGAAGGGGCACCCAAAATTACTATAAAATTTCACCCCTATAATTAGATATTACCCTAAAAACTTAAATATCATATATAATATAATTCAAAATCATGTATGGTATCCATATAGGCATTAGTAATAACCATGTATGTTGATCATAATATATTCAACTAGATCATGACTAATCATAAGTATTATCAATCCTTGGTAGCTATATCTATGTATCAATTCATATCACATTGATGAGATATAATATAGTAGATTAATATAATGAGGAAGAATAAATTTTTTAATGTAATTAGTTAACACCAATTATAATTCACAATCATGAGTGGAATGCTAGTAACTATCTACAACAAGTTAATAGAAATAAATTTAACCAACATGCATACATATCAAAGATGGTAATATTCTTTCAAGGATACAAAATTATCAATCAATAATAATGAAAAGAATAATATAAATAAAATATCAAGAGAATAATAATGTATGTCCATTAAACAAGCAATAATCACCAGCATATACAATCAAGGTTTCATGATATGATAATGATAATAAAACACCCATCCAAGTACAAAATGTATTATGAAATGAAACATGTTCCATTCTTTATTTAATTAACATGTATTTATGTTCCAATAAAAAATTGTCTATGGATATATAAAATATATGATGTTGTAAAGAGATTACCAAGGGCACAAGATAGATAAAAATATAATTAAGTATAGGTATGGACACATACTTGAAGGCTAAATGGATTCATATAATAAGGTACTAAATGGATGAGGAAACAAAATTAGTAAATTAACACCAACCTATGTCTATCTCCATGTATTGGGGTAACATAATGATTTACTAAAATAATATCAACATGTGACTCAACAAAGGTTGTCTTACTCGATGGGTGACTTAATTTTTGAAATGAAATCATTGATAAACAAAATAATGACATCTCAAACCAAAGTATAAATATTTGATATCCCCATGAAAAATTCATGATTTCAAAAACATGTGAAAATACCATCCATAGAAAAAATTATCGGGTAAAGGAACCCTATAAAGTTGGGATACATCCCCTTGTTCTTATAGATACTTCATCTTATATGTCATCAAGATAGATAATTGCATCTGATGTGGCTAAAAAATACTTGTATTTGAGATATAGTATTTAATGTCAAAGTTGAGCATTAATTTCTTTATTGTATCTTATAAATGATGAAGAATTAATCTAATTATTCTAAAAATAATAATTAGTGCAACTCCTTTCATAATATATTAAAACATGGTCCACGACATAAGAGACTAGGAAATTTAAAGGAACCATTTGTAAAACTCCATTTAAAAATTCATTGAATTATAGGTAATAGCATAGAGGGTTAAGATGCACTAAGTTTATTAGGATATTTATAATTTTTATTCCTCCAAGTTATATTGACTTAAATGGTTTGTCAAGTTACATGGCTAATGGTTAGTCTCTTAAAGAACCATGATTAGTCTTTTCAATGTGATCAAGAATATTTTTAAAATAATATGGAAGCTATCAATAATGATGAACCAAGAATTATTCTTCTTATATACCACCAAAAACCCATAAAGAATAAGTTTATGCCTCTGATATAAGGTGAACACTAATAATTAACAAATAAAAATTCTTGGTGTAGGCATAAAAACATGGCCATTTTAATCCATTGGGCATATTATTTATGATGAAAACATTAAATTCAGTTAAAACATCAAGGTAAAATTAAAATATATACCCATTACACAAATATGCTTTCATATTGGTTAAATTATTAAAAAAATACTTTACTTAAATGTAAAATCTGATATTACCATAAATTTTTCTCAATGTATAAAATCAATATTACCAAAACATTACTAAGGTCCACTACTTGAGGATAATTTTTTCAAATTAACACAATTATCGTAAGATTATTACGAGTCTTGTGTTACCACCAAAAATTACCAATTTTGAAGAGATATAATTAAGCATACCATGAAGTTATAAAAAAAAATCATTGCATCTATAGATTACGACATAAGAATACATTACAAAGAAAAATATTAAATAAAATCCAAGATAAATTACAAATTGTGGGAATGGCCCACATGACATGCTATCAACCCCAATTTTGGATTTTCCTATCATACAGTACTAGATCCCATTATGTCAAAACATTTTCACAATTAGGCCCTCTACATATAAAAAATGCATCCATCTTATTAGGTATGGCAATAGGGGAGGATCATGTGGATGCCTAAATTTTATTATCACTCTTTTGTATTTGAATTTAGGTTAAAATGTATGATTTACCCCATATATTTTTATGGTGTTCCTACACATGGACAATTTCATGTTTTTATCAAGAACTTTGGGTCTTTAGAATTTTTTGTTTGGAGTTTTTGCATTGGACATTTTGTGTGAACAAATGTTTCGAATGACTTGTGTGAACAAGAGTGGATTCCAAATTCAAGGTATCTCTTAATAAAATTTAAAATAGGGTCAAGAGTAGATTTTTCCTTCATAGAAGGAGTATAATTTTACTTTACACAAAAGGCACTAATGGATGCCTTGGATGAAGTAGTCTAAGATATAAAGGGACACCCAAACTTACTTTAATGTTTCACCCTTGTATGTAGTCAAGTACCCTAAGGGATTTTTGAAAGTAATTAGAGATTATTTATAATACCCTAAAGGATTTTTGAAAGTACCCTAAGGGCTTTTTGTAATTTTCTTTCTAGATATCTCCTGGGAGTTACCTTGAATATGGACATGACTAGAATTTTATTTCAAATTATCTCTTAGGAGATACCTCAAAGGGACTTGGAATACCTTCCATATTGATTAAAAATGTGTTTGAAATGGATTTAATATAACTATTATAGATTAACTTTCACCCTTGGGAGAATTGGTTGTAAGGCTTCTCCTAGTACAACTATAAAATGGGAACAAACCTAGGCTATGGGTCACCTATTTTGGGGATGAACTTTTGGAGTAGGTTGGATTCATCTTTGATTCTCACCTAAAATTAAAACTAATCCTAGTTATTTATGATAAAAGGGTTATAAAGGGGATAAGTGATCATAAGAAAGCTAACAACGTAATGCACCAAAATTATAGGTCAATCCTTCATATTTAACCCAAAAAACACTAATGAAATAATAAAGATGGAGATTAGAAAATAAATATATATTACACATCCATGTGGAGGCTCACCAAATGTTCCAGGTTGAGGGAAATGAAAGGGTAGGTCTAAAATAGACACTAACCAATCACAATATCCATATGTGAGCTTTTGACCAAAAGATAAGAGCACTGAACACAATGTATATGAGCAGATGAACTAGCATATAGCTGAGATAAGTTCACACTATATCATAATAGTGAAATCAAATCATAGCCTTCCATTACTTCAAGAGATTAAAAATTCCATCTTGGTAGAGTCTAGTCTCACCAAGATATGAAAGTAAATAAATGTGGAGAAGCACTAGATTTTTAGAAACCTGATGGTATGCTTCTCATAGAATAAGAAAAAAAATGAGCTCACCCTCCCAATATGATTTATTGGTCATGTAGGCTCCATGGAGTGGATGAGAAAACTTATCCTACTCTTATTGAATCTTGAGTTTGTGCTCTGAATTGAGCACAACCTATGGTAGCTCCTCCTTGGCATCTTCTAACTGAGTTAGGTACTTGATAAGGCATCCTATTGTCAATACAAACATTGAGAAATCATATTTTACCTTTATCTTTCATATTTATACTAAATCATCATTATCTTTGGGAACAATCAAATCATAATCCCCTTGGAGAGGAATAGATCTTACTCCCCAGTTTGTGAACAAGTCTCTCAGGCCTTGTTTTTAAAGCTCATGCTTATGTGAATATATTTTTTCATCTTCACGGCCCCTATTTATCACCTAAGGGTATGGTCCCTCAAGATACATCTCTTGAGTTCCTAAGATTTCTTTCTCATCAACCTCAATCAAATTTTCATCTTGAGGATTGACTTGGTCAAGATCTGGCTCATTAATATCAGAGCCATGCCAAGAAGGTTGGTCTAAACTTGATTCTACCTCTTTTGAAAGAAGTGGGCTGCCTATTATGATCTCCTCATCATATACTCTTGTATTATATTCTTTAGTTTCTCCTATTATTGTAATTTTCTCCACCTTTTTTCAACAAGTTTCTAGACTAAAAGGTAGATATTGGGAGGGTGAAGAAATTCTCCTTGATTGTAGCTAGTGTGAGTGTCTTTCCAACATTAGAAATTGATGGATTATTTTGGTGTCTCTTGAAGGGGAAATAAAGATTCTTGGTACTCTTAAACACCAATCTCATCGAGCTAGGCTATGGTTTCTCGATCCAATCCTTGTATGTCTATGGTTGCTTGATCCACTCTTTGCATGGCTATGGTTGATTTTATATACCAGATAATGATGATTAGGCACTAAACTACTCAAACTAGGTGATAGATGCTTGGAATCACCATTTATGTTTAGTGGATGACTAAAAATGTGATATGTAGAATAATAACACCCATAATTCTTCCATTACTTTAGTATTTTGTCCCACTAGACATGCTGAAAACTATTAGATATTCAACTCACACCCTTGGGAGAAGTGGTTTCAATGTTTCTCCTAGTCAATTAATAAAAGGGGAACAACCACAGGTTATGGGTCACCTATGTTGGGGATGAACCTCTAGAGTAGGTCAAATTTCACTTTGATGCTCACCCAAAACTAAAACTAATCCTAATTCTTCATGAGAAAAGGGTTAGAAATGAGGTAAGGGCTCCTAAGAAAGCTAATAGTGTGACACGCCAAAATTACATGTGTATCCTCCTGCTTGACCTAAATAACACTAGTGAAATAATAAAGATGGGGCTCAAAAAAGAACTATATATCAAACATCCATGTGGAGGCTCACCAAATGGCTAGGCTGAGGGAAATGAAAGGGGAGGTCTAAACCAGACACTAACCAATTATAGTATTCACTTGTAAGATTTTCACCAAAAGATACAAATACTAAACACAACTAGAGAACTAAACATAACATATATGAGTAGATGAAATAGTAAGTGAGATAAGTACACACTATTACCATAATAGTGAAATCAAAGCACAATCTTCTTGTACTTTAAGAGTTTATAAATTCTATCTTGGTAGAGTCTGGTCTCACCAAGAGAAGAAACTAAGAGAAAGATAGAGAGAGATCATATGATCAAATGATTTTTTCACAATATCTATTTTCGCATAGAGACCTATATATATAGAAAATAGAAAGAGGGGGGAAATTTTGTTATCTTTAATAAACAAAGAGTTGCCAGCTTCTAAGGTGTCACCATCATGCTTATGGTTTAATAAGAACAAATCATCATGAAGGAGATATTTATGGTTAACCCTAGAATCAACCATAGATCAAGTAAAGTGTGTTGGAAGATAAGAGTTTACCCAAAGTGGTAACCCATAATAGAGCCAAAAGTGAATACTCTGACTACTTTTCAAATCCCAAAGCTTTGTTCCATTAGTTTTACACCAATTATCATCCATAGTATAAGATCTTCATATCTACAATGGACATGTCATGCCTTTCTTTGAACAATGAGTTGTTAAAGGCCTGACTGGGAATGGTCTTTTCACTTATTTGGGTTTTGATTTTTTATTGGGGGTCCCATAGACTATTTTTTGTCTCATGGACATTATTAGAATAACTCTCTCTCTATAATGTACCTGCTATATGTCTTGTGTCTTGGACTGAATTATCTATAGACAATAACAAATCTAAAGATATTGGTTTTCCTATATATCTATAGGACATTTTGTTCAATGATTAGCCCTAATTGAGTCAGTATCAAACTCTATTATTTGGGAATCATTGGATCTTGATATCTGATTAGACGTAGACCATGGATCTCTTAGGACCCACCAACACGGGCTTGATTTTTCATTATTCCATTTTATGAGAGTCATGATCTCACTATTCCACTCATACCATCAAGATTTTATTCAAACTAGCAGTCAAGAACTCTTCCTCTTTCCCTGCATCATGATTATTATCCACTAGGCATAAGTTTGATATGTAACCATAGCAACTTTTTATTTGGCAAGAACTTGATGCACACTATTGAAATTTTCTTTAGAGATATATCCTAAGAGATACCTTGAACATGCACATGATTTGGAATTTTCTTTCAAGGTATCTCCTAGGAGTTACCTCAAAGGGACATGGAATACCTTCTATGTTGATTGCAAATGATTTGATATAACTGTGGCACCTTTTTATTTAGTAATAACCCTGATACAATTGATATATATCCTAGGAGATACATTGAACATGCATATGATTTGATTTTTCTATAAAATTATCTCCTAGGAGATACCTCGAAGGGTCCTGGAATACCTTCCATTTTAACTGTAAATGTCCTTGCAAGGGATTTAATATAACCATGCCAACTTTTTATTTGGCAAGAAACCTGATTCACACTTGGAATTTTCTTTCAAGCTATCTCTTAGGACCTTTTTTCTTGACACCTTAGTTTAAAATCTAGTATCCTAAGCCCAATTTTAAGTTATATTTGTCCTTTGATTTATGTTTTATTAGTAAGGCCTCGATGTATTTATTAACCCCTTAACCTCTTAGCCTATGTTTATTCATCATCTCGGTCCATAATTTAACTCCCTTTCTTATTGAAATATTAAATAGCTCTCACATCATCTCTACACCTAGATTAGATGGAGTGAGGTAGCATCATGTCCAAGATTAAATAACATGCATCTCAAATAATCAAACAACTCTAGCTACATCATTGGATCTTGATCGAATGGAGAGAGAAGAAGCTTGAGAAAAGACTAAAGATCATGTAACTCAGATGGTCTAATGGTCCACGTTGCATCATTTGAGGATGATCAAATAGAGTGAGGCAAAATTAAGAAGTCAAAAGTTTATGAAAGGCCCAAACAACTAACACTTGACATCCACTCATTTGAAGACTAAAAGTAAATAGGTCTCACTTGATAAAGCAACCAATCAAGAGCAAGACCTTAGATCATGATCCTACGAATGAAGTATATTATCATAAATCTTGGCATGAATGTATTAGCCTAAATTTTATATTATGTTTATGAAAATATAGCCCTGAGTGTAAAATGTAAAAGACATACAACTCAGATGATACAATAATTCTTGTTGCATCATCGAGAATTGATCCAATGGAGTGAAATAATCCTAGGGAGGTATTTTAATACCAATAGCTAAGTAACCAAGGGATATTTGAAAAATGACATGAAATATTCATAATGATGCCACATAGTTTCCATGAAAGTAAAATAAGATAAAATAGTATATCTTGTGGGCATGAAAATGCAAAGGTTTATAATCAAAAGTCTAAATAAAATCTAGGGCATGTATAATCTGAAATCTTGTATATATACTTCCATTAAAGCTTCAAAACCATAGAACCTGCATAAAATCGACTCAAACAATTATTAGTCTTTTTAATGTGATCAAGATTTTTTTTAAAATAATATGGAAGCTATCAAAAATGATGAACCAAGGATTATTCCTCTTACATACCACCAAAAACCCATAAAAAATAAGTTGATGCTTTTGATATAAGAAAAACACTAATAATTAACAAATAAAAATATTGATGTAGGCATAGAAGCATGGCCATTTTAATCCATTGGGCATATTGTTTATGATTGAAAAATTGAATTAAGTTAAAACATCAAGGTAACATTTAAATATATACCCATTTCACAAAGATGCTTTCATATTGGTTAAATTATTAAAAAAATAATTTTCTTAAATGTAAAAGTTGATTAGTTAGAGAATTTTTTGGAAAAAATTGTGTTATAGTTTTTTTACTAAAATTTTGGTTTACACTCCATGAACCATCATCAAGGTATGAGAAAGAATTAGTTGATACTAACTAATCAATGGACTGTGGAAATACTATCTCACTTATGTAAAAGTTGATATTACCACAATTTTTTCTTAATGTATAAAATCAATATTAGCAAAACATTATCATGGTCCACTACTTGAGGCTACTTCTTTTCAAATTAACATAATTATGGTAAGATTATTATGATTCTTGTGTTACCACCAAAATTTACCAACTTGGAAGAGATATAATTAAGCATACCATGAAGTTATAAAAAAAAATCATTGGATCTAGAGATTATGAAATAAGAATACATTACAAAGAAAAATATTAAATAGGATCCAAGATAAATTACAATTTGTGGGAATGGCCCACATGACATGATATCAACCCCAATTTTAGATTTTCCTATCATACAACACTAGATCCCATTATGTCAAAACATTTTCACAATTAGGCCTTCTACATATAAAAAATCCATCCATCTTATTAGGTATGACAATAAGGGAAGATCATGTTGATGCCTAAATTTTATTACCACTCCTTTGTCTTTGAATTTAGGTTATAGTGTATGATTTCCCTAATTTATATCGATGGTTCTCCTATACATGGACCGTTTCATGTTTGCATCAAGAACTTTGGGTCTTTTGAATTTTTTTTGGAGTTCTCACATCACACATTTTGTGCGAACAAATGTTTTGAATACTTGTGCAAACAAGAGAGGATTACCCCTTCAAGGTATCTCCTAGGAAAATTTCAAATAGTGTCAAGATTGGATTTCTCCTTCATAGAAGGAGTATAATTTTACTTTACACAGAAGGCACTAATGGATGCCTTGGATGAATTAGTCCAAGATATGAAGGGGTGGCCAAACTTACTTTAATTTTTCACCCTTGTAAGTATTCAAGTACCATAAGGGATTTTTGAAAGTACTTTAATATTTTTTATAGTACCTTAAGGGCTTTTTGAAAGTACCCTAAGAGATTTTTGGAATTTTATTTCTAGATATCTCCTTGGAGATACCTTAAACATGCACATAACTAGAATTTTATTTCAAAGTATCTCCTAGGAGATACCGCGAAGGGCCTTGGAATACCTTCCATGTTTCATGAAATGGTATTTATAATGGATTTGATATAACTATTATAGCTTAAATTTTACCCTTAGGAGAAGTGGTTGTAAGGCTTCTCCTAGTGGAGCTATAAAATGGGAACAAACCCAAGCTATGGGTTACCTAGGTTGGGGATGAACTTCTAGAGTAGGCCAAATTCATCTTTGATGCTCACCTAAAACTAAAAATAAGCCTAGTACTTTATGAGAAAAGGGTTATAAAGTGGATAAGTGATCCTAAGAAACCTAACAGGGTGACGCACCAAAATTACAAGTTAATCCTTCCTATTTGACCTGAAGAACACTAATGAAATAATAAAGATGGAGCTTAGAAAAAAATATATGTTACACATCCATGTAGAGGCTCACCAAATGGTTTGGGCTAAGGGAAATAAAAGGGTAGGTCTAAAATAGACACTAACCAATCATAGCATCCACATGTGGGCTATCAACCAAAAGATATAGAGCATTGAACATAATGTATATGAGCAAATGAACTAGTATCTAGGTGAGATAAGTACAAAATATATTATAATAGTGAAATCAAATCACATTATTCCATTACTTCAAGAGGTTATAAATTTTGTATTGGTAGAGTCTGGTCTCACTAAGAGAGGGAAGTAAACAAATGTGGAGAAGCGTTAATTTTTAGCAATGTGATGATATGATTCTCATAGAATAAGAACAAAAATGAACTCACCCTCCCAATCTGATTGCTTGGTCATATAGGAGCTATGGAATGGATGAGAAAGATGATCCTACTCTTGTTAAATCTTGAGTTTGTGCTTTGAATTGAGAAAAACCTATGGTGGCTCCTCCTTGGCATCTTCCAACTAAAATAGGTACTTGATAAGGCATCTTATTGTCAATACAAACATTGAGAAATCAGATTTTACCTTACTCTTGCATATTTTTGCTACATCATTATACTCTTTGGGCATAATCAGAACACATGTCCCTTTGGAGAGGAATATTGATTTCTCCCCATTTTGTGAACAAGTCTCCTAAGCCTTGTTACTAAATATCATGCTTATGTGGAAATATCTATTTATCTTCAAGGTCCATCTTTATCACCCAAGGTGATGGTCCCTCAAGCTGCATCTCTTGAGCAACAACAATGCCTTGCTCATCAAACTCACTCAGAATTTCATTTTGAGGATCGACTTGGTCAAGATCTAACTCATTAGTATCAAAACCATGCCAAGAAGGTTTGTCTAAACCTAATTCTACCTCTTCTAAAAGAAGTGGGTTGCCTATTATGATCTCCTTATTATAGACTCTTTCATTATCTTCTTTAGGTTCTCCTATGACTACAATTTCCTCCTCCACCTTTTATATAATATGCTTCTAGATTGAAAGGTAGATGTTGGGAGGGTGAGGAAATTCTCCTTGCTTGCACCTATTGTGAGTGTCTTTCCAACATGGTAAATTGAAGGATTATTTTGGTGGCTCTTAAGGGAGAAAGAAAGAGTCTTGGTACTCTTGAATACCAAGCTCACCGAGTTGGGCTATGGTTGCTTGATCTACTCCTTGTATGGATATGGTTTCTTCATCCACTCCTTACATGTATATGGTTTATTGTACATACAAAATAATGATGATTGGGTATTGGACTTCTCAAACTAGGTGATAGATTCTTTGAGTCACCATTGATGTTTGGTGAATGACTGAAAGGCTGATATGCAGAAGAAAAACACCAAAAATTCTTTTATTGTTTTAGTATTTTATCCCATTTGGCATGCCAAAAACTATTAGATATTCAAATTTCACCCTTGAGAGAAGTGGTTTTAAGGCTTCTCCCAGTCTAGCTATAAAATGGGAACAACCCCAGGTTGTGGTCACCTATGTTAGGGTTGAACCTCTGAGTAGGAAAAATTTCACTTTATGCTCACCTAAAACTAAAACTAATCCTAGTGCTTCATGAGAAAATGGTTAGCAAGGGGGTAAGGGATCATAATAAATCTAACAAGGTGGTGCACCAAAATTATAGGTTGATCCTCCTTGCTTGACTCAAATAACACTAGTGAAATAATAAAGATGGGGCTAAAAAAAGAACTATCTATCAGAAATCTATGTGGATGCTCACCAAATGGTCTAGGATAAGATAAATGAAATGGGAGGTATAAAATAAACACTAACCAATTATAATATCCACGTGTAAGATTTTAACCAAAAGATATAGAGTATTACACACAACTAGAGAACTAAACATAACATATATGAGCAAATGAACTAGTAAGTAGGTGAGATAAGTACACACTATTACCATAATAGTGAAATCAAAGCATAACCTTCTTATACTTTAAGAGTTTACAAATTCTATCTTGGCAGAGTCTGGTCTCACCAAGAGAGGAAATTGGGAGAAAAATAGAGAGAGATCATATGATCAAATGATTTTTTGATAATATCTATTTTAACATATATATATATATATATATATATATACATATATATATATATATATACACACACACATATATATGTGTATATATATATATATGTATAGATATGTATATATATGTATATATATATATACATATATATACATATACATATATATATATATATATATATATATATATATACATGTATATATATACATGTATATATATATATATACATATATATATATATATATATGTATATACATATATATAAATGTATATATATATATATATGTATACATATATATGTATATATATATACATACACACACACACACATATATATATGTGTGTGTGTGTGTGTGTGTGTGTGTGTGTCTATATACATATGTATATATATATATATATATATATACATACATACATACATATGTATATATATATATATATATATATATGTATATATACACACACACACACACATATATATATATATATATGTATATATACATATATATATATATATCTATACATATATATATATATGTATATATGTATACATATATATATATATATATGTATACATATATATATATATATGTATACATATATATATATATATATATGTATACATATATATATATATATACATTTATATATATGTATATACATATATATATATATATATATACATATATATACATATATATATATATACATGTATGTATATATATATATATATATATATATATATACATGTATATATATATGTATATATACATATATATATATATATATACATATACATATATATATATATATACATATACATATATATGTATATTTATATATATGTATATGTATATATACATATATATATATACACACACACATATATATATATGTATATATATATATATATATATATATATATATATATAATAGAAAGAGGGGGGACAAGTTTTTTATTTTTGATAACCAAAGTGTTTCCAGCTTTTGAGGTGTTGCCATCATGCTTATGGTCCAATCAAAATAAATCATCATGAAGGAGATATTTATGGTTAACCTTGAAATCATCCATGGATCAAGAAAAGTGCACTAAAAGACAAGAGTTTACCCAAAGTGGTAACCCATAATCTATCTAGAAGTGAGTACTCCAACTGCTTTTCAAATCCCCAAGCTTTGTTCCATTGGTCTTACACTAGTTCTCATCTATGGGATAATATCTTCATATCTGCAATGGACATGTCATGCCTTGATTTGAATGGTGAGTTATAAAAAGGCCTGATTAGGAATGGACTTTTCATTTCTTTGGGTTTTGATTTTTTATTGGGGGTCCCATAGACTATTTTTTGTCTTGTGGATGTTACTAAAATATTTATCTATCTATAATGTACCTTCTCTATGTCTTGTGTCTTGGACTAAATTATCTATAAATGAAAACCAATCTAAGGATATTAGTTTTCCTACATATCTATAGGGAATTATATTGAATGGTTAGCCCTAATTGAGTTAGCATTGATCTCTATTCTTTGGGAACCATTATATCTTGATATTTGATTAGACGTAGACCATGGATCTCTAGGACCCACCATTATGGGCTTGGATTTTCATTATGAGAGTCACAATCTCACTATTCTGCTCATGCCATCCAAATTTTATTTAAACTAGAAATCAAGAACTCTACCTCTTTCCCTACATCATGATTGTTATCCACTGGACATAATTTTGATATGTAACCATGACAATATTTTATTTGGTAAGAACCTGATGCACACTATTAAAATTTTATTTAGAGATATATCCTAAGAGATACCTTAAACATGTAGATGATTTGGAATTTTATTTCAATTTATCTCCTCAGAGATATCTCGAAGGGACTTAGAATACCTTTTATGTTGATTGCAAAGGATTTGATATAACTGTGGCACCTTTTTATTTGGCAATAACCCTGATGCAATCGATGTATCTCCTAGTAGATACATTAAACATGCACATAATTAGAATTTTATTTTAAAGTATCTCCTATGAGATACCTTGAAGGGCCTTAAAATACCTTCCATTTTAATTTCAAATGTCCTTACAAGGAATTTAATATAACCATGAACATGTTTTATTTGGCAAGAACCCTGATGCACACTTGGAATTTTTGTCCAAGCTATTTCCTAGGACATTTTTTCTTGACATCATAGTTTAAAATTTGATACCTTGAGCCTAATTTTAAGTTATATTGTCCTTTTATTTATGTTTTAATAGTAAGGCCTTGATTTATTTATTAACCCCTAAACCTCTTAGCATATGTTTGTTCATCATCTTAGTCCATAATTTAACTAATAAAAAAACTCTAATCACATCACTAGATCTTGATCGAATGGAGTGAGAAGAATCTTGAGTAAAGACTAAACATAATGTAACTTTAATGGTATAACAGTCCATGATACATCACCAGAGGATGATCTAATGGAGCAAAGCATAATTGATAAGTCAAAAGGATACATAAGGCCCAAATGAATGACACTTGGCATCCTCTCATTAGAAGAATAAAAGTAAATAGGTCCCACTTGATAAAGCAACCAATCAAGAGCAAGACCTTGGATCATGATCCAATGGATGAAGCATATTATCATAAATATTGGCATGAATGTCTTAGCCTAAAGTTAACATTATTATTATGAAAATATAGCCTTGAGTCCAAAATGTAAAATACATGCATCTCAAATGATCTAATGAGTCTTGTTTCATTGTCAAGAATTGATCCAACAGAGCAAAAAGATCTTAGGAGGTATTTTAATACCAATAACTAAGTAACAAAGGGAAATTATGAAAAATGCCATGAAAAATTTAGCATGATGCCACAATTTCCACACAAGTAGAATAAGACAAAGTAGGAGATCTTGTGGGCATGAAAATGCAAAGATTTAAAAGAAAAATTATAAATAAAATACCTCAAACGGACTTAGAATATCTTCCATGTTTCTAGAAAAGGTCCTTGAAAAATATTTGACATAACCATGACAAATTTTTATTTGGAAATAATCCTAATGCACACTATTGAAAATTTCATTTGAGATCTATATTAGGAGATACCTTGAACATGCACATGATTTGGAATTTTATTTCAAGGTATCTTCTAGGAGATACCTCAAAGGGTAATGAAATACCTTTTATGTTGATTGAAAAGGTCCTTGTAAAGGATTTTATATAATAATGGCACCTTTTTATTTGTAAATAACTCTAATGCACATGAGGTATCTCGTAGAAGATACCTTGAACATGCAAATAATTATAATTTTCTAGGAGATACCTCAAAGGACCTTGGAATACCTTCCATGTTGATATAACCATTAAATTTTTTTATTTGGAAATAACCTTGATGCACACTAATGAAATTTTATTTATAAATATCTCTTTCATTAGTGTGCATCAATTTTATTGCCAAATAAAAAGACTAAACATCAAGTAACTCAAAAAATTTCAATCATGTGCATGTTCAAGGTATCTACTAGGAGATACCTCCAAAGAAAATTCCATTAGTGTGCATCAAGGTTATTTCCAAATAAAAAGGTGTCATGGTTATATAAAAACCCTTGTAAGGACTTTTTCAATTATCATGAAAGGTATTTCAAGGCCTCTAGAGGTATCTCCTAATAAATACCTTGAAATAAAATTCCAATCATGTGCATGTTCATTAGTGTGCAAAGATTAAACATCATGCAACTTAGATGATCTAACAGTCCATGCTACATCACCAAAGGATGATCCAATGGAGTGAGGCACAACTGTGAATTAAAAATGATATATATGACCTAAACAAATGACACTTGGCATCCTCTCATTTGAAGACTAAAATTAAATGGGTCCCACTTGATAAAGAAACCAATCAAGAGGAGGACCCTAGATCATGATCCTGTGGATGAAGCATATTGTCATAAAGCTTAACATAAATGTCTAATCCTAAAGTTTACATTATGTTTATGAAAAGATAGCCTTGATTCCAAAATTTAAAAGACATGCATCCTAGAGATCTAATGACTCTCATTGCATCGCTGACAATTGATCCAACAGAGTGAAAATATACTGGGGAGGTGTTTTAATACCAATGGATAAGTAACCAAGGGAAATTATGAAAAATGTCATGAAAGATTTAGAATGATGCCACATAGGTGCCATGAAAGTAGAAGAAGACAAAGTAATAGATTTTGTGGGCATAAAAATGCAAAGGTTTAAAAGGAAAAGTCTAAATAAAGTCTAGGGCATGTATAAGCTGAAAGCCTGTATATATCCTACCATTAAAGCTTGAAAACCCTATAACCTACATAAAAGTGACTTGAACAAACCTAATTGTTTAAAATTTGATACAAAAATAACTTGAATATGTTTATGAGTGCAAGATAGCTTTCACAGAGGCCCTTTATAATCTATTGTGATAAAATTGCAAAAGAGAAACCATGGTAGCTCGTAGGTAGCAAAAAATAGAGGAAACTAAGATTTACTTATCAATGGACAATAAAGGAAGAGTATTTAATAATATTTAACTAGACCTTGTATCCCTACATATATTAGGCATCAATAATTAGTTATAAATCTTCTTTTGAACGTACACTTCAAGAATTATTTCCCATTAAAATCATGAGCCTAGGACTAGCCTTGAAAAACATCATCAATACCCCATTCTTGAAATTATCAAAGTATAAAGGATTTTATAATCCATAGATATCTTCTACATGACTACTACAAAGATAAACATATATGACAACCAATCTACTAATCAAGGTAAATAGAGCAATGTACTTTAGTTATAAGAAGATAATCAAAACCATGAGTAAATTTCATTAATCATTTATAATTGAGCTATATACATTGCTATTCTAAATAACATACAGTCTAACACTATGAAAGAAATATATATAACAAGGGATGCATCATAAAATTATCTCAAATCTTGCCAATTATTACCCCTAAATTTGAATTTGTGCTATGCATTTTTTATTTTCTCCTATTTGAGTTTCTTAGGTCTTCATCCCATTAATTTTCCTAGTTTTGATGCCTTTGTCACTCTCCATTATTACTTAATTTAATGGGTTATGTGAGTTTCATAACATTGATCTCCCAAGTTTTTAACCAAAGTCATGGGGTTCTAGAGTTTTATAACTTCCTGATCACCTGATTTGGCTGACCTTTCTATCAATTGTGTGTCTTGTGTAGTTAGTAAGTCATAGGATTTCAAAAATTCAAAACTCCCCACTTATGGTTAAAAAGTTTTAAAGTTTCAATACCCTATGATATAGCTTTGTTATCCTGGTTTTTAAGGCATCACTACTTCATTTAATGACTTATATGACATAACTTGGAGCTATCTTTTTGGAATTTTGGGAGGCACATAAATCTTAAAGCATATATTTTGAGGGATAGAATTAAAACCCACATTAATGCATCATTAAAAATATGTCTCATCAATATTATAACATAACTTAGGTGGATAATTTTTTTTTAATTACTTTAATTGCATTTCTACTCTCTGTAATCAATTCTCAAAGACATAGGTATTCTCTCTTTGCATATTGGTCCTCATGTAGACAAGAATTGAAAGCTATTGGTTGGGTGTGAAAGATAAAGAGTTTGGACACCTAAATTTGGAAGAACTCTAGGCATGATTAGAATAGAACACTAGAATTCCATTGAAGGATAGAATTTTTTAGAGTGGTTTAGCAAGTGCTAGAGATTTTTTTAGGCTGTACAAAACATTGACCTAGTAATTACATGTGCAAGAAGGTAAATTTTAGAGATGCAAGAGATAAAGGATATAGATAGGTCAGTTGTTAAAAAAATCACTCCAAAGATAGTTTCTCATGTATTGAAGCTTCTTGAAAGACAAATTGTGAAAGAAATGTCTATAGCTATGGGTGATGAATTCTTTAGAGTAAATGAAAATTGGTGTAAAAATTTTATAGCAAAGAACTAGCTGAAGTCTGAGAAGAAAGGTAAGTTTCAATTACTTGCTAAGCTTAAAATAATGTATTTTAAGGATGAAATCTCATATTATATTACCTTGTTATACTGTGTAATTGGAAATGCTCAAACTAACTCCTTTGAATTCTAGATGTGTCAGTTAATTCTAGTTATTTGTAATGATAAATAGTTCATTAATTAGGGAGAAGTTATTATTTGCCATTTAAAT
Organism: Torreya grandis; assembly: GCA_037957365.1. Taxonomy (NCBI): domain Eukaryota; kingdom Viridiplantae; phylum Streptophyta; class Pinopsida; order Cupressales; family Taxaceae; genus Torreya; species Torreya grandis. The sequence goes on along the minus strand of JARHVA010000804.1, from coordinate 147,975 downwards.
GAAAAATTATAAAAATTTAAACATACTATTGTTTTTCATATGTGCTCATACTTGGTATATATTTTATCCACTCAGAAGGTTGTCTAGGTAGGATTAGAGCCACAAGGGCTTTTGACACTAGATATGGCTGTATACAAATCTTTTCCATAGTTCACTAAATAGTTTAGGATGAACGATTATTGTCATGTTAATGATACATTTTTAATGTAAGTTGTAAGAAGATTGGATGGAAACCCTGAGCTATAGATTTATTTTGAAGAAGCCTCTTTAGTTATGAAGTATGGAAGCTTTTATGTTCAGTTTGAGAGGTTCACTTATTTGTGAGTAGGGGGTTTTGAAAAATCTCTAATGAAATTGCCCTAGTATGCAAATCATTTCCTATTTTTATGGAGGTTTGTATACTGATGTCTATAGTTAATGAAAAATATGTGAATATGGGGAAGTGAGGCTATGTTTTTTCATTATCAATGCTTTTTCTTGTAAAAATAATCAAAGTGCTAAGGGAATGGAAAAGATTCTAAATGAATATAATATTTAATATTTATCTATGAGAGCTAATTTTGATAGAAAAGGTTGTGCGAGACAAAATTTGTATGGAATTAACTCTTATGAATATCACCCTAGTATTGAATATTTCTAAGAAGATTAAAATGATGAAAGAGAAGTATATAAGAGGGAATATATGAGGTTAACTTTGAAACAAATCCAAGATTATGGCCTCTCTTTTTAGATTCCTAAGAGTGTCAAATAAGATTATGAAGTTGTAGACCTATTGATGCTGAAGATTGCACCCTTGGCAGGAGACCGAGATCCTGCCTTTTTCAAGCAACAATGGAAAATCCCCTCTCCCCTGTGGGACTGGTGAAGCTAGAGGGGAGAGTCTCTAGATAAGGGCTAGCTCCCTCTAATGTATCATTTAGGCCTTAGTTTCTCCTATTGCTAACAAAAAATGTAAAAAGTGGGGGGGATGAAAAGAGAGAGAGAGATGCTGAAAACAAAGCCTAAGCCTAAAAAAGAAAAGGTGATACACCAGAAAATGTGATCCACCCAGCCCAAACATACACTATTCACCAAAAAGGAGTGCCTATACACTTCATATAAAGTGAGAAAACCTTTTGCATCAGTGGGTCAGGGGTCCGTGGAGATACAAGGAGGAAATAACTACTAGAGGCATTCTGGGACACACTACAACAACCTATCCACTTCACCTATACTCCTCTAGGGACACTTCTGATAGACATGTAAAAGGAAACTCAAAAATACCTCAAACATGCTGAAATCATTCTGCAAAAGAATTAAGAAAATGACTTAACATATAATCAAATGCATAGACACATATTAAAGATGTAAAACTTAGAATGGAGGTAAAAATGCTAAGTTCTGATTCAAGGTAAAAATTCTGGCAGAGCTCTGCCTTATAAGCACGAGAGATTTTTGGGCAGAGTTTTGCCTTAAGGCTAAGAGCAAATTATTTTCTCAAATGAGAAGTTTACAATTTATAGAAAGAGGAAGAGAAACTTGGCACTTCCTGGGAAATATTTTGGTGCTCATTTTCTGTCAATGGCCCATGTGCATTCTGAATCTTGGGAAGAGGAAACCACTGTTACTAATGTCATTCTTTTGGAAGAGGCCTACTGGAACAATGATTTACAATCACCAAAATTGACTTTGGTGTTAAAACATTAATGTAATAGCATGGCCGTGCCTCTTTTTTGAAAACAGACTGCAGTTTGTCCCCTCATCAATGCTAACTACAGAAAATAGGTCACACCGCTCATCTACAATAACTCACCTTCCCTTTGCCACTTGGATGCTTTGTCTTTTCTACTATTTTTCTTCTTCCTGCTCTTTCAATCCTTAGGGGTGATCTTCTAGTGGGTCACTACACTCCTTGGGGCTCTTTCCATGATTTGGCACTTATGCAGTTTAAAAACAATGACTACTTCACTATGTTAAATTTGACGTTCATGCGGCCGTCACCCAACGGCTAGTTCATCTGCTTAAATTTGATGGATTTCAGTACGTCACCAAAGAAATGAATAGATTCATGAAAAATCAGACAATGAAATGGCCTAGAATAGTAGGGACAGAAGGGGACCAATTTTTGGCTTGTTGGGCAAAAAATGGTCAACAAATTGGCGACTCCTAGGGGAAGCATGCCTAATATGATTAAATACCAATTGCCTTGCAGTCCATTGGGCATGGAGTCAAATGTATCTTGAACAAAAATCAGCAACATCCCCAAAAGATCCAGGAATCAAACATGAAGCTTTTTACCCCACATGCAAAGGGAAACACACAAGGCTAAAAACACTACCTGTGCAAACTGCACTTAGGGAAAATAGGAAAAACAACTAAAAGAAAACTACTATATACAGCTAACCAAGAATAATTGCCTCCCTCCTAGATCAAAGGGAAAATTTCTTAAGTCCCTAACCTAGCAAGAAGACTTATGGTGCCAGGCAAGTAGCTGAATGAAAAGGAGATTTGGTGACCTGCTCCTCTTGCCTATCACTTGGATTGGCTGGTATCTGAGTGGATCAGATTCAAACATGATTTCAACATATATGTACTCTACTTGTCCTTGGAAGCTTGTTGAATGATGGTCCCTCATACTGGTGCTCTTCACCAAGAAATCAATGGCTGCTGGCTCATCACTGTTAGCCCTTTGATATGCACATTCCCTTTGCAATGCATCATGATCTGATTCATTTCCTTTTGCCTCATTGTAGACTCTGTCAGACTCATCCTTTTCTTCCTTTTAGCCTTCTTGAAGAAGGATGACTATGATGATGTCTAAAATGGACTCACAAAATGATTGCTCATCCCATAGAACATCACCTCTTTGTTCGAAGCTTTCTTCTTCAAGACCTTCCTCCAGGAAGATAGACCTCTCCTTTTCCTCCTCAAAGGTTCAGACCTCTAGATGTTCAAAGGTATCCTCCTAATCTTCCTCTAACTCAATCTCTTTAGCACAGTCATCCTCCTCATCAAAATAGCAAGGAAGTTCATCGAACAAAGGGGAAGAGAGCTCACCATGATTTTCTTCCTCCTCGTATTGTTAGAACATCTACATGTATGCATGACCTGAGTCTTCTCCATTGCTGATGATGCCTTCACAAAAAGCATCAATGATGATTTATTCTTCACTATCACTCATGATAGCCCCTTGAAAAACTATAGATTAGATCTTATACTCCTCACTTACCTCCTATAGAATAGGTTCTTCCTTGAGAAGGGGTGAAGTGGGAAAACCATGTGGAAGAGGAGGCAATCCTTGAGCTAGAATCAAATGATTCTCCTCTTTCCATCTGGTCAGCACTTCATCTATACTAGGTGTGGCCTGATAGCTCTCTTGGAAATGTGTAGGTGGGGTGTGTTCAGACATGGAATGTGCCATTGGGTCTGAACTATCCATCACACACTAGTTGAGGAATCTCTCTCTGGATTCCAACTCTACAATTCTCCTGGCTAGATCCTCCTGGGATAGCCTTTCTTAGAAGTCACCCACATCATCATGAGTAGGGGTAGCATCATCTTCTTCAAGGTTTTAAGAAAAACCTTTCTTCTCCTCCTTCTTGCCCCATGATTCTACTATTTTCCCCTAGTTTAGGACCTCAGAATTGGAATTTTGCTCCTATGAACAGGCAGAAACTTTGTTTTCTCCAATGTCCTGGGGTTCCTCCATAAGGTCTGAAAGTTTGAACTCTCTTTCAAGAAGTAGTCTCATCCTAGCCTCTAAATCTTCAATTTGTTTGGCTAGATTATCTTGAAAGAGTCTTTCTTAGAGGTTACCAACATCATCCTCTTCAAGGCTCTGGGTTGGTTCCTGGCATTCCTTCCTCCAACTCACAATCTACACATCATGTTGAAGGACTTGGGGAGGTTGAGGAATGCTAGGAAGAGACTATTGATGCACCAAAAGAGTCTCTAGAAAAGGGATGTGTTGGCTCATGGTATTCCCCCCAATGGAAGATTCATGATCTAAGGAGTTTATAAGGTTCATCTCCATGGGAGGTTATTCTGATGCCCTCTGGTGTTGGAAAGCCAGGCACACAGGATTGAGAGTAGATGCATTAGATGAGTTGGAGTGGATGAGTGTTATCTGATAGAAAGGATTTGGTGCAAAAGAGGGGGCTTTCTTCAGCATAGGAGGGGGCATACAAGGTTGAATACCTTGGATGAATGGATTTCTCCATTTTGCTACCTCCTCCTCCATGGATTACAAGGCCTGTGGTTGCCTAAACAAACACTCCTCTTTATACATCAACTCCTACTAATATCTGTACTGATCCTCTAGTCTGTCAATCTCCATCATTTGCTTCTCAAATTCTAGGACCATTTCCCTTATCGTTGCAGGGAAACTAGGAGGGCTGCTTGAGGTGATTCTCTGAAAATCTTGAGTCTAATCATAGTCACATGAAGGAAAATAGGACCCATGATTTTATGCAAGGGAATTATACATACAACAATAATATTTTTGATGGCACCAAGCTACTTAACCAGCTGATTCAACTCAGAGTTGCCATTGGTGTTGATGTAAAATCCTTCAAAGGCTATTCAGTTGAAGAACACACCAAAAATTCTTCAACTCTTTGGACACAACTTGTCCTAGTTGGTCCCACCAGGCGTGCCATAAACTATTGATGCTAAAGATTTCACCCTTGGTAGGAGGTTGAACTCTTGCCTTCTTCATGCAATAATGGAAACTCCCCTCTCACCTGTGGGACCAGTGAAGTTAGAGGGGAGAGTCTCTAGATAAGGGCTAGTTCCCTTTGATGTATCATTTAGGCCTCAGTTTCTCCTACTGCTAATAAAAAATGTAAAAATGGGGGGAGATGAAAAGAGAGAGAGAGATGCTAAAAACAAAACTTTCAAGTCTAAAATTTCATTTACTAACCAATTAACCTTGGGAAGAGGTTTAGCCATGATGGCTTGATACTCAGGGTCTTGTTGACCATTTTTTGCCCAACAGGCCAAAAATCGGTCCCCTTCTATCCCTGCTATTCTAGGCCATTTCATTTTTTGATTTTGCATGAATCTATTCATTTCTATAGTGACATCCTGAAAGCCATCAAATTTAAGCAAATGAACTAGCCATTGGGTGATGGTCGTGTGAACGTCAAATTTAACATAGTGGAGTAGCCATTGTTTTTGAACTGCCTAAGTGCCAAATCATGGAAAGAGCCCCAAGGAGTGCAGTGACCCACTAGAAGATCACCCCTGAGGGCCAAAAGAGTAGGAAGAAGACAAAGAGCATAAAAGACAAAGCATCTAAGTGGAATAGGGAAGGTGAGTTATTGCAGATGAGTGGCGCGACCTATTTTTTGTAGTTGGCATTGATGAGGGGAAAAACTATAGTCTGTTTGCAGAAAAGAGGCATGGCCATGCTCTTACATTAATGTTTGAATGCTAAAGTCAATTTTGGTGATTGTACAACATGGTTCTAGTAGGCCTCTTCTAAAAGAATGACATCAGTAACAGTGGTTTCCTCTTCCCAAGATTCAGAATGCACATGGGCCACTGACAAAAAATGAGCACCAAAATCTTTCCCAGGAAGCATCAAGTTTCTCTTCCTCTTTCTATAAATTTTAAACTTCTCATTTGAGAAAATAATCCACTCTCAGCCTTAAGGCAAAACTCTGCCCAAAAATCTCTTGGGCTTGTAAGGCAAAGCTCTGCCAAAATTTTTACCTTGAATCAGAACTTAGCATTTTTACCTCCATTTTGAGTTTTGCATCTTTAGTATGTGTCTATGCATTTTATTATGTGTTAATTCATTTTCTTAATTATTTTGTAGAATGATTTCAACATGTTTGGTGCATTTTTTAGTTTCTTTTTACAGGTCTATCAGAAGTGTCCCTAAAGGAGTATAGGTGAAGTGGATAGGCTGTTGTAGTGTGTCCCAAAATTCATCTAGTAGTTATTTCCTCCCTATATCTCCATGGACCCCTGACCCACTAATGGAGAAGGTTTTCTCACTTCAGATGAAGTGTATAGGCACTCCTTTTTGGTGAATAGTGTATGTTTAGGTTGGGTGGATCACATTTTTTGGTGTATCACCTTTTCTTTTTTAGGCTTAGGCTACTACTCCTATGTTTAAAAGAACTCAAAATTCACTGAATGGAAAGTGGTGACAAAATACAGATCCCACTTATGAACAAAGGGCTCCATAGAGAAATGAGAAAAGATTTTTACAAACTTCTAATGTTAATGTTCATTTGGGAGATCGGAAATTAGAATGTCTAAAACTAATTCACAATCGGGTGGAGATGGTGAGAGGCCTGAAGAAGTGGTTAAAATGAAAATAGTTTATGAATAGGATGGTATACCCTCATCCATTCCTAAAAATAAAACTATCTAGGTGAAGTTAGTGCTTACTGAATCTAATGATCTATTTCAAAATGTGATTGATGATGGTTCTTTTCCCATGATTTTTGAATTTCCTCCTTCCCCCACTAAAAATACTATTGTTTTTATTTTTACAATTAAAAGAGTTGAAAGTAAAAACATTGAAAGTAAAATTGTGATAGCCTCTTCGAGATGGTTGAAGAAGGTAGTTGAGAAGAAGAGAAAAAGTGTACCCATAATGATAGTTTAAATTTATACGATAATCAGGTTACTGCAAAGTTACTCAAAGCCTAAAAAGGCTAAAAGAATGTCTAGGATGGTGATTGATGCCTCTTTTGGACATCAATTTTTGGAAATTGGTGATCTTATTAAGGATATAAATAAGAATGAGATAATTGAGGCTGAGTATAAGATTACTCATGTTGATATGGGGCCTTATACTATAGAAAGTGATGTTTATCATGTTGACTTCTCTATCAATGGCTTGATCAAAAGGGTGAAAGATCAGAAGAAAGTAAATTTGATGTTATAGTCTCAAGTTTTGTCTCTTAACAATTTCATTTCATCTCTTATTACTCCTACTCCTAATGAAGCCTCAAGCTCTAACATAGAATGTGTCAATATCGAGGCCATATAGAAAATTAATAAGAATTTGGGTTATGCTAAGGCTGCTACTAAATGGATATATGAAATTTATCAAGATGGTTTGTTTTACCTTAATAGATCAATCTAGTTTTACACCCAAGTAATTGATAAAATAAAAGGTCTTGTAGAATAAATTCAACATATCAGAGTAAAGTCTCACTCACCTAATCTCATAAGAGGTTGAAAAGATTATTACGATGGATCCTCCAATGCTAATTGGAGAAAATATAATGAATGAACTTAAGGAAATTGACCCTTTCTTCTTCAACTCCTTGGATTAGAAGTTAAATATATATGATAATTTTATTAAGGAAATCAAAAAATTACTTCAAAAATATTTTGAGATCTTAGTTGAAATCAAAGGAAATTGTAATGATATGGAAGTGGAAATAGTTAATGATTTTTATGATAAGATATTAAACATCTCAGAAGTGACTTTGAAATTTAAAGAAGTATTTCATAAAGATATATCCAATCCAAAAATAGCAAATGGAGATTCTTTATAAAATCTTTCCATGTTGTAGGATTATTTAACTTCATTCAAAACAAGGAGGGACACTATGTTTGAATATTTAATGAAAATTGACAAAGCACTTAATAAATGGAGGACTAGGTTATAGATCAATACCACACTAGGGAGAAAAAACATTACTACAGTGGTTACCAAGTATCAAGAATATAGGAGCAAAATGAAAGCACTAGAGGTGAGTTAGGAACAATTGAGACCTGAGATAATTGAAGATGGAGGAGCTGGAGTGGAGACCACTAATGTATGATGAATTTATAGTTGTTAGGATGTTTCATTTTTATTGGCTCTTTTAAAACATTTTAAAAAACTTATTTTATTTTAATTTTTGATGTAGTTGTCTTCAAGAAACCATTATCAAAAAATAGTTTTTATGTAATGTTTAAATATGGTTAGATGATAGGCATAATGATATTTTGGGCAAACTTTGTTTTACCCATTAGAAAAAACATCATACTTTGAATTTTCTTACTATTATTCTCAATATAGAAGACATATATGGTGAAGTTCATGTAGGAATAATCTTTGTGTTATGGTGTGTGGATTTATTATATTTATACTTAATATATTGCCAATGGTCATCTTTGTTGAAAATGATGGTTGTTTAGTTGGTTTTCATCACTATGAGATGTTTATCTTTATATGAAGATTTTATGGTGATGGATAGTTGGTTACTGTAAAAGATATTGTACTCAATTTAAAATTTATTAAAGTCTTTGGGATTTATGTTTAATGGTTCAAAAATGTGTGTGCACCTTTCAAATCTTTTTGATTAAAAGCAATAACTTTGTCTTACTTTTTGGCTAAAATAAACACAAGTTTTAATTCATTACATATCATTAGAAGGTGGCTGCAACCTTGTAAAATAATTAGAGAATCAATATAAAACACCATTATAACTGGTTCAACTATTGATATAGTTGTCACCTCCATGGGCATAATAATATAGAGTCAGGTGACAAAATATCTAAATGAACACCAATGATTTTACAACAAAAATAACTTTGACACTAGAGAAAATTACATAGGAACAAACTCTTTGAGTCTATATCTCTTGACTCAAAAATTGACCAACCATTGTAAAGGGACATAATATATTTACTTATATAATTATATCTATGCTTGGCATATTCCTAAAGATTCTCCAAATTGAAAATTTATTTATGGGCCAATTAGCGACCTTCTAGAGCATTACCTACCTTTTCTTGACTAATGCTTTTAATTAGTCACATGATTTTTCTAGTGACACCAACTCTTTGATCTTTTAGATGTTGAAGGATCCTTGAGGTGCATCAATGAGGCTTTTTAGGGTATTTTTTAATGCCTCCTCCATCATGTCACATTCACTATCAATATTCACCATATCTCTCTAAATCAAAAACACCTTTCTTAAACACCACCAACTGATGCTTAACTACTAGATGATACTCCCTGGGCTATTTATGATCATTTGAGGAGATGATATTTTATACTATTAAAGTGTCTATGATCATATTAAAAATCTCATCCAAATTTATCCTGAGTTCTCCTAATTCTTTATATCTACATCATACATGAATACTAGGGGGGCACACTCTCCTTGTTTGTCTAGTATGTCATCTAGACATTTTAGTGCAGAGTGGATTACTTCTTTGGCCCAGGTGCTCAAATATTTTTTCCAATCTTCCATGGCCCAATCCCAAATTTTTAAATCCTCATTGTGGCCAAAATCAAGTGCACTTAAGAAAAATATAAGTGTAACCAGGGGCTTGCTAGCAGTTGGGGTTACTGCCTTAGGCTCACTCAATAGATTTTGTAAGTAATAGATCATAGCCTAGTTCTACACCTTTAGCTCCTCCATTAAATCTTTATCTTTTTCCATTTGGTGTACTATCATACTTTCCAAGACTTATGAGTTATGTTTTATTTCATTCCTAGATGGCTCCCTAGATCATCTATATACACTATTTAGCTCTCGAGGGGAGCATATTTTTTTATAGTTCTGGATGGAGGAATGGCTATTTCCTATGTTCTTTCCCCTATCTTAGTGAAATTTACCACCACTGTCAAATTCAATCAAGATATATATGTATTAGAGAGATTTACCACCAAGAATTCCATGGTGGGAGAAGAAAAATTCATCTTCCAAAAGGTGGAAGACTTTTTAGGGTTGACTGCAATTGGTGGGTAATAGTTAGGTGAGGTTACAATCCATGAAGAGGATGTTGAGATTCTGATTGAAGCCCAATCACAACAAGCTAAGTTAGGTATCAAAGGGATGAAAATAAGGATTCATAGTATAGAAAAGGAGAAGGAAAACCTATAAACATAGGTTATAGTATAGAAAAGGAGAAGGATTCATTGTAAAGGGACATACTCCCTTTACTTATACAATTCTATCTATGTTTGGCATATTCCTAAAGATTCTCCAAATTGAAAATTTATTTATGGGCCAATTAGCGACCTTCTAGAGCATTACCTACCTTTTCTTCACTAATGCTTTTAATTAGTCACATGATTTTTCTAGTGACACCAACTCTTTGATCTTTTGGATGTTGAAGGATCCTTGAGGTGCATCAATGAGGCTTTTTAGGGTATTTTTTAATTCCTCCTCCATCATGTCACATTCACTATCAATATTCACCATATCTCTTTAAATCAAAAACACCTTTCTTAAACACCACCAACTGATGCTTAACTACTAGATGATACTCCCCAGGCTATTTATGATCATTTGAGGAGATGATATTTTATAATACTAAAGTGTTTATGACCATATTAAAAATCTCATCCAACTTTATCCTGAGTTCTCCTAATTCTTTACGTCTACATCATACATGAATACTAGGGGGGGCACACTCTCCTTGTTTGTCTAGTATGTCATCTAGACATTTTAGTGCAGAGTGGATTACTTCTTTGGCCCAGGTGCTCAAATATTTTTTCCAATCTTCCATGGCCCAATCCCAAATTTTTAAATCCTCATTGTGGCCAAAATTAAGTGCACTTAAGAAAAATATAAGTGTAACCAGGGTCTTGCTAGCAGTTGGGGTTACTGCCTTAGGCGCACTCAATAGATTTTGTAAGTAATAGATCATACCCTAGTTCTACACCTTCAGATCCTCCATTGAATCTTTATCTTTGTCCATTTGGTGTACTATCATACTTTCCAAGACTTATGAGTTATGTTTTATTTCATTCCTAGATGGCTCCCTAGATCATCTATATACACTGTTTAACTCTCGAGGGGAACATCTTTTTTTATAGCTCTGGATGGAGGAATGGCTATTTCCTATGTTCTTTCCCCTATCTTAGTGAAATTTACCACCACTGTCAAATTCAATCAAGATATATATGTATTAGAGAGATTTACCACCAAGAATTCCATGGTGGGAGAAGAGGAATTCATCTTCCAAAAGGTGGAAGACTTTTTAGGGTTGACTACAATTGGTGGGCAATAGTTAGGTGAGGCTACAATCCATGAAGAGGATGTTGAGAGCCTGATTAAAGCCCAATCACAACAAGCTAAGGTAGGTATCAAAGGGATGAAAATAAGGATTCATAGTATAGAAAAGGAGAAGGAAAACCTATAGACATAGGTTATCCTCTTAGTACCTGAGGCTATGACTAAGATTAACATTGGTAAATTTAGTACTAAGCTAGGAGAAGTCTCTAAAACATAGATTCTCTACAATTCATTCAGAAATGACCAAGATGGCTCCCAATCATCACTCAATATAAATTTGTGGGATAATAAAACATATATCTATCACTATTTCACCATAGGTGAAATCAAGTTACCACAACCTACTACTCATGTTATGAATTCTTATAATTCTAAAATGAGAAGTTTTCTTTGAACACTAAGGAACCCTATGGTGCATTTAGAGGTATCAACACTCTCTAGAAAAATTGAGTGAAACCCCAAGGTTTCACTACCATATTCATGTTTTCCCTATAATATGAGAAATGTTATTCTATTGTTTGCATTACATCCTTGACACATACATGCATCAATAGTTTGAAAGGACTTGAGGATGAATCTAAATATTCTCAAATGACTATTTCTTGTCATGTGCTTTTAGGTATTACTACTCTAAATATTAAGGTGGTTGGTTTCCTAAATAAATATAAGTCCACTATACTTATTCACTCTAGGAGCACACACAAATTCATCAATAGTAAGTTGGCTACTCAAATGGACTATTTCATTTACCTATCTCTCAGATTTCAAATCCTAATTATAGGTGGGGGTATTGTCAGTTATTTTGGTAAATGGCATTGTATAAAGATATTAGAGACTACCTATTATATTATCTTATGTCTTCTATTATCATGGATGAGACCAATATTGTTTTTGGATTATAATGGCTCACCACATTATGCATAATTGAGTTGAATTATGCGTAACTATTCATGCTCATTCATTTAGAAGGAGGGACATTTGAACTAAATAATTTATTGGCTAAATCTACGTAATAGGTTATTTTTCACTAGATGAAGAAGATGATCAAAAAAGGTGAAAAGTAATTATTATGTGACTATTTTACATAGAATTTAAACCAAACAAGGAGTCTACCCATATTGAATTACAACTAGACCTAGAGTCTACCCATTTTTGTCTTATACACCCACTTGAATCCTTCGACCTCTTTTCCTTTTGAAATGGTCTTTAAAATAGGGCTCACTGCTACCTAGGCCAACCCAGAGCCTCCCTAATCTTGACACACATTCTTAAAACATGTGTGAACTAGGAATTTGACTAAGAAGAGGAGATTAGTATGGTGTTAGTGACAAAATGCACAAAATAAATTGACAAAGAACACACTAAGATAACACCTTCATGCCTAGTTACTAGGGTGAGCTTGGTAACAAAAAAAATGAAAAACACAACTAAAAAGTAAGGATTAAACACAAGAATTCCTTCACCTTCCTTGGATGATCCAAATACCCTTGTATTAGTGGCTTGCTCAGTTTTGTGCTCATGAAGTCCTTGGTAATAGAATATTATCTACCTCCATCTCTCCTTGGCACTTTTGGATTTGGATTGTCTTGGATTGGAATCAATTTGGCATGGTAACACTAATTGCAATGGATTCTTGAAGATATTTGTGAATTATAACTTTACACCAAAATAGCTTTAAAATGATGTTCATGGCCTCTCTATTTTAGATTTTTAAGATTGATCAGAATCAATTTGAACCATCCATCTCAAGATTGAGATGTGTGGCTAAGTTTTAATCCAATTTTTTAATTTAAAATTGATAAATAGGCTCATCAATATTTAGGATAAAGGAGAAATTTAAGAGGCTTAGAGGGCATTGATGAGGCATGGGAGGCATGAATCCTAATATTTGTGGAATTTATGGCATAGGGATGTCTTCCCAAGAAATGAGGTCACTTGATGATGTAGATATTAAATATTCATTTCCAAAAAAAATTATTCAACAAGTTTCCATGGATTTCTTGATTAGGATCTAATTTGGTTTAATTAGCTCTTAATCATGTTTAAGCACTTTGTGCACAAATGACTTAAATTGATTAGAATGCCTTGTTATTGGTCCAAAATTTGATTGGATTAAAATTAGAATATGATGTCAGATGTGTTGAATCCATTATCCCATTTAGGATGTTACCAACACTAAATAACAAAGGCACATGTCTCAAGTAAGATATTTGATAGGAAAGAGCAATCCAAAGCACCTAGGTGCAAAATTAGTATTTTGAATTGAAATAAACTGATTAAAGTTAGCTAGCTCATAAATTTCACTACCCTATTTAATACTTTAGCTAAAATTGGAACTTGAATATGTCAGTTTCACATCATTTAGCATATTTTAGTATTTTAAAGATAAATTGTGTATTTTGGGTGGAAATTAGCCAAAAGCCTAATTGGAGGTCATTGGTGGCCAGATTTAGGTGTTTATAGTTTGCCCCTATTTGGGAAGGCATTGCACACCATAGGCAAAGCAATGTCTTCTCAAATAATGAGAGATGGCTTGTATGCCAAAAAGAAGATGATGACTAAAGAACAAAGCTCTAAATGGTGTTTGGGAATCCTAATATGATATCCCCTTGAGGGAGTGTCCATCACATTTATTGATAAATCATACCTTAAAAAAAAACAAGAAGAAAGGTGGAATTAACCCATGGTTAAGATTAATCCAAATAAGAAAATGCTTGAATGCATTGATGTAAAAATGACGCTAATTTACCTAAAGGTGGTTATAATCAGGAATAAAAGTTATAAATAATGATTTACCCATAGGTAGTTATAATCATTAAGTAGACCTGGATTGGATAAAGATGATGGTGCCCTAGTTAGGGTTGATTAACAAGCATAATGCAAGGATATAACCTAGAATATAGATTAAAGATGAGTGGGTGAAAAGTGATGAAATAAATGATTAAAAGAATAAGATTGATCAGTTTGAATGATTCAATTACACCTGTTAATGAAGAGATGCTCACCCTGATTAATAATGATACAATTAGAATGGCCAAATGAGTTATATTGATCAAAGTGAGTGGGAGGATTTTATAAGGTTCCAAAGAGAAACTTTATTAGCTCCATTGATTATATACCTTCATGAAGTTGATTTTTGCTATAGCATGTGATGGTAGGCTTTATGATAGAACACCATGAATACTTGGCCAAAAATGCATAAAGACTGACTCCCAATCCAATAAACATTTGAAAATAATGCACCAATGATAAAAACCATGATGATAATGTTGACATATGAATATGGATGGAGTCAAGAATAATGTGCATGAGGAATCACCCATGAATGCATATAGACTAAGTCGAGGCAATAGTGCTAAAATCAAACAAATAGGAAAGAAAACAAACAAACAAACAAATAAACAAATAGAAAAACAAATAAACACACAAACAACCTAAAATAAACAAACAAATAATTTTTTTGAAAACAAAAGCAAATGAAAGCATCATACCAATGACCATGCCTCAGTAAGGTGGATTGAGGATAATTGACTAGGCTTAGATAGGACAAATATTTTTGGATTTTTAAATATTATGAATGTTTTTGGCATTTTTGAGGTATCTTAACTCATTATAGAATGACAAGATACCTTATCGCAAAATGATGAGAGCATTTGGCTTAGGTTTCCCACAAAATGATGAGAGTGTATGGAAAGGGGGGCTAAGGTGACCTCAACATGAATTAAGCATGACCCATATAGTCCTAAAATGATCTCAAGTCATATTAATTCCATCCGCACAAAAGGTGGGGAAAAACCAACTTGGTCCCAATAGGTTCTCAAATCTAGTAAATGGCTAGTCAAATGAAAATAGTAATGGCAAGGTGATGTGGTAATGCATGATAAACAAGTGTTACCCCTAGTTTGCCCATAGGAAGTTATAACTAGGATACAATAGTATATTTCAATAATAATAATTTGACCATAAGTGATTATAATTGGTAACAAGACTAGTGAAACACTAATTTGCCCATCGATGGTTATAATCAGGCTCACATAAATAAGCTTGATACAAGATGGAAAATGAAAGATATCTTGCCAGATCAACTATCACACTAATTTCATAGACTATCATTGTAAACACAAATTTGATAAGAGTTGAAACTTGATCAAAATCACTTCACAAAAAGTGCAAGAAGAACCAAAGTAGCTAAGATAAAAATAGGATTGGGTAGGATGACTGAAAATAGGCTTTGGTCTATATAGGAATGGAATGATAGGATGACATGGTCTTGTTCTAGGATAATTATAGTTTGATAAAATGGTAAAATGATAAGAGGGTTGCCCCCAAGTGATGGGGTGATTAATTGAGATATGTAATAATGGTAAAAGGATATGTAAAAATGGTAATACCATGGAAATAAAATAACATCGTACATATTTTTAGCCTGGGTGTGGTTTTTGATTATGTTAGTCTTGTTGATGGGGAGATGTGCATCTTAATCAATAAATGATATAAATAGAATACTTGATCATGTTAGTTTCTAGCCCACACCTCATCAAAATAATTGATCTATCAAGAATAGCCTACAAATTTAGTTGTCAATAATTCTTGTATGATCTTCATTGGTTATTATTTTGAGCCCTTCAAACATTGAGACAAGGTATCTTTATAGCCTATACAAAGGAAAGTGCAACCATGGATGGTAAAAAAGGACAAATAATGGATGGTAGGTTTGATTTTGAAATGAAATGGTAGATGATAATGGAATCTATAATGGTAGGGAAATAAATGAAGATCAAGATGTTTAGTCACAAATAATGTTGTTGATGTTGAATTTAACATAATTTTTTGTGTGGCAAGGCCAAAGACTTTTTCTCTCAATAGGACCACCAAATTTTTCTATTGATTGATCTTGAGAGTAGCTACTATATGATTAGGTTATAGATTAGAATCTATTTTGATTTGATATTTGATTTTGTCTTCATCAATTAGTGAAGAAATTTTGTGCTTAGCTATTGGTGCCTCAAAGAGATTTTCACTAATAAAGTTGTCTTGATTGTCCTATAGCACCTCTGAGAAGGTTTCACTAAGAAATGTTGAATTTTGACTTTGATTTTCTTATATCACTTCTAAAAAGGTTTCACTAGAAGATGCTAAGTTTTGACTTTGATTATCTCCTAGCTCTTCCAAAAAGGTTTCACTAGGAGAGTGTTCTTCTGCTCTATGAATGTGGTCTTGACCTCCTTGCTCTTCTTTAACTACTATGTCACCATAGATGTAGTTCAAAAATGTGTGATTCTATCTATCCAAATCAACACTTGTGGGAGATGGAATGCCAATGATATGGCTATTTTGGTTGATGGTAATGACCTATATAATGGTAATGGAATGGGGAGAGGCTACATAATCCTTATAGAATATACTAGGATAACTTATGTCAAAGCTAAAGTACTCATCCTCAAAAACCATAGAAGGATCATAAATGTATTCAAAGTGATTTTTAGGGCATGCGTAACCAATGTTGTAGCAACCATGAATATATTCTTCTTCTGAATCTGATTCTAACTCAAGGGGCTCTGAATTCAATGTTGAGACTGATGTTGATTCAAATTCTGATTCTAAATCTGATGTTAGTTTAATTATACCTAGATCTAACTCTAATTCTTCATCTGAGGGGTACTTTATTACAATGATGTCTTGTTAAATGCTTGGTATTGGATAAGTAATGGCTTGTGATGGCATAATGGGCTCCATAAAAATTAGTTTGTCAAAGTGGGACTCTTATAGGATGGGAAAAAGGTCAAGAGATAACTCCTTATATACTAGCTTGTCAATAAGATACTCTTGAAAAATAGGCACATGGTTAAGGTAATGATTTACCCAAAGGTGGTTATAATTATTAATAAGTGACTCAGTAAAGACTAGTTCATCAATGTGAGACTCTTCAATAATTGGTATATGATCAATAGGTGATTCATCATAAGTTGACTTATCATAAGTGGTTGGCTCAAAAAAACATATTGGATTGGTTATTTTTCCTAGTTTTGGTTTCCAATGAGTTAGAAAATACTAGTTTAGAACATAACTTAGTCTTCAAATGATTGGATCAATTGATGTTTAGCTAGGATTGGTACTAGATGAGGAATGACTTGTGGTTAGATAATGGTAAGGCATTGGGGAACATGATTACTCACATGAGCTAAAGGAAAATGTCTTGAAATGGTAACTATAGGGCATTATGGGGCTTGATTTCTTGCATAAGCCAAAGGACTAGGTCCTAGAATGATGAAGGGGAGTTATGGAGCTTGATTGATTGCACAAGCCAAAGGATGAATTCTTGGTATAGAAATAATTTGACATTGTGGAACTTGATTGCTCACACAAACCAAAGGATGAGGTCTTGGTATGGGAATGGTGTGACATTGTGGTCTTGGAATAGAAATGGTATGATGTGGTGGACCCTAATTACTTACATAATATAAAGTATCCAAGTCTTATTCATAAACAATATCATCCTAGTTATGAGTTGGCTCATAAGCTGGTTCTTGACTATGTTCCATGTACTAATTATTGAAAAGAGGGTATGGATCTGTATCCAAAAAAACAATATCTATAGTTGGGTCTTTAAAGTCATTTTCACAATCCTATTCATACCAATCTAGGTCTCGAGTTGGATCATGAGTTGGTTTGTGACTTTGTTCCCCATATGGAGTATTGTAGGGAGAATAATAAAACTTCTTAGAAAATATTTCTCTATAGGGGTTCCTAGTGGGATTTTATGTAGCCATTCTATCATAAGTTGGATTATACATGACTCCACCATAGGTGTAGCTAGACATATTTGCATAAATGATGAAAGCTCTAAAAACAAAAATGCTTAGAGCTCTACAAACTCTATAAAAACTATGTCCAAAGGATAAATAGTTTAAACTTGGTCTAACTTCATTGAAGGGGTGGAGTTATATCTCAAATATGGTCTAAAAGTAGAGCTATATCTATAAAATGACTTGTTCTAAGACTTGGAATAAAATAGTCTAACATCAAATGTCTAATGTCAAATGTCATATGCATAAAAGGTCAAGCATTTGAATAAAAACTAGCATGTCAAAGTGTTCCAAACAAGCTTCTAAACTAGGAAAGGGAAAAGTTGAGTTACTAGGTCTTTTGTCCAAATGCGAAGTCAAAAGCTAGGCTCAAACAAGGCATGTGCTAGGACTTTTGGCCAAATGGTGTCAAAATCTAGACTTAAAACAAAGTTATGATGTGATTTGATTTAATCTAACAAGTTTGATAACTTTGACATAGACTCAGCACACAAAATCAAATATTAACATGATCAGTTGGCATAAGGCATAAGATAAAAGGGTCTTTGAAGAAAGATTGTGTTTTCCTAAATAAAGGCACAAATAATGATAAAGATAGGTACTAAACAAATAAACCATCAATAATTTTCAAATTTGGGTAATCAATTAACTAGATTTATGCAACCCAAATGATAAATATCTATGTATTAGCCCCATGAATTAATGACTAAATATAAATCAATCAATGTTTGAATCCAAATTTGATAAGGCTAATTTAAAACTCAACATTAAAAACTAGGATTTGACTAAACAAGCTAGACAAGATTGGATAACATGATAGCATAAGACAAAGGTCTAAATGGTATACATGACATGGTTTGAAACAAATGGTTTTCAGCACAAGGTGAAACAAGTCTTGAAATAAATTGAGTAACCTAATTGTGTAAGCTGCTCAAATGATGTGATCTATGTTATGATTCAAAAGAATCAAAAGCAAAATGGTTTTAATATGATTTGGGTAACATAACACTACCCTCCTCAATTTCAAATACATTTTTTTGACATGACTTAAGAACAAATAAACAAGTTTTAATCTCAAAACATACCAAGCAAAAAATGACCAAAATAAACTAAGTATAATCATCCAAATCCTAATAAGGTTATGGTAATGTGGGGTCAACTAAACTATCAAGATTTTGAATGTTTCTAAGGGAAATAATTTCGCAATGAATTTCACATCAAAGATGTAAAAGACAAGCACATAAATAAGGTGACCATGACATTGGCTAGTTATACAAAGGTCTAATCTTTTTTACAACCACTACATCCTACTATTTGCTTAGTGCAGTGTGATGTCCAAATGCAAATACATCCCATGTGTAACTCAGAAGGAGTAAGTGAAGTCAATGCTAGGAGGTCAAACCCTAGGTTAAAGATTTCCTAAAGAACTTGTGGGAGGTAATGACATCCCCCTCACAAGCCAAGTTTTCATGAAATGAAAGACTAATAGAAAGAATTTAGGGTCATTTTTAAGGTCACCCAAACTTTGAAAAGTTTTTGGGGAGTGCTTTAGATGACATTCTTTCTAAGCCTTAGACTAGGATTTTTACAATATGAATGTAACTTTTGATTCTAAGGGTTCCCTAAAGGGTATAAATGGAATATCATACACATAACACCCCTTTCTTTGCTAAAAAAATTATTAAACAACTATTTAATACAAAAAACTTTTAAAAATATGAGTTCATTTTTAAGAACCAAATTCAAAAGATTGGGTGGTGTTCATTTGACCCCTTGGTCTTAATATTGTGAACTTTGAAAGCCTAACTTATGAAAACATTCAGTTAAGAACCTAAATGTTTCATTAAACACCAAAAACAAGATTCCTAATTCATTTTAAAATCATGCCAAAGATGCCTTAATAGAATGTTTTGACAAGTTCCAAGTCCATTGGTTACCTGTCTACCCTTAAGGCATCACCCCAAAAGCAAATGTGTTAGATTAGAAAAATTTTAAATAGATTTTCAAATTTTTGTGAACAATATATGAAAATTGAAGCTAAACTAATGTCAAATTCTAAAATTTAGGAGAAAACATGTGGTTTTAAAAAAAAAATCCAAAAAGGAGTCCATATGACCCCAAACCAAACATTTTAAAATGGCCTATTACCTCTCAAGTTTATGTTTTTAAGAAAAACATAGTGACTAACATCGGTTTTATAATTGATGATGATTACACTTACTAATTGATGATGGTCATCTAACTGACAATGGTTATACCAACAGTGACCAATGATGACTATGCCAATTGATGGTAGTTTTACTAACTGATAATGGTTACTATGTAAAACCATGACAAACAAAAATGGCAAAACAAATTTTAAAAATAAAATTTCAAGAGTTTTAATGATCCAAATGAAGATTTTAAAGTTACATAATGATATTCTTCATGTGTGAGATATGTCTTGTCTCACCGAGCATGCCATTATGTCAACTAGGAATATGAATCAAGAGAGTTGATTAGTATGGTGTTAGTGAATGAAACCAGATCAAAAACACACTAAGCTAACATCTTCATGCCTAGTTAATAGGGTGAGTAGAGTAGCAAAAACAAATGATAAACATAACTAAAATGTAAGGAAAAATAACAAAAATTATTTCACCTTCCTTGGATGCTCCAAATTCCTTTGTAGTAGTGGCTTATTTGGCTTTGTGCTCATGAAGTCCTTGGTAATGGAAGTTTGGTTACCTCCATCTCTCCTTGGCACCTTTGGCTTGTGGCTTGGCTTGGCTTGGCTTGGAATCAATTTAACATGGTAACACTAGTTGCAATGAAGCTTGGTAATCAATTCTAAATTATAACTTTGCATAATAATGTTTTCTAGAATATATTTGAGCATAATAACTTTGCACCAAAATATATTAGAAATGATGTTCATGGCCTCTCTATTTATATATTTTTGCAAATGGATAGAATCAACCTAAACCATCCATATCAAGATTACGATGTGTGGCTAAGGATTAATCTAATTATGTAATTAAAATTGATAAATAGGCTCATCAATATTTGGGAAAGAGGAGCAATTAAGATGCATGGAGGGAATTGATGAGGCATGGGAGGCATGAATCTTGATATTTGTGCATTTATGGCCTAGGAATGTCTTCCCAAGAAATGAGGTCACCTGATGATGTAGATATTCAATATTCATTTACAAAAATAAGTATTCAACAAGTTTTGATGGAATTATTAATTAGGATCTAATTTGGTTTAATTATATCTTAAGAATGATTAAGCACTTTATGCATTAATTACTTTAATTGATCATAATGCCTTGTTATTGGTCCAAAATTTGGCTAGATTAGAATTGGAAGTCAATGTCAGATGTGTTGGACCCTATTCCCATTGAGGATGTTACCAATATAAAATAACAAATGCACATGTCTTGTGCAAGAGATTTGATAGAAAAGAGCAATCTAGAGCATCTAGGTGTAAAATTAGCATTTTGACTTGAAATGATCTGATCAAAGTTAGCTGGCCCATAAATTACATTGCCCCATGTAATGATACTTTGGCCAAAATTAGTGATTGAATATATCAATTTAAACTCATTTAATGAATTTTAGTGTTTTTAGGCCAAATTGTGCAATTTGGTAAGAATTAGTCAAAAGCCTAATTGGAGGTCATTGATGACTAGATTTAGGGGTCTACAAATTGTACTATTTTTTATTAAAACTTAATTGAAGTATATATAAGTAGAGCATTAATTTTGGAATAATAGACATTTAGTGTTACAATTTGAAAACCTTGTTTGCCCAAACAATAGACATGTGTGTGCTCTTTCAGCATAAGGCTCACTGACATCATAGCTAGGTACACTCCTACAAGGCAAAAAATATTACAATAATCCAGGTAGACTATCTAAATCTTAGCGATTTCATAACATATTAAGGTGTCAAATAATGAATGAAAGTTCCAAGTAAACACAAATAAATCACACATTTTAGATATAGTAAAAAAAATATTAAACATTATTAATATTAAAATCTGAAAATAAGGATTTCTACACATTTTAGATAGACTAAAAAAAATATTGAACACTATCGAGATTAAATACTTGAAATAAGTATCTACAAAAATGATAGTAATAAATATGGTCAACACTTGGGACACTCTACAACTTGATCTATTTTGATCTGTCAGCACTATACAATGTATGTTAAAAAAACTAAGAATATGTAGGAATAGGAATTATATATTTGGTCAGACATGTTCAATGGTTTTTGTTCCTCTTAAAAATCTTTTAAAATTATATGGACCCTATTTTTCAAATTAAATTTGATTTTCAAATTAATTCATTGGGGACTCCTACCTATTTTTGAATGCAAATGCACCTCAAGTAGTCAAGTCGAATTGAAGGTGAGTGATATATTTAATATATTAAAATGATATTTATATATATTATGTCAAAATATATATTAAAAAAATATTATATAATATAAATTATATAATAATAATAATAATATTATTATTATTATTATGTTAATATAATTTATAAATCATATTATAATTATATATTATATATTTCAATATAGGATAAAGGTCCCACTAGCATGCACCCTAAATTTTGACATCAAATTATGGTGCCAAAACATCATCATTAATATTTTAAAATTTTTAATATGTCATCTTAACTACTTATAAATAAGGTTCCAAGGTCTAACACATTATACATTTTATGATATAACTAATTTTATCACGAGGGGCCATGAAATGTATTTTTTAAACCTATGACCAAACTTAATCTTTGGAGTACCAATAGTTATTTATAAGTGTATCAATATTTTAGTCTTACTTGTCAAAATGTGATTGGTTACTTTTAATTTTATATGACATAAAAATTCATTTAATTTTGTTAAAAATTAAAAATTATTTCCCTAACAGTAACAATAATATATAGATATAAAATTATAATTTATTTAATTTATCTAATCTTCATCAATGAAGTTTTAAATGTGATTCTTTATTTTATTACATTGTCATATGATTTGGCCCTATAAATGAAGATTTTCAAATCACTTCACTATATATCCAATTCATAATGAATGTGATTATTTTAATTTAATGCCCATTGCTTATTAATGTTTGATAGATTTGTTCTTCGACGTAAACTATTATGCACAAGATTTTCATTAGATATAAAGGGATTCAAATGATAGATTGACATTACTAAATTATGAAGGGTATAATTATTACCTGGATTGATGGCATCTCATGGCATGAGCAACCCTAGAGGCTTTCCTCATGCCTTTTAAGTTTATTGTCACCTTAGTAATGATCTAGAAAAATATATAATAAATTAGTTTAATATATATAAATATTAATAATGATATTATTATATTATATTAATAATATGTCAATTATATTTATTTAATAACTAATATAATTTTTATGTGTGTGGGGTAAGAGGGGTTATGTGAAGTGAAAGACTACAAATCAACAACTAAATTATGTCAAAATAAGTTCATCTTAAAAATTAAGGAGTCAAATCACTATTAGACAATTTTCTTATGTTACATCTTCAAAAATGTGGATGAAACTCCACTTATATTATGAAAGAGCCTATTACTTTTAAATCATTATCACTTTGATCTCTACATCAAAATTTTAACTCCCTTGGTTTTTATCAGGGGGCATCTGTATGTGCTATATAAGGAGCACAATTATGGGTGATCAAGTTTTATCTTGGTGATTTCAATGGAGAAATTGATTTTACTACAACATTGGCATTAAAAAAATTAGAAGTGACCAAGAAGAATTTTGGGCTACTATTATACCACCAACACTTGTTTCTCCTAAATTATAATTAATAATGTTACATCTTCACAAAATGTGGATGAAAATCCACTTAGTATGCAAGAGACTAATAATAATTTATTTCTAAAGAATTACCATCGGTTCCAAAGTTCCATGATGATAATTTTACTTCTATCTGACCATATTTGAACTTTTATAATTTTCATTGTAATAATTGGTATTATAGTGGATTATTGAACATTTTATAATTCTTATGATCCTTTGGATGTGATCTGAAAACCCATGGTGGGGGACCCATCAAGTGTAATTTGTTGTGATTAGTCAGTTGTTATTTTATAATTAATTAGATAAGCACACAAAATCCTTTCCCAAGAGGTCTTTGAGTTACTAAATATGTTTTTGTGTGAGTTATTTTAATTAACATTATGGGGTCAAATCACTATTAGAAAATTTTATTATGTTACATCTTCAAAAAATGTGGATGAAACTCCAATCTTATTATGCAATATCTTATTATTTTTAAATCATTAGCACAATCTAGACTATGTCAAAATTGTAACTCCCTTGGTTTCAATCAGGGGGCATCTATATTCATTGCATAAGGAGCACAATTTTGGGCTTAGAAATATGATAGATATTTGAAGTGGTTTGACCTATATGTTAGAAAGACACCATCTATTCCAATGTGAATGTGTATTATTATACCACCAGGTCAACTTGTTTCTCCTAATAATTAATATTAATGTTACATCAATTCAAAAAATGTGGTTCCACTTATTATGCAAGATCCTAATAATTATTTCTAAATAATTACCATTGGTTCCAAAGTTCCATAATGATAATTTTATTTCTATTTCCATATTTTAACTTCTATAATTTTCATTGTATTATGGTCTTGTAGCAGATTATTGAACATTTTATAAATTTGATGATCCCCTGGATGTGATCTAAAAACCCATGGTAGTAGACCCACCAAGTCAATAATTTGTTATGATGAGTTTGTTGCTATTTTATAATTAATTATATAGGCACACAAACTCCTTTCCCAAGATCTCTTTGAGTTACTAGGTATGATTTTGTGTTAGCAATTTTAATTACCATTATGGGGTCAAATTTGTCTCCATTTAATATTAGTTTATGAGTTAAAGAAAGGTTACTTGCCCTCACAGGGATTTAAATTGGTGAATTAAATTATCTCAAAGGTATAATTCAGTGGTGGGGGGG
Organism: Torreya grandis; assembly: GCA_037957365.1. NCBI lineage: Eukaryota > Viridiplantae > Streptophyta > Pinopsida > Cupressales > Taxaceae > Torreya > Torreya grandis. The sequence goes on along the minus strand of JARHVA010000804.1, from coordinate 123,188 downwards.
AAGGGGCTAAAAATTAAGGAGTCAATTTTCTTATGTCACATCTTCAAAAAATGTGGATGAAAATCCACTTATTATGCAAGAGCCTATTATTTCTAAATCATTGGCACAATCTAGACTACGTCAAAATTGTAACTCCCTTGGTTTCAATTAGGGGGCATCTATATTTGCTACATAAGGAATATAATTCTGGGCTTAGAAAAATGATAGATATTTGAATTGGTTTGACATATATGTTTGAAAGACACCATCTATTCCAATGTGGATGCATACTATTATACCACTAGGTCCACTTGTTTCTCCTAATAATTAATATTAATGTTACAATAATTTAAAAAATATGGCTCCACCTATTATGAAATAGCCTAATAATTATTTCTAAATCATTACCATTAGTTCCAAAGTTCCATGATGATAATTTTAGTTATATTTCCATATTTGAACTTCTATAATTTTCATTGTATTATGGTCTTGTAGCAGATTATTGAGCATTTTCTAATTCTAATGATCCCTTGGATGTGATCCAAAAACCCATGGTAGTAGACCCATCAAGTTATTAATTTGTTACAATGAGTCTATTGCTATTTTATAATTAATTAGATAAGTACACAAAATCATTTCCTAAGAGGTCTTTGAGTTACTAGGTATGATTTTGTGTCAGATATTTTAATTACCATTATGAGGTCAAATTCATCTCCATTTAATATTAGTTTATGAGTTCAAAAAAGGCAACTCACCCTCACAGTTATTTAAATTTTTGTATTAAATTATCTCAAAGGTATAATTTGGGGGGGGGGGGGGGGGGGAGGGGAAGAGGGGGATAAAAATTGAGTTAATTTTCTTATGTTACATCTTCAAAAAATGTTGATACAACTTCACTTATTATGTAAGAGCCTATTATTTCAAAATCATTAGCACAATATAGGCTACATCAAAATTTTAACTCCCTTGGTTTTAATTAGGGGGCATTTATATTCAATGCATAAGGAGCACAATTGTGGGTGATCAGGTTTTGTCTTGGTGATTGCAATGGAGAAATTGCTTTTGTTACAATGACATTAAAAAAGCTAGAAGTGACCAAGAAAAATTTTGGGCTTTGAAATATTATAAATATTTGAAGTGGTCTAACGTATATGTTTGAAAGACACCATCTATTCCAATGTGAATTCATAATATTATACCACCAGGTCCACTTGTTTCTCTTGATAATTAATATTAATGTTACATCAATTAAAAAAATGTGGTTCCACTATAATGTAAGAGCCTAATAATTATTTCTAAATCATTACCATTGGTTCTAAAGTTCCATGCTGATAATTTTATTTCTATTTCCATATTTGAACTTTTATACTTTTCATTATACTATGGTCTTGTAGTGGATTATTGAACATTTTCTAATTCTGATGATCCCCTGGATGTGATCCAAAAACCCATGGTAGTAGACCCATAAAGTATGTAATTTTTTATGATGATTCTATTCCTATTTTATAATTAATTAGATAAGCACACAAAATCCTTTCCTAAGAGGTCTTTGAGTTACTAGGTATGATTTTGTGTCAGCTATTTTAATTACCGTTATAGGGTCAAATTCATCTCCATTTAATATTAGTTTATGAGTTTAAGAAAGGTGACTCAACCTCATAGGTATTTGAATTGGTAAATTAAATTATATTAAAGGCATAATTTAGTGGGGGAGGGGATAAAAATTAAGGAGTCAATTTGATTATGTTACATCTTCAAAAAATGTGGATGAAATTGCACTTATTATGCAAGAGCCTATTATTTCTAAATCATTAGCATAATCTAGACTACATCAAAATTGTAACTCCCTTGCTTTAAATTTAGGGGTATCTGTATTCACTACATTAGGAGCACAATTATGGGTGATTAGATTTTGTCTTAGTTGTAATGGAGAAATCGCTTTTGTTACATTGGCATTAAAAAATCTAGAAGTGACCAAGAAGAATTTTGGGCTTCAAAATATGATAAATATTTGAAGTGGTCTAACATATATGTTTGAAAGACACCATCTATTCCAATGTGAATCCATACTATTATACCACCACCACTTGTTTCTCCTAATAATTAATATTAATGTTACATCAATTCAAAAAATGTGGATGAAACTCCACTTATTATGAAAGAGCCTAATAATTATTTCTAAATCATTACCATCAGTTCCAAAGCTCCACAATGATAATTTTACTTCTATTTCCATATTTGAACTTCTATAATTTTCATTGTACTATGGTATTGTAGTGGATTATTGAAAATTTTATAATTTTGATGATCCCATGGATGTGATCCAAAAACCCATGATAGGAGACCCTCACATGTATTTGAACTGGTGAATTAAATTATCTCAAAGGTATAATTTGGGAGGGGGATAAAAATTGAGTCAATTTTCTTATGTTACATCTTCAAAAAATGTGGATGGAACTCCATTTATTATGTAAGAGCCTATTATTTCTTAACTATTAGCATAATATAGACTATGTAAAAATTACAACTCCATTGGTTTTGATCAAGGGGCATTTGTATTCTCTGGATTAGGATCACAATTGTGGGTGATCAAGTTTTATCTTGGTGATTTCAATGGAGAAATTAGTTTTGTTACAATGGCATTAATATGGTCTTGTAGTAGATTAGTGAACATTTTCTAATTCTGATGATCCCCTGGATTTGATCTAAAAACCCATGGTAAGAGACTCATCAAGTGTAATTTGTTATGCTGAGTCTATTGTTATTTTATAATTAAATAGATAAACACATAAAATACTTTCCCAAGAGGTCTTTTAGTTACTAGGTATGATTTTGTGTCACTTATTCTAATTACCATTATGGGGTTGAATTCTTCTCCAAATATTACTAGTTTGTATGTTCAAGAAAGGTGACTCACCCTCAGAGGTATTTGAATTGGTGAATTAAAGTATCTCAAAGGTATAATTATTGAGTGGGGTGGAAAAAAATTAATGAGTCAAATTGAGGTTATTAGACAATTTGCTTACGTTACATCTTCAAAAAATGTGGATGAAACTCCAATTTTTATGCAAGAGCCTATTATTTCTAAAACATTAGCACAATCTATATGTCTAAATTACAACTATCTTGGTTTTGGCCCCAATATTGGGCTTAAATTTTGAAGTACTCAATGTGTTTTTGGCTAAAATGTTTAACCATGACTCTACATTTATATATCACACAGTGCCTTATTGTCATGAATGAAAAGTTAATAAGGTTTATAGATTGGTATGGTGTAGACTAGTTATGCCCTCATGTAACCATAATTTAGACAACCCCACAAAATTCTTTCCCAAGTCTAGGTTTTGAGTTACTAGGTATGATTTTTCATCATTTATTTTAGCTACCATTTTGGGGTTGAATTCATATCTAAATATTAATAGTTTTTTAATTCAAGAAAGATGACTCACTCTCACAGGTATTTGAATTGGTAAATTTAATAATTATCTCAAAGGTATTTTTTGGGGGCTAAAAATTAAGGAATCAAATCCCTATGACATAATTTAATCATGTTTAAATGTTTAATATGTTTAATAATATTTAATAATTGTTTAAAATTTTAATATGTTTAATTATTTAAATGTTTAAATAATAATATTAATATATTTTCTTTAAATAATTTTCTTACGTGCTTCAAAATTATGGTTAAGTTTATCTTTTTCTCTTTCCATTATTTTATCTTAGTTTTGTCTCTCCCTTTTGAAGGCCAAAAAAAATTAATTTATTGTTAGGTTAACTATAGTGCTAATGGTGGAAGCATTGATCCAATTTTTCACTATCATTTTTATAGGTGTGGCATTAGTGGTGGAAGCTTTGACTGTAATTTTCACTGTCATTTTTGCAGGTGCTTCTTTTTAGGTATTTAATCTATAATATGTAATGTATTATTTTATTGTATCTAAAATGTGTGATTTTTTTGAATTTACATGAACCTTTTATTCATTATTTACTACTTTAAGTTATGAAATCAATGAGATTCTAATAGACCTAGGGTTTTGTTATGAAATGGTTGAGATAATGAAATGGTGGTGATTAGGATTGTTTAGCGCTTACTTGTATTCAATAAGGACCCAAATGGTGAATATGAGGGGAAATTAGGCATTTTTTATTAACTACAAGTAAATATTCATAGTAAAAAAGTGTCTTGATGTGAAAGGGTTTCAATGGTTCCACCATCTCTATCCCATCACATCATTCATCTGTTGGCTTTGTTTGGATACTATGAATTATTTCTATTTTAGCCTAAATTTAAAAGTCATTTTTTGGCTTGATTATTATTTGAGTTGAATTGTTTCCATTTTAGACTGAGTTTAAAAGTCATTTTTTTGGGTGGAAAACTTTTCTCTCATAAAATTTAATGAATGAATGATTGAATAACACCTAGCATTATTATTTGGGGTGGTGAAGTTTTCCTTCATGCATCAATATTATTTGGTAGAGGGCTCCCATGAATCATTATATATTAAAAAATTGCTTATAAAGTATCTACACCTATTATATAGGAGCAACTATTGTTTAGGGAGCAGTTTTTTAGGGGTGGGAAGCAAGAGGGAGTTGAAGATTTGTATGTCTGCTCTTTTTTTTGGTTACTAGCTATCATTTACATCCAATAAATTTTTTATTTTCTTAAACAAAATTTTTGTAGTAAAATTCTATGAATTTCTCTTAGTAGCATGTATTACAGATAATTTTTTTAATCTTTGGAGCACATATATATATCTTTAGAACATCTAGTATAGGTCTTTTGATCACACTATACATATATTTAAAGCATTCTTATACTTATTTAGATCATACTATGTATGTCTTTGGAGCACACAGAGAAAATTTGGAGCAATTTTGGAGTGTCCTCTAAGCATTCAATCATCAGAGCTCACTTGTTGAATCCTCAAAATTGTAGTTGAAAGAGTTGTAAAAATTGTGTGTTGCCTTCTCAAAATTACCCCTCATTGGGGTGTTTTACTGTACTCCAAATTACCCCATCCTTGGGATGTGTTTCTCTACTCAAAATTACCCCATCCATGGGATGTGTTTTTGTACCCAAAATTGTGCTATTCATCCAAGTAAGACATAATAACAAGGTAAAGAATCAATAATAAATTACATACAAAATGAATAAACTAATTGCATTCATCTCCTACTTAGGTCAAACTTTAACTATTAAATGTAGTACAATATATAACCAAATACAAAACTATAGGGATAGTTTGTATAACTATGATGAGCTATATAAAATGCTCATCATTTCTCCTTCACACTTCACCTTTTGTAATTCCACTCATAAAGAAGTGGAATGATTGATCCTTAATCCAAATTTCATGATTAAAATATATAAATTAGATCCAAATTTTGAGTTAAATATCTTGAAGATTTGATGATAGATTCCTTGGAGTATCAAATTAAGATCCTTTTAATGAGACATGACTATTTCATCAAGGAGATTAATTATTCACATTTTATGGAGGCAATAATTTTTAAAGAGATTTTGAGTCTCATTTTCCTCACCTTTGAGCATAAAAATTTCTTAAGAGCCAAACAAATAATTGTAATCTATTTTCTGAGTCCAAGTGAGCAAAGTTTTCAGCTAATCAATAAAAAAGAGTATCCTCATAGTTAAGAGTATTAAAATAAAATGGATATTACATCAGCATCATCAAAGTCTTATGCCATATATCTCACACAACCCAAAGTTACCTACCCCAAAACTAGGGAAGCAATGAAAGGTATTTACAAAGATTCTTCCCTCATTCTTGATTATGCAAATGAGACATTTGATTGTATTGTGTCTAAAAAGACTAAGACCCTAAGGGAGGTAGCACATGAAATAATGATAAATCAAACCAAGAATGGAAATTTTGGTATGAGGGTTTAGACCTTAGGGTTAGCCCAATACATGGTGCCAATAGTTCACCCATACCCAGAATTGGTGGACTTATGTGCCCAAAAGTTTGATTATGATAATGCCATGATTCAAAAGGGATTGATTAGAGTAGTGATCAACCCATAAATTATCCACTAATTATAATGCCAATAGTTTATAGAATGATCATTTAGCTAGCTTATGTGATATGGCTCAAGTAAGACATGTCTGGTCTTAAGTACACCAAAAACAACTTTTCATAAAGAAGGAATTACATCTGGTAGAAGATAATAATAGACCTCAACCCATACATTTTAATTTGTGCATGTTGACTCAAGAGTCACAAGATGCATGTTCGATGCTTACATTCATTTTTGAAGAAAATAGTGATAAAATGGTGCATGATTGGAAATTGATGACTCTTTTTCAAATCAGGACTATTGATAGGACACAAGTATATAAGTTCAACTTTATAGAACATATTTACTACTCCTTATGCCAACATATTTCAATGTTTAGGGTTCATCCCACTTTTAGGTATTCCTCATATCTGCTCCACCTCATTTTATATCATAATACCCAATTTTTTCAACAACTTATAAGTTTGACCCTATGGGACCTAGAAGAAGCAAACCCTCTGAAGGTTATCCCTATATATACATGGACTCATGTGTTGTTAGAGTCATCAGATGTTTATGATTTTGATAAGTCTTTTGTAATACCACTATTAGTGGATTTTGATCCTAAGGCCATAAGCAATAGAATGAATGATTCTATTAAGACCATCTTGTCTAATGCCCAACACCCCTATGATTTTTTCTTTAGAGCTCATCACTATTTTATTAGGGTCCATGGTTTTGGGGAAGAGTCTTTTATGCTTCCCAAGGTTTTGACCAATAGAGTTGTGGGTCTAGAAGTGGCCCAATAATTATTGACTATAGATTCTAAGGTTTGTGGAGGGAGGAAGAAGAGGGCCTTCCATGTCATACCATTAACTAGGGGTGATATTACAATGGTCAAGAGGTAAACAAAGTTTATTCTAACAAAGAAACTAGTTTCATATGAGTTGGTTCTCATTCAAGATTCATGGAAATATGGTCTAGATGGTTTCATGACTTCTTGGATCACCAAGAGTATGTCCCTACTTCAAGCATGGGAGTAGGAAAATGCTTTGAGGATAGAAGGTTCCCTGAAAAAGATACCCCAGATGTGTATGTTGAGCTGTAGGATATCCCACTTCCACTATGGGAGTGATTTTATCAGCCCCTTTAAAATTATGACCCAATAAGAGTTATGATAAAAGGTTTGAGATAGGCCTTGGTTAGGAAGGGTTGGGATAAAGATAAAATAGTTGCATATTGGAAGTATAGGTAGAAAATTCATGAATTTAATAGGAATTTTGAAGATGTAGCCACATACCAAGAATGATAAAAATTATGGGATGAGGCTCATGATCATGCTACTCTTGCTTTTAGCTCAAATACAAGTAACCTTCTAGAGCCATAGAAAGAGACACAAGAGGAAGAGACATCTAAAATAATACATACAACTTCAAATTGGCCACCATCTATTAGTGAGTTATAAAAATAAAGGGTGGTCCAGTTTACATCCAAAACCCCTATAGCTGAGTCCCCATTAGATTCTTCCTAGGAAAAATTATCCACATAAGAGATGTTACACTCATCACAACTTGTGACAACCTAAAGAGAAATATAAGATCCTATAGAGAGCCCTCAGAGGAAGAAACATAAGGTAGAGTCTCAAGAAGGGGACAAAGAAAATAAGGTAGCTACCATATCATACATGACTCCTCTCCAATTTTCTACTCAAACATTAATGACACCTCCTTCAAATGCCTTAACATTCTGTACTTTCTTGGCTATGTGAAGTCAAACACTAATTCCATTAGGTTCCCCATTCCTATTTGCTTCCCAACCATTAAATTTACCAACCTTTTCCCTTAGGGTATTGAAAATCCCATCTTATTCACAAGATCAACCCTAGTAGGCAATCACTGTGCCTTATGGTTTACCCCATGGATCTCCTTTTGTTGGTGGTGTAGTGACCTCTCCCATGGACTTCCACAGTCAACCAGACATGACCAAGAGGGAAAGAGAGGAAAAAATGGATAAATAGAGGAAAAATAAGGGTAGATAAATGGAAACACAACAAACTAGGTCATTATATGACCATGAACAACATACCCTCACTATCGCTCACATGGTACCAATTTTCAACAAGATAATGGAACAAATATAGCCTAAAGACTACATAATGAGTGTAGTAGCCATGGATCTGACTTAGTTTAGACCCTAAGACAAAGTGGAGCTCATGAATGAAACTATGTTTATGGTTACCATAGACTATCTTAAAGTCTCTAACAAACTACTAAAGGAACAATCAGACTTGCTAAAGGCACAAATAATTATGAGCTACATTTCTTTGGAGATCAAGGCTAAGGACAAGGAGATGGCCTAGCTCAATAACAATCTTAAGGAGGTGGTGTCTAAGGAAGTCATGAAGACTTCAAAAGATAAAGTGAAGTCCCTGTAGTAGAAGCTCAATGTAGCTAAAGCCTCAATTAACTCATTAGAATAAGAAAAAGGTCTCCTTAAAAAGAGGCTTAATAACAAAGAAGTGGAAGTTGCTTAGCTTTAGTAGAAGCTAAATGCTACCAAGGAATAAAAGGGTAACTATTAGGAAAACTTCAAGGACTTTTAGGAAGAAGTGGAAAAATTGAAAGAGGAGTTATGGCCATGGTCAAGGAACTTTATCTCTTGTTGGAAGAGAATAGTAGTAGATGTGACCCACTTGAATCCTATATTAAAATTTATATCTGAGGCTCAGACTCTGTGTGTAAAAGTATACTACTTTGTGGAGAATATCCTACTTTTAGTTACTACCAAGGTACCTAAATCAAAGTTACTAATTTAGAAGTTATATGATACATCTAATGAAACTATATAAGAATCTAGAATCATAGACAGGGATGTAGCAACAAGAAAGGTAAGTGAGATTTTAAGATGCAATAAAAGTTGCATCTAAATGCAAGAATCTACTTAACCTCTTGAAGGAAGGGGTAAAGGAGATCAAAGGGCACATTGAATAATTAGTTCATTTGGGACTCCATTCTCTTTTGTCAGATGACAACATAGTGCTAATGGAAGACTAAATTCAAAAAAAAATTGTCACAAAACAAAATGATCAAACAATTTTTAAGTCCCTCATTTATTCTTCAATAGTCATAAAGGTAGAGAATATTTTGATTCTAATTGAAAAATTAGAATTTTAGTTGCATTAAGAATTCTCCCACAAGGAGATGATAGAGATAGATAGAGCTTTCCAAGCTCTACAAAAGTGAAAATATCCATCAGAGGTAGAGTGGAATAATCTATTAGCCACATTACAGAAGCTCTAAGTGAGCTACAATGGAAGCAATTTTGATCAAATTTTGATTTGAGCATTTTGCAAAAGTTCTTCTATGTAGGCACATAGTTCTTGGTTAGTCACCATAAACTATATAATTAAAATCATACATTTTATTGTATATTTAGGACACATGTATATATATATATTTTAGCTAAGTATAGGTGGTTAACATTTTGGGTCTTTACAATGAATGGGGTTGAATGAATCTTTTTATTAAAGCCTCAGAAAGGCTTTAAGACTCTAATGTCATCGAACATTGCCACTTGTCACTTCAATGCTCTTTTAAAGAGAGTCAAATATCAAAGAGCCTTTGTTAAGCACAAAGTTACCACGTGGATAAATAATGATTCTTTTTGGAGTCAAAGGGTCAACATCAAATTGACGGTGTAGATCACAATGACAAATCTAATGGTGAGTGCTAAACCTAAAAAAAGTCTCTTTTATTAAAGAGGAGAAAAGATTCAAGACTCAAATAAAGTAGATGATACCACTTATCACTTCAATGATATTCCAAGTGAAAGTGAATATCAAAAGGAATATTTTATCACAAAGCTACCATGTGTGAACATAGTGGACCCCAAAGACCAAAAGGGCCAAGAAAGCTAAAAGATTTGTGAAACAAAAAGGAAGGAATAGTCAAATACTTAAAAGCCATGGAAGCTTCCACATGTCCAAGATTTGAAGGACTGTAGGTTAAATACAAGTTGGAGAAATAGTTGAAATATAATGAAAGAGATATTTGGCTTAAATGATTTAATTAGATGCCAAGTTTTTTAGCTATAGTGGCATGCAAGTTTCAGATCCAAAATTTGTGAACATGCAGTTAGAATCTGTGCGAGTAGTTGAAACCCACAACAGATATTTTTTGGCTATAAGTAATATATGTGATGAACATAAATGGTGATAAGAGAGATTAATATAGAAGAATAGAGAGTTTATGAGATAGTTTTTGAAGCATTTTTTGCTTTAACAAATGCCTCCCCTGAGAGGTTGAATTGGGTATTCTGTGCAATTTTCCTTATGTACTTTGTTATCCTATCAAACTATGAAGAGAGAGTGGTGTTGTATGAAATTATAATTTTATTTTAATTCTTGATTCTCATTTATTTTATAAGCCTTTTATTATTTTTTCATAAATACTAAAATTGTTAATTATTTGGTAAGAACACTATTGCACATTATTAGAAATTTCTTTCAAAATATCTCCTAAGAGATACCTTGAACATGCACATGATTGGAATTTCATTTCAAGGCATATCCTAAGAGATAAATCTAAGGGCCTTGGAATAACATCCATGTTTATTTTGAAGGTATTTCAAGGTATTATATATAACCATGAAAACTTTTTATTTGGCAAGAAGACTAATGCACACTATTGGAATTTTTTTCAAGATATCTCCTAGGAGATACCTTAAACATGCACATGATTGGAATTTTATTTTAAGGTATCTCCTAAGATATACCTCAAAGTACCTTGGAATACCTTCCATGTTGATTTTAAATGTCCTTACAAGGGATTATATTTAAACATGACAAATTTTTATTTGGAAAGAACACTATGTACTCTATTGGAATTTTCTTTTGAGATATCTCCTAAGAGATACCTTGAACATGAAAATGATTGGAATTTTATTTCATGATGCCTCCTAAGAGATAAATATAAGTGAATTACAATACCTTATATGTTTATTGAAAATTTCCTTACAAAGGATTAGATATAATCATGACAACTTTTTATTTATCAAGAACACTTATGCACACCATCAAAATTTTCCTTCGAGATATCTCTTAGGAGATATATTAAACATGCACATGATTGGAATTTTATTTCAAGGTATCTCCTAGAAGATAAATATAAGGAACTTGTAATACCTTCCATACTGATTGTAAATTTCCTTTCAAAGGATTTGATATAACCATGACAACTTTCTATTGGGTTCATAACCCTGATGCACATTGTTGGAATTTTCTTTTGAGATATCTCTTAGGAGATACCTTGAATATGCACATGATTAGAATTTTATTTCAAGGTATCTCTAAGGAGATACCTTTAATTTCCTTGGAATAAATTCCATGTTGATTTCAAATGCCCTTGTAATGGATTTGATATAACCATAATAACTATTTATTTGAAAAGAACATTGATGCACACTATTGGAATTTTATTTCAATATATTTCCTAGGAGATACCTTGAACATACACATGATTGTAATTTTATTTCAAGGTATAATGTGGTAGGACATTGTAGTAGTTATAAGGAATATAAACTTATATGTATTTCCTAAGGATGACTTCAGGGCATGCGACCTGAACAATGTCATTATAAGGAACTTCTTCAAATTTAAAAAATATGTGTTTATGGAATATAAACACCAAGAAGATGTGCATGAATTGATTTACATGGATGTAATGAATGATGAGTTAGTCCTTATAAATGTGACAAGGAATAATATAGAGCTATAAATGAGGATTAATAAGGAGAATAAGAAAGAGGATATTGTGAATCCCCAACTTCCACCAACTCATGGGAGCATGTTTAATGCTGACTATGAGGAAGCAAAAGAGGAGGAAGAAGAAAATGTTCCTATCATTAGGAACATACCATGAAAACCTATACTATAGGTTAATACAAGTGGAGAAATCCTAATTTTGAGCTCCAAGAAAGGGGAAGCTAGAAGACAACCTGGCCCCTCTCAATGTCCTACACTTGTCTCTATATCTACTAAGGAAGCTGCTACACAAATCTTAAATCAACTAAATCCATATGCCATTGACCTTGAGGACTCTCAATAGGGAATTGAGTTATCAATGGTGGAACTATAGTCATTGTCTAATAAGAATACATAAAAATTTTACACAAGGAAAAATTATACTAGAACTACCATGAGAAGAGCAGTGACTTACACTTACGTAAAGTGATGAAGAAGAGGTACAAAGATGGAATATAGAAAGATAGAGTGGTCATGAAATTTGAAAAAGTAGTGCCTCTACACTTACATTTTATCCACTTGGTTGGATTTGGATGCCTTTTTTGGGCCCACATAAACTTTTCTTAGGCATTTTGAGCCTATAAATAGGGGTTTCCCCCTCATTTGTAACCTAAAAATAGTTATTAACATAATTAATACAAGGAACCATATAATTTGAGAGTCTATCTATAGTGTTGTCTTGTGTGTTTTATTATTTCTAATTATCACACTTTTAGATGGGTAATAGTTTCCTTTATACAATCTAATTTGGTAATAACACACATTATATGCATTTGTTAGCTTGAGTTTAACACTAGGTTGACTAATTTGACAGTATACTTGCTCTATTTTCTTCTCATTTACAATCAAATGTGTCATGTAGTTTACTATGAGTGAGTAATTTTCATGTAAAGTATGTTGTTATACATATGTATTTCCTTCCTCTTAATCTTAAACTAGATTTATTTAGCTTTGAGCATTACACTAGAATTGGTAGATGATAGTTTCATGTGTTTTTGGCTCAAAATTTAGAAAAATTGGTATCTTTGATCATATTGAGAATAATGTATTTTTTGACCTACCCTACTCACTATTGGATCCACACATGAATCAATTTACATTAGTTCATGTTGTAAATATCTATTATTCATTTACATTTTGCGTAACAATTGGAAAAGAATGAAATAATTTTACAAAGATTAGCAATAATAAATGTCACTACATAAACATTTGATGTCCCTAAAATAGGGTATGATAGCATACTTTCAAAGTAGTGATCACATCTCTATTGTTTTTGCTATTTCTAGTAGTAGTTGTATAAACTACTCCAGCCCCAAGTCTTCCAAGACTTAAAATTGAGTTTCTTACTTTCCTCTTGTTCCTTGGTGACACATGGAGCACAATAAGTGCATCAAATAGCCCAATAAATCAGCATTTAATAAATCAATCAAGTGTCCTTGAGACACCTATAGGCTTTCTTTCAAGTCAAAATATGCTATAGTCAGGGGTCCAACATTCTTAAGACCTTTTCTAGGCTTGTGGAGGATATGTAGATCATCAAATACATGAATTATTGAGAGTAGGAAACTTAATATAGATATCAATAAGGATACATGTGAGGTTCAAATAGGGCTAAATAAACACAAATGTACATCTACATCTAGCTTCAAGATCACTGCTATAGTCAAGTGGGTGAACCATGCTTAATACAGATTTCACAGGTATAGACTTTAAAGCAAGGTAATGAGATTGTTAAGAGATCATCATAGATAGATAAAATCATGGGTACTTTGTGTATTGTAAAAACTCCCAAAGAATATTTATACCTGGTCATAGTCAATACAAAGGACATCACATCATGCATAGTGTTCTATATAGGATAGGTTTATTTTCATAATGAAATAATGGTGAACATGTGAAGAAGATAAAAATCTAAAAGGAATTCATTAAGTTGTGGACTTTGGAGGAGAACTCAAGGAGCCAAACTTAGTTTAATATTCAATTCTATGAAATCTTCACCTATAACCACTTAAAGGACTCAAAAAATATGCTGACAATCAAAACATTAAAGCAATAAGGTCTTACATAGTTTCAAAGTTCATGGGATCTTATTATGTATGAAGAATAATTTTAGTTTCTTCCTTAATATTTTCATCCCAACATCTAAAAGGTTTAGTGATTGATACTAAATTCACATATTCAAAGGAGTTACCCTCACAACTAGAGGTATAGTATAGATACAAGCATCTCACAACCTTAGATCATTCCAATGTTAGTCAAGATATGAATTAGATCTGAGTAGTCTAATTTTACTAGGTGTTATTTGGGTTGATAACATAAATCAAAGGAGATCTATTGGTCTTTGTTGTTTCAAGGTAACTTTATTTTTGCCCTATCTTAATCCTTCCTTTTGAAATTTTTTAACATGAATCACTTTAGATTAATGTTCATTGTGATATCCATTTATTTGTTTAAGATTTTGGGCTTATATTGGAAAATACAAAGTAGTTTACATCATAAAAAATTTAGGTAGATTGTGTCACTACCATATTCTTGTTGTCCCTACAATAAGGTCTATTTGTAGACTAGAAAGTGGTAAGTTGTAAGTACATAATCTCTCCAACAAAACTGAGTAAAGCCCCAAGGTGTCACTATTATATTATTTTTGTCCATATAATTTGAAAAATGTTATTTTACTATTTGCATTACATCCTTGACATGGACACACATCAATAGTCTAAAAGGACCTAAGGATGAATCTGAATATTCCCAACCTACTATTTCCTATCATGCACTTTTAGGTATTAGTACTCCTTCAAATATTAAGGTGGTTGGTTTCCTCAATAAATATAAATCAAATATATTTATTTACTTTGGGAGTACACACAAATTCATCAATAGTAAGTTGGATACTCAAATGAACTATCTCATTTACTAACTCCAAAATTCCAAATCCTAATAATAGGTGGGGGGTATAGTCAATTATTCTAGTAAAGTCCATAGTATAAAGCTATGGGAGACTATCTATTATATTATCTTATGTTTTCTATTATCGTGAATGGGGCTAACATTTTTTTATTGTAATGGCTCAACACTTTATGAACAATTATGATGAATTTTGATTAACTATTCATGTTCATTTATTTAGAAGGAATAGAATTTAAACTTCATGGTTTATTGGCTAAATCTACACAATTTGTTAGTTTTCACCAAATGATCAAGATGATCAAAAAATGGGCAAAGTAATTATTATGTGACTATTTTCCATAGAATTTAAACCAAACAAGGAATCTAACCATATTGATTTACAACTATTGAAGTCTACCCATTTTTTGTCTTATACGCCTACTTGAATCCTTTGACCTATTTTATTTTTGTAAGGTCAACCAATTCTCAAGTCTAATTTCTCTCTATGGTATAAAAAATAGAATGTGAAGGCCTAGGAGGGAAACAACTACCAAGACTAAGTAAAGCAAAATATTGAGACTATGGTGATAATTCATACCAAAAAATAGTGTTGTAAATGCTCAAAATAAAAATGTAAGAAGAGATGAAATAGTGGAGCGTACAGTTTTAGCAATAAAACATAAAATTTAAATATTGTAAATTCACCTAAAATATTATTACATATTGTTAACAATGCATAAATTTGTACAACTACAGTTGTTTAGAAGACTCATAATAGTAGAATTTTCATTTTCCATGCTTGAAATTTTCTATGTCGATCTTCAAATTTTCCATGTTTGGATTAAAATTGCAATTTTCATTATCAAAATTTTTAGCATCCAATTTTACATTAGTAAAATTGTATAGCTACAGCTATTTGCAAGACTCATAATAGTAGAACTTCCATTTTCCATGTTTCAAACTTTCCATGTTGGGCTTCAAATTTTCCATGTTGGGATTCAAATTTTCCATGCTAGGCTTCAAATTTTCTATGTTGGTCTTCAAAATTTCCATGATAGGCTTTAAAATCCTATTTTCATCATCAAACTTTTTAGCATCCAATTTTACAATAGTAGAATCTCCAGTTCCATAATGATGTCATGACTATCAAAATTTCCTTAAAATTAAAACTCTTTCGTATGTGAAAAATAAACTTACTTAAAGAGTAATTACTGAATATAAAATACAATCCCTCAAAATAATAAAATCACCATTAATCTTGTGGAGTGAAGGTTCATTGCATCCAAAATCACCCTACCATTATGATATGGTAATCTTCACATGTATTTTGATATCGATCCATGAATAAACCAAATTAGTTTAAACTTGATTGCTATTTTATTTGATTCTTTGGCCTTTACAATTTCATAATAAAACTAATGTTGAAACATATTAAATAGTCTATAGTCTATTTATATGTAAAAAAATAGGTCACTCCTACATGATGACATTCTAGTCAAGAATGAAGCCTTTATTAAATTATAAAACATACCATCATTGACACTTGGCACAATATGAATCATTCAAATAACACCATTTTAATCTCACATTAATTTCACATACTTAGAGATAACTTAAACAAGGATTTATTTCTTATGATGTGACTATTAGAGATTTTTTACACCAATGAGGCTACTCAAATAGGATTTTGACATCCAATGGGAACATAAAATATATTAACCTTCCTAATGTATTAGATTCTATTAACATATCAATCATTTCAGGCAAATCTCACCATATCTTATTTATTTGCATGCATTAAACATATATATTTAATTACTAATCTATGCTATAATTACTCTACTTAAATTATATGGTCCTTAGTATCACCATATTCCAAGTGGAAAGAGAATTTAGACATCAATAGGTCCTTGTTAGGTTATAAATTTGTCCTTTTGGGTGGTTTGGATGATTAACTATATTTTTTTAAATTTAAAACTATTAAATATATTAGTTATTAAGATTATTTGATTATAATTATTAAAAAATGGTAGTTTGAATCATCCTAACATTCATAATTTGGGTCCCTATTGGTTTTGCACACAAAATAAGTAATAAATAAATAATAATCAATATTAGTAAGCACTAAAATACCATAGTAATCTCCATCATTTCATTATTTCAACCATCATTTTATATTATCTTAAGTTTTTTATTATCATGGATGGGGCTAACAATTTTTTTGGATTGTAATGGCTCACCACTTTATGCACAATTGAGATGAATTTTTAGTAACTATTCATGCTCATTAATTTATAACGACATTTGAACTGCATAGGTTATTGGCTAAATCTTCACAATTGATTAGTTTTCACTAGATGATGAAGATGATAAAAAAAGGTGAAAAGTAATTATTGTGTGATTATTTTCCATAGAATTTAAACCAAATAAGGAGTCTACCCATATATTTAACTACAACTAGTTGAGTCTACCCATTTTTGTCTTATACTCCCATTTGACTCATTTGACCTATTTTCCTTTTGTACTAGGCTTTACAATAGGGCTCACTATTGTTTAGGCCAACCTAAGGCCTCCTTGAGCTCAACACACATTATTAGAAATTGTATTATTTTTATTAAAAATTTATTTAAATATATATAGGTAGAGTACTTAGAATTATATTTATTGTATTTTTTTATAAAATTTTAGTGTTATAATTTAAAAAACCTATTTTCTTGAATAATTGTTATGTTCTCACTCTTTCAATCTCCTCTTTTGTGCTTGAAAGGTATCTCTTATGAGATACCTTGAAGTGGAAATCCAATCTTGTGCTTGAAAGGTATATCTTGGGAGATACCTCGAAGGAATTATAAGGGCCTTCAAAATATCACCCAATAATGCTTTTCTTTACACTTGAAATAAATTAGCAGACTTCAATTGTAGTTTAACTGGTTATAGTTTTCCTTTTTATGTAAGTTTTAGGCTTCTATGTATCTAATGGTGAATCTAGCTGGTATTTAGGCTCATTCATGCCTCAAGATCTAATTAAGACTCACATTTATACCTTTGCATTTCCAATTTCCAATTTCTATTTCCCATATGTATCCTACGTGGCCTTCATTTGGCTATCTTCTCATGATAATTTTTATATTTGTCAAAGGGTCAACCAACCATTGGCCTTTGAATTATTCTTTTATTTCATACCATTAAATTAAGATTCATGGCTTCAGAATGAGCTATTGATTGCAATCCTGGTCCTTTAATCTCATTGGCTACTAGAAGTTTTTAAGCTTCATTATTATGTCACACCTCAAGATTTTAGGACTCCCTTTTATCTAGGATATAAAGTTAGGTTAGCTTAAATTTTATGGTCTTTCCACTGTCAAATACATTCTCAAAAAAATCAAATGATGTGAGCATAAATGTCTAATTTAAGTTCATCAAGTTTCTACCATTAAATGTGAGAATACCATGTAGATGAAAGGTATCTCCTAAGAGATTCCTTGAAAGTATTACAAAAGTTTTCAAAAAATCACCCAATATTATAAAATCTTTTGAAGGTAACTTAATTTAGCTTTAAAGATAACTCAAAGATTACCTATTTATCTTCATTAAGCTCATAGATGCAAATTTATCTAGAAACAATTCTCTTTCTTGGCAAAAATTGTACAAAATAATATAATTATCTCAAACTCAAAGTCTTGGCTTTCTTAAACCATTTATACAATTGCCAAAATAAAAATTATGCCCCTCTAGCACATAGGCCTACTCATCTATTTATATAATTTTAAGACACTTAATTCTAATAGGAATTGACTTCTTCAATTCACATGTGTTGTGTTAAAACTGGGAACCATCGAATAAAAACTTCTTCAAATCTCTCCACGGTGACATGCAATGATCAATGACATGTAGTGCTTTTTGAACTCCTTATTTAGATTGATTAAAAACACTTTGCATGTGGTACAAAGTTAGATAAAGTAACTTAATTTTATAAAATGACTCTAAGTAATGGTGTTTTAGCCAAATTAATTAAGTTATTCAAATTTACAAAAGTAATTTTACTTTAACAAGTAAATCATAAATTGATATTAAATTTACATAATGATTACTGCAAACAAGATTCTTCATAGAGTGCATATAAACAAATAAGAGAAAAAGAGAATAAGAATAAGAATTGCTCAAGATTCAAGATTTTGTGAGTCTACTTTGTGAATCTAGCTTCTACATTTTTCTCTATACTTTATGTGCTAAGATATCATTGATTATATTGCTACATCATATAGTTTTTGAAATGGAATGCATTTCTATCTCCAATATTAGCATTTCTCTCTCTATCCTCCTTCATTGAGATTTAACTCTCTCAATCCTTGGTCCAAGTATTTTTTAGTTTCTCCTCATATTTCTTCAAAGTTTGACTGACTTGGTTGTGAAAGGAGTTATAGCTTTGTCTATTTGCAACCTAAATTGTTCATTTAACTATTCTATAGTTCTTAGAACATTATCACTAAACTAGATACTATTGACACCAAAAAGGGAATCTTGAAGATCAACTTTTGTACTACATGCTCTTCTTCTAGTTTATTCATCTCCTCTTCCATGTTTGGTAATATGCTCAAATGGAAAGATAAGAGATAATCTTCTTGTTTCACCTTCTTTATAGAAGGAGTTATTTGTTCTTCAACCAATATTTTCTCACTTGAATTCACTATTACTTCTAGAAGTTCTTGTTGGTGTTTGGAAATACCATTCACATTTTCCAACTCAGTTCTTGCTACTTTTATTTCAAATTTCTTAACCAAAATTTATTGACAAACATCTAGGATGCTTGGGAAGATTTCCTAGGATTTTTGCTTCATTTTATCTATCCATTTATCTATAGCCCTTTCCCTATCCATTGTTTCCTCTACCTCAGCTATTACTTGTGGCTCAATTAGTTGTCTTGAGGTAATTTCTTGTTGGGGGAAATAATTGGCTACTTTAGCAATTATTTCACATAATTGTGCATTCTATTCCTTTAGCTTTACCTTGGAAACCTTTTCTTCATCTAACTTCTTAAAAAAATATCAATAAAAGTTTGAGTGTCTTCCTTCAAAGTATCAATTTTTACTTCTATAAGGGGTATTCTTGTAAAATTTAAGTCACTCCTAGTGACTTCTTGTCTGATCATTCCTTGGGGAAGAACTACTAACTCAACAAATTTTTAGCTTGAAGATTTAATTAGTAACTTTGAACTTACTTTAGCTAATTTTAGTTTCTTGCCTCTTATCTAGACTTTCAATAATTTAAAATCTATCTCCTCAATATTGATCACTACCTTTGATCTAGGAGTAGTTTGTGTAGCCATCCAAGATGAGAAATTAGTTGACATAGAAGTGCTAGAATGAATGATTACCCATTACTGGTGAGTATCTTGAAATGTTAGTTCTTGAGTTGTGATCTCTCCTTGAGCTTCCTATGTAGATTTAGAAACTTGATTTTTAGGCTCTACTTCCTTAGTTATTGTTCTTTTCTCAACCTCTATTTATTCTTATTTATCTTTTTCTCATTCACCCACAACCTCCTTCTAAGTTTCAACTACTAGATTTTCTTGAGAAGTCTCTTGAGAAATTGTTTCCTATGAAGTTACTTCTTCAAGTTCTTTTTCAACTGTAGGTCACTCAACCAAAGGAGGTGGTGGTGGTGAAGCAGGTGTAGTGGAAGTGGAATGAGTGGAGGTGGGAATAGAAGGATGAATGGGAGAAGAAATAGGAGTATT
Source organism: Torreya grandis (assembly GCA_037957365.1). NCBI lineage: Eukaryota > Viridiplantae > Streptophyta > Pinopsida > Cupressales > Taxaceae > Torreya > Torreya grandis. The sequence goes on along the minus strand of JARHVA010000804.1, from coordinate 102,768 downwards.
AGAAACCAATGGTGATATAGAAATAGTTGGTTATGCCAACTCCTTATATTTTACCATTGAGAAGGTATCATCAACATTTTTCATTAGCTTTAACTAATTTCTCCTTATATTATCTCTTTCCTCTTCTATCCCACTCTATTAGTCTCATTTATCAAATCCTTCATGAAATAACCATTATCAAGTAGCCAATTAGAAGTCATCACCAAAACATTTGAAGTCCTTTCTAAAATTTTTTTGTCATGATTATCTCAAAAAATATTCACTATAAGTAGGGTACTATCTCCTCCTATTATATGGAAAGCATCAATAGTAACAATACCATCATCTTTCATGTCTTTAGGAATGGTATCCAAGTGAAAAGTATATATTTGTTCAATGGTCATCCTACTATTATCCCCTCTTCTTATAACAAACTCATCCCTATAATCAATACAAAAATCTTATAGTGCTAGGGTATGCATATATTCAAAGGAAATTATATTTTATTCCACACCTCTATAATCAAAATTTGCCTTGGCATCAAAATGTGTCTAAATTTAATGATGATACATCTCTTTCTGCACATTTCTTATCTTGTAAAGAGCAGGGCAATGATAATGGCCAATTACAATAGGAAAATTAATGACTACCTTGTGATCCTTAGACTAAAAATCATCCAACTCAACCAATTTCTTAAAATTCTATAAGGATCTACTTATCACTTGGATACCTTGGCAACTTGACAAGTGTTCCTAAGAAACCTCCTACTCTGAGATATGAGAAATCAAAAAATTGAATGAAAATTAAACCATATAGAGAGATTTAATCCTATGCCTCATCTAATACTCTTATATGCTTTAAATATGTCACAAAATTGTAAATAAGCTCATAGAGGAAACCATCATTTACTACAATGTAATTTTTGTAGTTTTCTTCAAAGACCAAATGAGGATAATATTCATATATTGGTACTATTGAAAGTGTACCATTAGTATTTAACCTTGAGAATGCTCCACCAGAGGTTGTTGTATATACAAGATATAAATTCATTTTGAAATCGAAGGTCTATAATATATTCTTCAACTATTGATCCATGCTATCACTAATCATTGTTACCTAGTCAATCTTAGCATAAATCTGAGTGACATCAATGGTTTAATATATGAATACATCTAGGGTGATAACCATTTAGCATTATTTTATCCATCGATTCTACAAAAAATTTGAATGATGTCATCCACTTCTTAAACAAAATCTGATATGATAATGTGCTTGGGGAACCTTGAAGGTTATTTTGTTTTCTTCAGGTAATATGTATTCATAATCTTAATACACTCTACAATTTTGGTTTCCTACTACTTCTCAGCCATCTCCATTGAAATATCAATCTCTTTTGATGAGGATGGGATATTTAAATAGTAGTTAAGGTATTGAACATCCAACCTCACAACCACATTTCTAGCAACATCTCTTACCACCCTGGTCAAACAGTCATAGTACTTAGCACATGCTAATACAAACTCAAAAAACTACATTAAACTTGGGAAAGATGTAGCCTAAATAATCCCACTATTGGTCATGGAGTGTAAGACTGGAGTCTTTTAAGGGGCACTTTCTCTTTCCAAAAGCTTAGTCATATATACATGCCCCATGTCTATGTCACATATTTGATGAGTTTAGAAACAATATTTGACTCAATGGGGTATCCTTTGTATTCATACTTCATTTTTGGTTCTTGAAATATGACCTTCTTTGATTTTTATTTACCTTTATTGATTGATTCTAGAATCTCCTCAAGTGCTAACTCTAGGGCCTCCTTAATTATCTTGCCTTATACTGCCAATTCCCCTACTTCTTCTGACCTTCTTGAACTCTCTGATCCAGACATTAGCTTTTGGAAAATTTTAATGACCTTGACAAGTGTTTTTCAAACACTCACTGACTACTCCAACTGGTTTATAAAATTTGAAAAGAGTTAACTCTTTATTCTTTGAAATATTTCTAAACAAGTTTCAGGTTCTAAGTAATTAGAAAATTTTGAAATACCAAGTATCTTGCCTTTAAGTAACAGGGCTTAAAAACCTCAAATAGGTCTTATAAGAGCTTGATATTTAAGTTTTTTTAGAGGTTATATATTTCAAGAGATAAATAATTTAGGTTTTTAACAACAAATTACTTTAGTTCAAAATCCTAAAGTAAGTTCAAGAACCCTAAAGAAGTACCGAGGAAAATAAAACCTGAGTGGGTCTTGGATGATGGTTTGTGGGTTTGTTCAAGGTCAAGACTTCAAGCTTACTTAAGTGAGTTACTTTAATTCAAAATCCTAAAGTGATAATATTTTAGGAACTTGAAGAAGTCTTTTAGGAGTTAGGTTTTTGGTAGGAAGATATTTGCTATTAAAACCCCAAAGTTATGAAGGTTAACAAACCCAAAGATGTACTAGGGAAAGGGAAACCTGATTCAGTAAGATTTTAATGTATTTCAGGGTTTCCTACATCAGTTACTTAGGATAAAGGATATGAAGCAAGAAGTTATGGGAAATTCAAAGGACTAGGGCCTTTATGAATCGGGGTTTTCAGGGCAAGTTACTAGGTGTCAAAAACCCAAAGTAAGAAAAAGGGACTGGTAAACCTGAGTAGGTAGAGAAATTGGAAAACTAGGGCTTGCATGAATATTTTTGATTTTCAAGTGTTTAACATAAATAAAATGTGATAAGAGATTTTTATATTTTAATTTTTCAATTAAAACAAAATTTACCAAGAATTTGAAAGAGGAAATAAAACAAAACAACATTGATAGTCAAAAAACTATAACGACATGAGAAAAAGAAAATGGGGATAAAATAACCTAAAAGAAGTGAAAAATAAATTTAAATTGGTTTAGTAATAACTTACCTCAAATGCAAATGGGTCAAGAATAAAATCATGCAAAATTTCTCCAGAGAATAAAAATGCATGGCTTGGGGTTCGTAGGGGCTATTACTTGTTTGAATGACTTGGAAATGAGGTGGAATTTCTTGGATTTATATAAATTCCAATGCATTTATTACAAGAATGGAAAATCCTTGTCAACCCTTACTTCCCTTTTTAATCAGGCTCTTTGAATTACTTTACTTATTTTAAGTAATGAAGTAAAGCACTTTTAGAATCCCAATTTGGTCTAGGTTCATGAGTAATTTAGGTTCGTGAACTAGAACTGATTTTACCTATGAATTTAAATAAGTAAAGAAATTTTTTAATCTAGATTTGGCCTATAGAATGTTATTCAGGCTAACTCCTTTTATTTTTCAAGTAAAGTAATTCGAGAAACCCAATTATAACTAGGGAGTGTGGTCAGGTTTTTAGGACTACTTAACTTATTTAATTTGTTAAGTAAAGTAATTAAAGAAATATAAATTGGTCTATGAGGAGTGAATCAGGTTTTTAGGATAACTTAACTTATTTTCAAGGAAGTAAAGTAATTTAAAGAACCTGATTTGTACTGCAAATGAGCTAAGTTACTTTTAACTTGCTTTAAGTGCTGAAGTGGATGAGTAAAAGGATTTGAGTGATGTTTATAAGTAAATGCCTTTAGTTATCTAGATTAATTTAGGAGAAAATAATAAAAGTAAACAAAAAATGAAAAAAAAAAACACTAATAGAACTCAAGTTCTTTATTCAGGAGATTGGCTTCAAACAATATAACTGACACACACAAGACTAAAATGCAAAAAAAATTAAAAAAAGGGGGTTCCCCAAAATCTTGAAGTGTCAAACTTTGGGGACACCAAAGCCAAAATAGGGATGAATTATCTTCAAGTTATAAAATGTCACTTGGTAATGTACAACCAAAAATAGGCATGAATGATCATTTAGGAATAATGTACTCTTATGAATGATTGAAATATGTTTCCTAGGAGATACCTTGAATGTACCTATTGATGGGAATTTTGACACATACTAGAAACATACTTCCCCTCATCTCTCCTTTGAAAAAAATTTCCATGGATTCCTTTTCCCATCAGATTATATTCATTGGTGCACATAATTTATTTTTAATTTGGTTATACCTTATTAGTTAAAGTGTGAGTTAATGTATATATTATTAAGATTGAATATGTGTTTTTTATTGTAGTTTAGAATCAACATTTGTTGATACATTTAATCACTACTCAAACACAAAAAAAATTTACATGAAATGATGTAATATGTAACTTAAATTTTACAAAATATTAATATTTAAATCATTTCAATTTCTTTGTAGAATGTCTTCAGGTGATAAAATAATTACCACACTTAAAAGGTATAAGGTGGCCTCACTCAAAGAGAATTTAGATAAAAGGTAGAAGAAGGCCTCACTCTAAGAGAATTTGGATAAATTACCATATAAAATACCAAAACTAAAATTAAATCCACATAAACATCTTCCATTTTATGGTTGTGACAAAATTCCTCTTATTAATTGGTATTTTGAATTATTTAATGCACCAAACATGCATCGAAATATATACTTATTTATCACTACATCAAGAAAATAATCTTCTCTGATTGGAATAATCTTGGCCTATGATAAGGATGAACTTGAATATGCCCTTCAATTCCAACTAGAAGTATGGAATAGAGAAGAGGTAATTCTTCATTGAGTTATAACTACTTTCACTAAATTTACACCTAGTAAAATGGAGTTGAAAAAGAATAATATTTTTCCTTTTTGTGAAACATTTGGGTTTCATTTGAATAGGTATGACAACCTTCAAATGTCTGGGTTGATAGATAGAGATAATTTAGTCAATATAATACAAAACATGTTGAAATAAAAACATGAACAAGGGGAAAAAAGTTCTACTTGTCACCATGCAAACATGTCTTTAAGATACCCTACAGACATGACATAATCAACATTGAAGAAAACAAGAAAAGCAAGGGCAACATATTTTTATGCAAAATTGAAAGAGGCCATACAAGTAATCACACTAGTGGAGAAAAATAAGATCGAACAAAGGTTGAAACACTTTTGTTGACACAAACTTCTGATGAGACACACAGTGAATTTTCTACATGGTATATTTGCTCTATAAATTATGTCTTGAACATTCCTATACAACTCTATGAATTAGGGGATGTAAATATCAAAATAAGAAATTTTAATGAAAGAAGGGTGAATGATATAATTTATTCATTTGTAAAAATAATGAGGTTCTAATGAATGATGCTTTGTTAATTCCTTTTAGTTCCAATCAACCATGACTATTTTATTGAATCAAAGGAAGTCCTAGAAGATATGATAGAGAAAAAAATCATAAAGTTTAAAATTATAGATGGCCAACAAAAAATTATAGCACAACAAATAATTCTTTCAGAGGAGGACTAGAATATGCAATCATTTAGAAATAAATGTTCTTTTACAAGGGAAATATTTCTAAAAACTTGTACTCTATTCCATATTGTGCACAAAATATGTAACCAATATAATGAAGCTAATGAAACAATTCATAAGGCTTCATTTTTAGAAAGAGTTTGATTTGCACGTGACCTTATCAAACTAAGAGGTTGGGAGAATCTTGAAATAGGGAAGAAAAATATGGAAGAAATACATGAACAAGATAAACACTTATTCACACAAATGAACTATTTAACATAACAACAACAAGAGAGAAAATGCCTTCTTTTCATGGAACAACCCATTTGGGATTGTTTTGATAAGACATTTGATTTGTTTGAAAGTGGTACTTTACCTAGTTCATATAATCAAGATTTGAATCTGATTGGTATAATAGTACTTAGAAATATTCAAGGGCTTTTAGATAAACAAAAAGTACAACTAGTAAATTTATTTGAAAAATGGTTTATTTCTTTCTTGAAAACCCTTGGGTACAAAAACATGGATAATTGGTGTAAAAAGGTGAATCTAGAAATAAATATATTATAAAAAATTATAGATTATTTTAACAACCATGATATGACACTGCCACTAGACTAAACAATCACACCTGAAGAGGTAAAGGAGAATTATAAAAATTTTGTGAAAAGGTTTGATGATTTTTGTGTCCTGAATGAAATTATTTAAAAAAACAAAAAAATATGGGAAACATTATCTCAAGATTCATTAAGCATATTGAAAATCTATCTACATAATGATGGAGGTCAGCTTGTTGGGATAGATATAGAAAGATTCAGCTACCATTACAACCCCCTTATCTTTGGCTATCCATTTTAGAAGATTATAGTGAAATGTTCATTCTTGGTGTGAATGTTGATTTTATAATTATTTATCTTTTGAATCTCATTGAAGTATTTAAGGAAGAAAATATTTGCCTATTTATTCAAGCATTGATTGAAAAAATTATTATTGGGGTCTTCAATGTATTCATCATCCAGAACATAGAACATTATCCTGCCATTTAGACCTCTCTCAAGAATTTGCATGTTGGTGATTTAAATTACACACAAGATATGGGTGTAATACTATGGGGTCCAAATAGTTATGGATTTGATTGGACATATATTACAGGTATTAATTTTTTTTAAGATCTAGCTCAATTTTAACTACCAGGTCTCTACCTCCATTTTCAACAAAGTAGATTAGAGGATGGTTTTGACATCTACAAAGATATACCAACATTTCAAATGATTAGATAAAAAAATAGGAATTCCATTCATAAATCACACACACACACACACACACACACACACACACACACACACACACACACACACACACACACACACACACAATATTTTTGGAGACACTTATCTCTACTTTCAATGATCTAAATACATGTGACGTCCTAGGGGTATATACAGGAGCTGGATTGGTGTATGTTTATAAAAAATTGAAAAGAAATTTATCTTGCATTATAGAAAATGAAGAATAAATGATTTTTAATGTTTAATTTCAAATTTGTTTGACAAATTTAGAACAACCAATACAAAAACAACTACTTTGATCAGTACTAGTTGTATAACATTTTTTTATTTTTTTATAGTCATGCTTCATTTTATAAATATAACATCTTAATAATCTTTTGGTGTATATGATTTGTTATTAAAACCTATTAGCTTATCAATAATTCATTATATATCACCAATGACATTGTATACAAGTGAGGAAATAATAATAATGGAAAATCATATCAATGAACATGACACATCACAAGATGAAGAAGGTAACTTATTAAGATCATGCATAAAATTTCAATTATATAATGTTTTATTTATCAATGATTCATAATAATGATAAAATAATACACAACATAGCTGTAACACTTTTTGTCTACAACATAATGACCCATGACACAGCTCTGTAGGTTGGTACCTCCATGAAGAAAACACAAGGTAAAACTTTACCACAAGACTTATTTTTAAAATAGAAATATCAAATCAATTTATAATAAGAATTTTTAGTTACTAGATTATATAATAATTTGCAGGGAATAAAGAACCAAAGTTTCAATGAAAGAGTGCACCCATACAAACTATAAAAAATAAAAAAAAAGGTGAAAACCCTTTTCAATAAATGCGTAATTATATAATTTCATACAAGTATAGAATATATTAATTAACTTTATTTATTTAAACACATTACAATTGAATTTTTCTTCATAGATAGGAGATTGTAGAAGACAATAAAATATAGATTTACATCAACTTGGGATTTGGAAGTGTGGTTCATTTTATTGTTGTGTAGACTAAATGTGGTATTATTTACCCATTAAAATGTTGTTTACAAGTTTAATTTACACATTACAATGTTGTTTACATGTTTAATTTATCTAGTTAAATAAAACACAATATGTGTTATACTATGTCTTCAATACAATAAATTTTGATGTAGAGTATCCATGACAATGTTCTTTATTGATAAAAAACAATAAAGTATATTGACATGATAGAAATAATTATATTGCTATTGATTCAAATAGTTTTTAATTTGATGTGTCTTATTGGAAGTCTATGAAGGGGGTTCAACTATTAAGGTGTATTATATTGTGATTTGAATTTAGTGATAGTGAACTATGGATTATAAGAGTGAATCCTATTTTGTTTTTTTGTGATGGGTTGTGTAAACATATAAATATGTTTTGGTATGCATAAGAGTTATAGCTAATACTTTCATTACTGTAAAAATATTAATAGATATTAGTTGATCAATGTTAAATTAATATCAACATCTATGAGAAATGAGTTATAACTAAATCAGACTGATTCAGATTATGATACCTTCATGGTCAAGTTATAAGGATTCAATATGAACTTTTATATGCATATGTGTGTTACAAAACTGGCAATATAAATGGTAAATTTGTGTATAATAAGTATTATATTTACAAAGTACCTGACCATGTACTTATTTTTATATGTGTTTATATGAATCTTTATAAGATTTAAATAAATGTAAAAAAAAGAATCAAATGAAATGCATTATGTTTTTATGTTACAATAAGAAATGCAAATCAAAATCGTATCAATGACTAGTCTAGTAGTATGTAAAACATTTTTTTTTAACAATTTTCATGTTATATCTCTTATAATATAATATTGTTTTTAATAATTGATTCATTTATTTTTTAACAAATTTCAGACATTTTGAAGGAGGAGCTAAAATAAACATCTAAAAAACTATTGATTTTGGGGCTAGATGACTTATTGTTTGTTGTGCACAAAAAAAAAGATATGCAAATGAATGATATGAGAGAAAAATAAGATTATAAAAGTGAAAAAATGCCATACTAAATTTGAGATCATTCCAATGAAATTTTGAAGGTAGCATTGCAGTCTTTTTCTCACGTTAGCATTTGGTCAATGATAGAGGACAATTATTTGAGGATACTCATTCAAGTCATGGGTTACACAAGTTCAAATTTCATGTTTGTTTGGGGCAAAAATATTCTAATCCATTCAATATAAAAATAAAATAATTGGATGAATTTATTTTTAAAGGGACCTTCAGAGATGTTTTTTCAATTGCCAACACATTTTTCATTAATTGTAATTAACAAAATTATGTTACAAATCAAAAATTAAAAATGAGTTATGTTACATCAAGTAGATATACTGGAAATGAAAGTCAAAAAGATTAAAAGGATTGGAGAATCAAAATGACATCAATCATCACAATCTTGGGAGAAAGTGAACAATTCATGCCAACAGTTATGAACTAATGTTTAGAGAGATGTAACTTCGCATGATTCTTTTAATTGTATTTAATAATTATAAACTATAATTATAATAATAAACATTAGTATCATCAATTCCATATAAATCAATTCTAAATTATTTAAAAAATAGTTCTGAATTAATTTCAAAATAATAGATTCTAATTTAGAATTACTTTGATCTAGTTATTAATGCAATTTGATTTATGGTTGGAGATTCCCTTAATTATTGAATTAGTATATTGACAGTTGCTCATTCAAAATATTTTCCCAATGAATAACAAACAAATTATTGTCATTGAGATATTTTATTATGTAGATGAACTCGATTCAAGCTTAATATGTTTTCATCCATAATTTGGCCAATCAAATGGTGCCACATGTCCCAAATACGGAAGCTAATTCAAAATATCAATGATCGGTATGAAGGCCTAGAAGGGTGCCATGAGTTTGAAATAGTCCAATCTATTCAAAATGATATGCTCCTAAATGGTTTGAAATAATTAAATTTTTTTAGAATATAGAAAAGCTACATGATATTTATGGAGAAAATATTCTCCACTCCATTTTAGTGGGTATAATTTTAAATTATTTATTATCTATGACCCAATTTAATTGAAATTATTTATGCTCAAATGGTTTGAAGCAATCTAATTTATTTGAAAAAAATAAATTTATTTATTTTTGGATAAACTCTTCTTCTAAATCATTGATCATTTTATACGTATAGGTCTAAATTATTCAAAATATCCCTATTTAATCAAAATGATCTATGCCCAAATGCTTTGAAACAGTTCAATTTATTTCAAATATAACAAATTTATTTTTTGAGAAAATTCTCTTCACTCCACTTTAGTGGGTATAAGTCCATTTTATTTAAAATAGACTAATTTATTTAAAATGATCTATTTTCAAATGGTTTTAAACACTCCAATTTATTTAGAATATATGAAATTTATTTTTTTGGAGAAAATTTTCTCCACTCTAATTTATTGGGTATAATTCTACATTATTCAAAATAGTCCAATTCATTCAAAATGATCTATGGCCCAAATGGTTCGAAATAATCCATTTTATTTGGAACATAATAAAAAAAAATTGGAGAAAAAATTCTCCACTCCACTTTAGTGGGGTTGAGTCCAAATTATATGAAATAGTCCTTTATTATAAGTCATAGAGATAGGACAAAAGAGACATATATCTAAAAAACTAAGTATATAAAACATGAATATAAACAAATATCATGTGTAGCTTTACTATCTGATTTATTCTCCCAATAGTTACCATGAAATTAGGGGAACATAGCATTTTTGGCACCCATGATGCCCTAATCATGAATGTTGCTTTGTGGGTTTTTCTTTTAAATCACATTTCAATTATTTTTTATTGATTTGAGAATAAATAATGGAATATGAGAAGAAAGAAGGAAATTTTCCAAAGGATAGATATGCATTTTTTGCTGAATTGCATATACAAGAAGTAAGTTATCATTTTATTCATTTTTGTTCATCATTATCATTTTCTATACATTATGTAAAACTTAGAATGAGAGTTATGTAAAACTCAGAATGAAGGCGTTTTATTGAAAAACTTAAAATGAGAGTTATGAAAAAGGATTTTCATAACCCCCGTCCACCTTATCTTTTTCTTTTGATAGTCCCTCTATTTTTATTTTATTATATTCTTTCTTACTTTAGAAGTGGAAATAAGATATAGTTTTAGACAACGTTAGTTTTTGTAGTTTTTTATTCCAATGAGGAAAATTAGTGGGTATTTAACTAAGTTATTTTCATCTCACCTATTCAATGGTTTTATGGATGAAGAAATAAATAATTAAACCTATGTATGTTTTTTTTTTGGTATCATAAATTATTCTTGTGAATCTCTTGAATGTGTTATTGATGTGTTTCCTTGTGTGGAACCAACCTTATTTTACTTGGTGGAATAATGTTCTCTATCTCCCTCCTTACTCTCACATTCCTTTATTTCATTGGGATTATATTAGAATATATATTGTAATATAATGGATGATGGTTGGGGTGGTAAGGGCCATTGATGGTTGGACATGTCTTACATTCCTATTTTCTCAATGATTGTGTAATGGATATGTTGGTTGAAGTGTTGGAATGGATTGAATTTGGAAGTGACTCTTGTAGTGATGTCTATGTTATTATCTTCATCACCTTCAGGCTTATTTTTTATTATTGTATTTTTTGAGCATGTTATACTCACTTCTTGGATATATATTTATAATATTTTGTATGGATTAGTGTAAATTATATTATGAGGCACTATAATTCTATTGAGTATATCCTATTCAAAATTATATATATAGAAAACACTTCCTATACATTTAGACATGATCTATGTGTTAATGGTTTATTTAATTTACTTTTTGGAAATGAGTTAAAGGGCTTTGAAATTTATGTATTGTGCTTGGAGTTATATAGGACAATATCCTAGTTTTAGTCTTTTTTAAAGTACTAGTTTTCTAATGAAATTTTTATTGGAATACTATATATAAGTAGTCTACTTCCAATCTATATAATGATTTGTAACCATTAAAACTCACTTCTAAGTCATGCAATTTTATTTTGGTCATGATTAAATTTTGTCTGATGATATCTTTTATGTATCACTTTATTTAAGGTTAAATGAGTATTATAATAGTTGTTGGGGCATTATATGACTTTAGATTACTTGATTTATGGTATTTTTTCTATGATGGCTAAAAATTAGTGTAACCTATCATTTTGGGTAATTTGTATCTTTATTTTGACTATTTATCTTGATACATATGAGAAATACCCAACCTTGGGTTGTGCATTATTTACTAGGGGATTGTTGTCAAAAGTTTGATTTATTTATAAACTCTACATACATTATCTTGATCTGTTATACATATCTAATTTTAAATTTATACTATGGCATGCATATTTTATGGTCATTTAGAATGATATAATAGTTTTTTTTAGGATTTTCAAGTTTGGTTAAACTATATTAGGTGATTACTTTCTATAGATAGCAATGTTGGAATTACAAGGTAAATTATTCTTTCATTTTGCATTGCATTATAACCTAGGTAATCTATAGTTTAACTCCTTAAGTTTTGATTACTCAGCATGGATATATTTGAATGGATTAATATTGGATGTTTTCATTTCCATTAGAATTATCATTATTTATTATTTATTATTCTAAGAGTGTACTAAAAGTAGTATAAATATTGGGTTTAATTATATTCAAAGTATGGTTACAATTTATATATTAAGAATGTTGATGAGATGTAGGTGAGTTGGTTAAGTGTATTGGTTATTTTAATCCCCAACCAAGTTTAATATCATTAGGCATGTGAGGTTAGTTGTGGCTATTGGTTCTTTTCTATATATATATATATGGTTATTTTAATCCCTAACCAGGTTTAATATCATTAGGCATGTGAGGTTAGTTATGACCATTGGGTCTTTTCTTGAGACCAATTATGGTTTTTGGTGGTATTATCGAGGCTAGTTATGGTTGGTGGTATTATCAAGGCTAGTTATGGTTGTTGGTGGTATTTTAGTGGTTAATCGCTTAGGGATATGGGCCATCATTATGTCCCATACTAGTTCATAGCTCTAGTCAAAATATATTACCAATATATATATATATATATATATATATATATTTGGTTATTTTAATCCCCAACCAAGTTCAATATCATTAGGCATGTGAGGTTAGTTATGGCCGTTGGTTCTTTTCTTGAGACCAATTATGGTTTTTGGTGGTATTATTGAGGCCATTTGTGGTTATTGGTGGTATTCTAGTGGTTAATTACTTAGGGATATGGGCCATCATTATGTCCCATACCAATTCATAGCTCTAGTCAAAATAGATTACCAATATATATATATATATATATATATATATATATATATATATATATATATATATATATATATATATATATATATATATATATATATATAATGAAGAAATAATATCTTGACTATAACCCAAACAAGGTCATCTTGATTTAGAAACATCCTTTCTCATGCATCGATATCTATGGTGGGAATTAATTTTTTTTAATTATTATTGTTTTATAAATTATATTTATCCCTAAAGGCTTGATTATTGAGTCCTTCAAGTGTTTTAATTTTGGAAATGAGTTTTATAGTATTTTATGGCTATGAAAAATTATTTTTAATTGGTTTTTATTCATAAATTATAAGTATTGCTTCAAATATATACTCACAAGGCATTTGTTATACTTGTAGGTAGTATGTCATGGAAATTGATTTATTGTCATAATTATTTTTTTAATTAGTTATTTGGTCTCTATACTTATTAAATTAGAAAAAAAAATTCAAAGTAATTATCTTTAATATCTTGGTTAAAATAATAAAAACTATGTGAAAAACTTATTAATTCTAAATTATTGTTCAAAGGCATAACATTGTGGTTAATTGTCTTTAACAAGATTAATTATTTTATCCATGTTTAATTCAATAATGAATATTATGTTAGAACAAAACTAGATACTAAGAGGGGGGAGGTGAATCAATATATTAATAAAATTAGCTATTTTAAAAATCTTTTAATATAGATTAGAAATATATGTAGAGATCACACACACTCAAAAACACAACACAAGATATATCATGGAAAACCCAATATGGAAAAACCACCATGAGAATAGCTGCTAAAAACTATCATTCTAATCCAACCTCATAATAAATAGCCTCAATAGTTACAATGTTTAAGGGCACCAACCCTAAGGAGACACCAATCCCCTTGTTTAAGATCTTCAACTCTAAGGAGTCACCTACTTCCTAACTGAGCACTAATTTAGCTTGTTTGATGGCACCAACCAATCAGATATACAATAGATCTAAAACTCTATAGTATATCAGAAATTCATAGATGAATCCAATATTTTTTTCTTTTTTATAGGTCTAATCTATAATTATTCATCCCCTACACATTCTCTTTGTGCCTTTTTTCTCTCTACCCTTCTATCTCTATGTCTAGATCTATCTCTATTCAACACACTTCATTTCTCTCTCACTTTGCTCCTTTATGTCTTTATATTTTATGTTTGACATAATTTGAATATCTCTAAAAATAGTTACTTTTAACCTAGATGTCATATATATAATAAATTGATCTAGGGTTTCATATCTTTTATGTATTCACACTCAGACTATAACACCTCCTGCCAATTCTAGACTTTAGTTTATTATGACTTGAACTATAAGCTTCCTACATCTTGATTTCATGCATCACTTCCATGATTCCTAGTTTCATTACTATTTATAGAATTTTATAGACTCTAGATTTGATACATATAGACATTTACATAGAATTTATTGGTTAAATCGATCAATCTCATTATCTATGTCACGATTTAGGGTTTTCCTGCATGTTCTTACATATTCCTACATCTAACCATTAGACTTGATTTATATTTAATTATAAATAATTGATATTGTATTTGGTGCCATGATCCAATGGTCCATATTCAAATATGTCAACTTTAAAATGCATCCATTTGATTGATCTCTGATAAGATCACATTGTCTATTTGATCTTTGTATGCTTCTAAACTTTGGCTTTGTTTAGACATTAAATTTTGAACTTATTTATCCATATTTTTTCTTCTAACATATTTAGATCACTTTCACGTGATTGATATTCTTAGACTTGCTCAATATATAACTTGTTACTATATCTATAAACCTCAAGCACTTTATTCTATCTAAGTCCACTTGCTCTATTATATCTCCTTTATATGATCATTAACTCATCATCAAATCTTATGACAAGCTCGATCTTTATCTCTACTTAGATATTAAGAATGTGACACTTGTCATAAGTACATTCCTTATGTACATTACTATTAGTTCCCATTATTGAGATAATTAACATGCTCACATTGATCATTGACTTATTGAATTTGAACTACACCATAGATTTACTATCAATATTTTGTGATTTTGGCACTTGTCACTAACATGTTTACTTGGAAGTCCTTTTGATAATTTGACTTTTCTACTCTTCATTAGATATTATATGTACAATTAAGTGATAGCCGTTGATCAAGTTGAGACAAATATAAAGTTTAAGACTTAGGAAATATTATGTTCATTGATCACTACTTGAGCTGGTAATTGCTAGATTGAGGGGTTGGTTTTATAATGATGACAAAGGCTTAAGTTATAAATTAAGCTATTGGGTCTAGGATATATCCAGTCAACATCAAAATAAAAAAATCCTATTGAATTCTATGACTTAAACCCTTAGGGTTTAACTGAGAAATTGTATCATATCTGAGAGTAAAAATAATTCAATTATGAGCTCATTCTTTCTAACTTGAACCTGTGGACCATATATTCAAGATGTTCTCAAAAAACCCATAACATATCCTCTATCTATTTCCTTTGTAAATGTCCATAAATGATATTTGTAAAAGCATGACAACTTTGCAAGACCTTGTGCATATTTGACTAAGTATGGAGACCATTTCAATATTCTTAGAAGGCTAACTTTAAACCTACATAACTCTTGGCATTCTTAGTTAGATGTCTTGGAATTTAACACATATGATCCTCTTACATAGGGGATTCCATCCATATATCCATTTTCTCCTAAATCTTTCATATGTGTAAGATATGACTTCATAAAAATGCCTTCTGAGCTTTTTTTTACAACCTAAAAATTTGATTAAGTGTTGGGAAACACTATAAAAATGGTTGGGAGCCCTATTTTGATCAAGTATATCTTTTGTTGCACTACATCACATGACCTGGTATTTAGCATGTAGAAACTAGGCATAAAAATGAATAGACCAATTTGATCATTTTATCTTGGTACCTCCATATGTGAAAACATTAAACTTATAAATATGCTTACTTGGGTCTATTTAACCCTTTTGTAAATTTGGCTAAGTGTTGGAAACTTAGTGGATTTTGTCTTAGTAGCCAACTTTACATCCCTATATCTTCAACTGCATTTCATATCATGTCTTCAAATCTAGTGCATAACAACTAGGGACTTATGTGATCAAAACCATGTGATTAGTTCCCCCATACTAGTTCACACATGGCAATGGTGACATAATAAAATGCCTTCTCATCTTTCCCTGTCAAAAATCCAAAATATCTAGATGATTAATATGAAGAACCAAATGAATTCCAATCATGCACACAAACATTCCAATCATCCTTGACCTTAGATAGGATCCTTTTCATATTATATAATCACCATATTTAGTCCTAAACATCAATTATATGCTCATAATGTCCCTTTTTACATCAATTACAATCATATTTCTAATAATCTCCCCCTTTTTCATTCATGGAAAACTAAATGCTCTGATCTTATAAGATACTACTCCTTCTCTAGCATTACTTGCATTGGCTTCTGATGAATATAAGATGAATCTATTCATACCATGACTTTAACCCCCTTAGGTAATGGTATATTTTCCTAATAATCAACTTGGACACTGTCTTTTCTTCTTCTTTGACATTTTCACTTTTTCTCCAAACTTATGCAGAGAACATTTTGCTCTTCTTCTCCCACAAAGAAAATTTGTAATTTTTCTCCCCATTTGACATAAATGGCAAAGGGAATATTTCTAAATTCTTATCCAAATTTTTCTCCCCATTTATCAAATAAAGGAGTTTGTCCAAAAATTGAAAACCATGAACTCATTATAAATTTTCAAAAGTATGCATACCTGAGTTGCATTTTCTCTAATCTTTTAGGGATTAATAAATCTTCTATGAGACTCCATTTGAAATCATGCCTTATCACTAAGATCTAGTGATGTGGTTTAGGAGCCATTACTCCCAACTTCTATCTCAAATACTTAAATTATTCCTTAGGAAGAGGTTTGGTGAATATGTCTACAATCTTATCCTTAGTTGACACATATTCCATTATGACCTCTTGATCTGCTACCTTCTCTCTTAAAAAATGATAATTAATTGTTATCTGATTGGTTTTAGAATGTGTCACTATATTATTTTATATATTTATAGCACTTGAATTATCACAAAAAATAGAGATAATTGCCTTGTACTCTATCTTGATGTCCTTGAGTGTTTGTTTCATCCACAAGAGTTGAGTGCAACATGCCACTACTGATACATACTTTAATTCTTTTGTATAAGAATAACTGACTCTTGAATTTTTCCCAACCATGAAACAAGTCTATTTCCAATGAAAATGCACCACCACTAGTCCTTCTATCATCCACACTTCCTACCAAATCAACATCTGTATGTGTTGTCAAAGTGAAATATTAACTTATAGGATACCATAGGCCATATTAAATTGTGTTCTTGATGTAACTAAAGATCCTTTTCACTACCTTGGAATGTGACTCTTTAAGAGTAGCTTGAAATCTTACAACCATGCACACTACTTGCATGATATCTGGTCTTGATGTAATTAGGTATAACAAGCTACCTATCATTGATCTATACATTATCTAAATTTCATCAAGGGACTTATCCTCTTTGCTCAAATGTCATCTAATTATCATCAGATTACTAACTAGCTTGATATCCTCCATTCCAGACTTTTTAAGCTTTTCCTTTGCATACTTGGTTTGGGATATGAATATCCTTTCACCAGATTATGCTATTTGTAGACCAAGAAAGAAAGAAAGTTCTCGTAGCATAGACATCTCAAAATTACTTTGTATTTATGTAGAAAATTCTTTTCACATTTTTTTATTTTTACCACCAAATATGACATCACCTACATAAATAACAATAATCAACATATGCTCACCTTCTGATTTGAAATATAGATTATTGTCTACACATCCTTTATTAAAACCTTGTTATTTCAAGTACCGGTCCAATCTTGAATACCATGCTTTAGGTGCCTATTTTAGACTATACAAATATTTCTTTAGTTCTCAAACATAATCTTCTTCATCTAACAACTGGAAACCTTCTGATTGTTCAATATAGACTTCCTCTTCTAGGTTCCCATTCAAGAAAACAAACTTGACATCCATTTGATAGACTTTGAATTTATTTTAAATAGAGAATGATATAAAAATTATTCTGGATTCCAATCTAGAAATTGGATCAAATGTTTCCTCAAAATATATACCCTTAACTTGTGCATATCCTTTGCACTCTAGTTTTTCCTTATTTCTTATAACAGCTCCATCCTCATTGAGCTTGTTTCTATAGACCCATTTTATATCTATCACATTTTTATTTGAAGGTCTTGGAAATAATTACCAAGTTTTATTATTTTAAATTTAGCTCAGTTCTTCTTCCATGCATTTTAGCCATTTCTTATCATTGTTGGCTTCAACATAGCTCTTAGGCTCAATTTCAAACATTATAACAAAATTTACTTACTCTTTGTTCGTTGTACTTCTTATTTTTGTCTAAACTCCTTCATTCTCATTTCCAATTATCTAAACTTTAGGATGATCCTTTTGAACAAATCTTGGAGGTGTCTTTTCATTCTTTTCTTCAATCTCTTCATTATCTACTTCTTCTTCAAGATCTAATTCTTAAATACTAGTTTCCTTGTCAAGTTTAACATGTTTCAATCCTTAATCAACCTTGAAATTAATGCTATCTACTATCTTTGTGTAGAATTTTATTGTAACATACATAGGTTTTTATTTGAATGGAATAACCAAGAAATATTCCTTCATCATAGCTTGATTAAAATCTTCCCAATTTATCCTATTTTCTCCTAATGTAGCATTTGCTTCCAAACACTATGAATTACTTAACAGAGGCAGGATTTCCATACCATAGCTCATAAGGAGTTTTGTCATTGTTTACCCTTAGTTAAATTATGTCTAAGTTGTATACTACTATTTGGACTACTTCTCTCTAGTATCCATCTAGTAACTTGGCCTCTTTTAGCATTGTTTTGGCCATCTCCTTGACTATCTTGTTTTTTATCTTAATAACTATATTCTATTGTGAAGTCCTTACTATAGAATAATGCATTTTGATTTCATGATTCTCAAAATACTCTATGAACTCATTTGAGGTGAATTATACACCTTTATTAGATCTTAATCATTTGATATTTCATCCAATCTCATTCTCCATCATGGCTCTAAAGACATTGAATCTCTCAAAGGCTTGTGCCTTTCCTTCAAAAAGGTTACCGATGTCATCTTGAGTAATCATATAAAAACAACATGAAGTATCTCTCTCCTTTAGATCTTCTTATCTTAGTAGGACCATAGAGATCAGTATGAACTATTTCTAGAGGCTTTGTAGTTGTATACTCCTTTGTTTGAAATTTGACCCTTGTCTACTTACCTAGTTGACATTCCTTGCAAGTAGTATCTACAAGTTTGGTTATCTTGGAAATGTATTTGACACACTTATTTGTGCTTACTTTGACTAGGTTATCAAAGTTAACATGACCCATCCTTATATTCCATAGCCAACTCTCATCAATCTTTCCCATCAAGAAAATATTACCATTCACTTCAATAAGATTATAGATATTACTTTTAGTCATTTTCCCTTCTACAACTATTTTACCAAATATATTTAACTTTTAGATTTTTACATCAAATATGACCTTATATCCATTATCACAGTTTTGGTTGACACTTATTATATTATGCTTCAATCCTTTAACATAAAGGATATCATGTGTAGGTAGTTTTCCATCTATGTTCAAGGTTCCTTTACCTTTGACCTTTAATGTTTTATTGTCTCCCAAGTTGACAGATCCTTCTTTACATTTTATCAATTTGATGAACTTTATTTTGTCACCAATCATATGCTTTGATTAACCATTATCTATCACCTACAAATTATGCTCTTTGTCATGGAGTGAAGTTTGAGCAATCATAGATAATTTTTTCACTCTCCACACATCCTTGGGTTTCTTATTTGGTTTCTTTTCAAAAACTTGTGAACTTTTATTCACACTGGGAGGCATGCCTTTATTTCCATTATGTACTTTTAATCTTACAAAGCTAGTTCTACATTATTTATCTATGTGACTAAATTTATTGTAATTATAAAATATTACATTTGTATCTAACAAGGGAACACATGAGTTTTTACTTACAATTTTTTTCTATTTTTAGGTATATCTCTACAATCAATAGCCCTATGACCAAACTAATTATAGGTAAAATAATAACCATAAAATATGAGGAATACTTGGTCATAGCATTTCTTAGTGCAGCATGAGGATCTCTTCTAGACTATAGATTATTCAAGTCTCTCACTTTGGTGTATCCATATAAATCAACTAACTTTATCTTCTTCTTCTATTCAAGCTTATTTTTAGGTTCAACTTTATTCACTTCAAATATGTTTGAGTATATATTTATATCCTTGAATCCTTTATCTTTCTTTGATACTGATTCTCCTTCTAGTTTGAAGTTTTCATATAGGTTAGTAGATGTACTAGTAGTGGAACTCTTTCTCTTTTCATAACCAATCCCTTATCTCTCTTTTGAGGGATTTTGAGAGTTGATCAATTCATCAAGAATGTCTGATCCTCCTATCAACTTTAGACTTTTATCTAGTTGACCTTTGTATTTTTCAATATCTTTTCTCAAAGTCACTATCTTTGCTTCTAACTTCATCTACTCATCAGATTTAGTTTGTAGTTCAAGTTTGAATACATATTCTATTAGTTTAGTCTCTTCAACTTGTGTCTTTAGGGTAACCACCATCTGATTATATTTCTCAAGACTTTTGGACATTTTCTTAATTTATTTTTATCCAAGCTTATTCTATTTTGAGCTATCTTTTCTCAACTTCTCAATTTTCTCTAAAGAATAGATGAAATCACTTTCTAGATCCACTTATCCTTCTTTTTCTTAATTAGATTTTTCAAATTCTTCTTTATCAATAAAATTTGATTCTATTGTCATGAATAAGACTTCCTTTTCCTCAACCACAAAAGTATAGTGATGATCATCATCAGAACTAACACTATCATCCATTAAATCAATGTCTTCTTTTATGTATAGACCTTTATTGTTTTTGAATAAGTTTTTCTTCTTAGGATAGTAGGGTTTCACCTTTTTATTATGAAGGCATTGAGAATAAAAATGTCCTACTTTACCACAATTATATCATTTGAAGAGTAACTTGCCTCTATACTTTCTAGACCCTCTCTTTAGTATTATGAAAAAGTCAGCTTCTTCTTTATTAGTTTCCTCGAATATGGATTAGGATGATTCCAATTTTACTTACTTGATTACTTTGAATGCAGCTTCTCTTTTGAAATTTTTTGCTTCTCCCATTGTCATCTTATAGGAAGTGAAGGTTCCATGTAACTCATCAACAGTGAGTTTATCTAGATATCTTTCTTCCTCTATTGTAGAGATTTTACAATAATATCTTTATGGAAAAGATCTTATGACCTTTTTGATAATGAAGGATTCTTTCATCTCTTCTCCAAGGCCTCTAATTTCAATGACTATTTCATACACTCTGAGTAAATAGTTTGCAATTTTCTCTTCCTCATTCATCTTAAGGATCTCAAACTTGTCCTTTTAAGTTTGTATCTTGGCGTAATTTACCTTTTCATCTTATTCATATATGATCTTCAATTTATTATAGATAAATTATGCATTTTGACAATGCATCACTTTGACAAACTTAGAGTTTGACAATACACATAGAATAACATTCTTAGCCTTAGAAATGTTCTCATAAGCTTTCTTGGTAGCCTGATCAATAGGAGTTGTAGTAGGGGATGTATATTCATTAAAAATAGATATCCATACATCAAACCCTAATAAATATAGATATGATTCCATTCTTATAATAAAAAATACATAGTTTGATCCATTAAGGAGAGGTGTTTTATTTGATGAAGATACTTCTTGACTAGCCATTTGTGTTCATTGTTCGAAGATCTACTTGAGATGATTAAGCTTATTATATGGAACTAGGGATCTGATGTCAATTTTTGCAACACAACTAGATACTAAGAGGGGGATGAATTATTATATTAATAAACTTATTTATTTTAAAAACCTTTTAATACATATTGAAACTATCTATAGAGTTCACACATACACATAAAAACACATAACACAAGATATATCATGGAAAACCCAATATGGGAAAAACCACCAAGAGAATAACTACTAGAAATTACTATTCAAATCTAGCCTCATAATAAGGAACCTCAATGGTTACAATGTTTAAGGGAAACAAACCTAAGGAGACACAAATCCCATTGTTTAAGAGTTTAAACTCTAATGAAACACCCACTTCCTAACTAAGAACCAAATCTGCTTGTATGATGGCACCAACCAATCAAATATACAATGGAGATACAACTTGAGATTATAGAATAGATTCATAAATGAATCCAATCCTTATATTCTATATTATAGGTATGATCTGTAACTATTCATGTTCTACACATTCTCTTTGTGCCTTTCTTCTCTCTACCCCTCTATCTCTATGTCTAGATATGTCTCTATTTGACACACTTCATTTCTCTCACTTTGATCCTCTATGTCTTTATATTTTCTATTTTATAGAATTGAATATCTCTAGAAACAATTGACTATAACCTAGATGCTGTATATATAAGAAATTAATCTAGGGTTTCATATCTTTTATGTGTTTACACTTGGACTGTAACAAATCATGCCAATTCTAGACTTTAATTCATTATGATTTGAATGATAATTTTCCCACATATCAATTTCATGCATCACCATCATGATTCCTGGTATCATTACTATCTATAACATTTTTTTTTACTCTATATTTGATATACATACACATTTACATATAATTTATTGGTTAAATCAATCAATCTCATTTTTTATATCATGATTTATGGTTTTCCTACATGTTCTTGCATTTTATCATTACATTGGACTTATCTTTAAATATCAATAATTGATCTTGCATTTGACACCATGATCTAATGGTACATATTCAAATATATCAACTTTAAAATGCATCTATTTAAATAATGACTGATAGGCTCACATTGTCTATTTGATCTTTATATGCTTATCAAATTTAGTTTTGTCTAGATGTTAAATGTTGAGATTCTTTATCCATCTTGTTTCTTCCTACATCTTTAGATCACTTTTTATCTATTGATCTTCTCAGACTATCTCAATCTTTGACTTGCCACTATGTCGATAAATGTTGAGCACTTTATTCCATCTGAGTCCACTTGCTCCATAGGATCTCCTTTATATGATCATTCACTCACCATCAAATCTTCTGACAAGCTAAATATTTATCTTTATTTATCTCTTGAGAATGTGACACTTGGCATAAACATGTTCCTTATGTACATTTTTATTAGTTCATACTATTAAGACATTTGGAATCCTCACATTGTTCATTGACTTATTAATTTTAAATTTTACTATATAATTACTGTCAATGTTTCATGATTTTGACACTTGTCACTATCATGTTTACTTGGAGGTCATTTTGACAATTTGACTTCATTGTGCTTCATTAGATATTCTATGTATGATTAAGTGATAGCTGCTGATCATGCTGAGAAAATAATAAATTCTAAGACTTAGGAAATATCAATTTCATTTATCATTGCTTGAGCTAGTAATTGCTAGGTTGAGGGGTTAATTTTATAAAGATGAAAAAGGCTTAAGTTATAACTTAAGCTATCGATTCTAGGTCATATCTAGTCAACATTAAAATATAAAAATCCAATTGAATGCCATGACTTAAACCCTTAGGGTTTAACTAAGAAACCCTATCATGTCTAAGAGCAAAGATAATTAAATGTTGAGCTCATTCCTTCTCATTTTAACCTGTAGACCATATATTTAAGATGTTCCTGAAAAACCCATAATAGATCTTCTATCTATTTCCTTTTTAAAATGTCCATAAATGATCTTTGTAAAAGCATGACAACTTTGCAAGACCTTGTGTAGATTTGACTAAGTATGGAAACCATATCGATAAGCTTGGAAGGATAAATTTTCACTTACATAACTCTCATCGTGATTATTTGGATGTCCTATAATTTAGTGCATATGATCCTCTTATATAAGGGATTCCATCCATATATCCATTTACTCCTAAAACCTTCATATGTGAAAGATATGAATTTATAAAAATTCTTTTTGAGCTTTTTCTTGCAACCTAAAAATTTGATTAAGTGTTGGTAAATTCTATCAAATTATATGGGAGCCATAATTTTCTCAAGCATATCTTTTATTGCACTACATTATGTGACCTGGGATTTAGCACATAGAAACTAGGCACAAAAATGAATAGACCCATTTGATCATTTTATCTTGGTACCTCTGTATGTGTAACCACTGACCTCATCAATATGCTTACTTGGATCTATTTAACCCTTTTGCAAATTTGGCTAAGTGTTGGAAACTTAGTGGATTTTATTTGAGTAGCCAACTTTGCATCCCTATATCTTTAATTGTGCTTCATCACATGTCTTCAAATTTGGTGCATAACAACTATGGACTTATGTGATCAAAACCATGTGACCAACTCTCCCATACTCATTAACATGTGGTAATGGTGACATCAATAAAATGCCTTCTCATCTTTTCCTATCATAGACCCAAAATGTCTAGATGTCAATATGAAGAACTAGATGAATTCCATTCATGCACACAAGCATTATAATCATCTTTGAACTCAAATAGGATGATTTCTATATCTTCTAATCATCGTATTCAGTCCTAAACATCAATCGAATTCTCATAATGTTCCTTTTGATATCAATGACAATAATATTTCCAATAGCTTATTGTAAGTTATTAATATATTTATCAAATAGGATTATTATGTTATTGGATACCCTATTAATCACTTTATTATTTAAGAATGGTAATTATATATATATATATAATTACCATTCTTAAATATATATCTATATATATATATATATAATATTTTTAAATGAAATTATGAATATGTTTGTGAGAAGTACAATGTGCATTTGATCCAATTAGGATCTTGAAAAAATTGATTATTTTATGGTTAGTTCACTATTAAATTTCACCTCATGGATTAAGTTCCAAAATGCAAATGCATATATCTTAAAATAATATGAAATCATTTAAACTTATTAATAAATAATTTGTTCATTCTTGAAGGACACATGATAACATAATGAAATTTAATTCACCCATTGGAGATGATATACATATCAGTGTAATATTAAGGGGATGTTACCTATATAATTATTCATCTAAACACATATTTAATACCAATTCACTTAGTGGTTATATAATTGTAAATTGGGTTATTATTAAAATAGATCTATGAAATTGTTTGATGTTGAGTTCTAAATTCATCAAAGCTTGTTTTCAAATAAATAATAATTAAAGTAGTGATTTTATTTTTTATTCATAATCATGCATTGATCAAAATATATAAGTTCTTGAATTATTGAGTCTTTCTATTATCGTTCCTTATTTTTTTACCCAACTATGTTCTACTATGCCTTTGATATTTATATGAATGTGATTAAATGAGGTCACATATTTAATTATTTATATTAAATGGTTTAAATATTCCTTATGGATAATAAGTTGTTTATAAAGGTTACATAACCTTGATTGTTTGTATTTTTAAATGTTAAAATTTTGAGGTTATGACACTAATTATACTCCTACTCATACCCATCTTCCTTACAATTACTCTAACACTATAGTTGATAATAAATTACCTCTATTATCACATCAAAACAACATACCAACTAGTACACCATCCTCATATATTCCACATATCCACATGTCATTTGGTGTATTTCCTCCTTATGTTCTACCTAGTCATACACAAATTGGAATGCATATGTCCAATTTATTTCAACCGTATTACCACATGTTCTATATATCCACACAATTAGATAACTATTTTATAACTTATTATCATTATAAAACCTTATAAATAACATTCTCCCCTCATGGTTATGTACTTACCACCTATCCAATTTTTCCTCCTCCCAACTATCCCAATACTTAAATATTTGAATTTAGTGCAATGGGAACTTACACTAAATATCTTAATGATCCTCTTGACCATTTCATTTGATTCATAACATTTTCATGTCCCTTTCATGATATCTCAATATAAAAAGGATAGGGAGACACTAATTCACATATCAAAGTATATTTCACTATTATTAGAGAACTTCTCCCTTGGGAAGTACTAGTAGCTAATATTTTATCCAAAAATATTGAGGGAATCACTTTAGACTGGTATTATCATCTCCCTAAATACTCTATTCACTAAATTAAATAATTCATAGTTGAATTTTTTAAGTCTTTTGATATTAAAAATCTAATTTTAATGGATATAAAATAATTATTTCACATCAATCAAGATCCCAATGAGTCTTCTATGCACTTCATTATGAGGTGACAACAAGTACTTTGTTCCTTCATGAGTCTTCCACAGATGAACCAAATAATGTTATGCAACCTTTCCCTTCAATTTGTATACTTTGAGGCTATGGAATGAGTCTAGATATTACCATATAGATTATACAAAGAAGTAATTGAAAGTGTTATAATAATATACCAAGCAACCCTTGATAGTGGTCATCAACTATATGGGCCCAATGGAAATATTTTCACCCCAAATCAAAACTTAGGGGATATTAAAATAATAACCATAAAAATGAAGGTAATTAAATGCCCAAGATATTGAATTATGTAGTCATATACAATGTTAAAATTGGTAACTTGAGTGTGGCTTGTGACACCCAACCCATAGGTCCCTCTTGCTTGCTCTCATGACCATCATAGGCTTCTTTTCACTAAGTCCCAGTCATCCATAACCATATATACCTAATATTAGTTAGGTTAGACTATTTTTCCTATGGAAAATCCATCCCCTTAGGTCCCGTACCCTCAAGACTATAGTGACCAACTTGGACTATAGCACTAAGCCCTCTAGTGTCCCTTTTTGGAACTCTTGTCCAAGTGTATATTTACCTCTAATAATCAATTCTTTTTTGTTCTTATCCACCTTCTTGTTGGCCTAATATGAGAAAATATAACCCATGACTAATATATCTGTATAAAACACCATTCAAAGGTCTTTTAGAAGGGGTTGGCAATTATTAAAAGCAAGAAAAAATACCAGCAAAAACCACTAGGGTAATCTTCCCTATTCTCTACATATAGCCAACCAATACTACTATAAGTTTATTCAAGTCCTTACACTAGTCCCTAGCCACCTCAAACACACCTAGTTTTAGCATTTACATCTTCATACACACAAATTGGACAAATCACATCAAATGGGAGAACCACATATGGCTTGATACCTCTTTAGATTATTGGTATGTAGGTAGTGTGCCCACACAAGGGATGTAGATATGAGTTTAATGCATCTTACACACACTAACCCACCCCCTCTTTCCTAAATTTTGTCAAATCATAATGGAGTTAGGGTTTGAAGAATAAATTAGCTCTATAGGGAGTTTCATGAACATCTAATAGTTAAAACTTCATAGATAGGCTCACATAGACACAATGAACAAAACCTATAAATCTTAGGTCTCCTAGAAAATATTGGTAGAAGAGGACTATAACACCAAAACCCAAGTTGCCTTATTTCAACACTCCTATCCAATCATAAAATGAAGGCTATAACTTGATTTTCGATAGTTTCCTAGTCCTACATAGTGAATTTTAGACCCTGCAATAGCCATTTCAATCAATTTTTAACTAAGTCTTATTTTCTCTCCCTTATTACTTTTTTTTTATAAAGATTCAAATCATAGTCAAATTATACAAATCAATATCTTGATTATTGAATGTTTATTTACTAATTTTATTACTTTAAACCCTTAACTAAATTAGGAATAATACACTAATATTCCCAAAATAGTTAAATCATTTGGTGAACCTAACATGAATTAAACATGAAACCACTTCTTAGAGTTATAGAGGGACCCAAAAATTAGTTTTTACTTTAAATATTTAAATAATTTACAACATTTATAGCTTTTAGATCCATAGTCTTAGCCCTTCCATTGTGCTTCATGATTACGCATGATCCCTTTCCTTGATATAGGACACCATGATAAGGAATCTCACATGAGACTCATTGATTAGTATAATTTATTCTCCATATTACTTATACATAGTTTCTATTTGACTGATTGTACATAACTTATTTTAAATTCCAAAAACATTCAAATAATTCAAAAACATTTCAATTGTATGCATTTTCCATGCTTTACATTTCTACTATCATGTTAGACTTACATTTACATATTCTATGCTATTATCTATTGATTTATCTACATTACCATGATTCACTTGATCTTATTTAAGTGTGTATAGTGACTTCTAGACCCTTGATTGATTCACTCTACCCATTGAGGGGTTATCTTGCTTCTACATTCAAGCCACACATCGATACATCTTCCCCTTGGGGGAATCATCTATATGACTAAACCATCTAGGTTATGTCATTCCTACACCACACACTCTATTTATCATGTTGATGTACATTATTTACTAGCTTACATAGATTACTCTATCAACACTCACTATTATATAGAACTTATGTATTTCCTAGCATATACCTAGTTTTCTATTAGCATGTCTTGCATACTTTCACATTATTTCTTTGATTAGTTAGATGTGATTGTATTTTTAGCATTTACATGCTTTATTTTCTTGCTTTATGTAGCTATATGTGATTACATTTCCCAATTCTTATTTATCTCTTGCATGTGCCTTAAGACATTTGTCAATGCCCTTTGCTTGTACTCTTATATGTGATTGTGGCTTCCACACCAACCTTGATTGTTTTAATTATATGTGTATGTGGCATTTAAACATACCTTGCATGCTTGATTTCTAGTTTGAGTGATATGTTCCCATGTCCCTTGTTTTCTTGGCCCCTTGGCAACTCTTGTATGTTTTTTACTTCTTGCCTTGTATGCTTGTTACTTGATTGATTATCAATTATTTACAATGCCATGATCCACATCATGCATTATCTCGATTTCTTGGATGCTATGATCGATATCATGATCCATCCCTCCTTGATAATTAACAACTAAAAACTAACCAAACTTTTAATTTTAATTCAATACATTGCACATGTTATTACATTGTTATATCTATCTAGGTATACCCCTACTGATCTAACAATATCTCATTACAAACCATGTTATATCTTGTCAATTATCATTACTATATCATGTATCTTTACAACATAAAACACTTGAAAGGATATTTTATTCTAAGGATAATCAATACAAGGTCTTCACTCCTAACCTTAGAAGAGGGATTAAAAAATAGGGGTTTTGTCATAGAGATTAGATCTCTTAATGGTTGAAAAAGTAGTTTTTAGAACACCCAAAATAGCAACCAGATTTCAAACCAGGTAGATAGTGAAAATTATAAAACAATCATCAAATTTAGCCTAGGACAATAGTTCCAAGATTGGAATATAGCATCGGGCCCTATAGTGTCCATTTTTGGCACTCTTATACAAACAATTAAAAAACCAACCTTTTTAGAAGTAGGTAAAAATGTAAGTTCAACTATAGTTTTACACAGTCAGACCAGTTTAGAATCAATAGTTTTTAGTACACTTTTGCTCATAAAATCTAGATATAGGGGGCATCATGCATGGAATGATGGCTCTCACTTCTAGTTTTAGATATGTTAGTTGGTATAACTTCTAATTCAGAATCCATGTTTTAGACACCAATGATTGGGGATAATATGCATGACACATTTGTCTTCTTTTCTTTTTGAGTTCAGCATATTACCTAGGCATTCTCAATAGTTGCATGCCTTATTCCATATACAAGTGCTTGGCATCATTTTGGAGTGGCTTTCATACAAGCCTAACCTCCACATTTTAGAATGGATTTAATATAAGCTTAGTGCCTAGTTTTAGAGTGGATTTCATATAAGCCTAATCTCCATCTTTCAAAGTGGCCAAGAGTGGCCTAGTTTCCAATATATATTTGGTTATCTAAGAAAATATTATCATATTATAGAAAATTAATGGGCTTGAGGAGCCATCTCATATGACACATATTTCATACTAGTATCAATTCATATCTTCACTTCATGGGGAAAATATGGAGCTAAATGACTAGCTATCCTTTGTATTCTTGAGCCACCTAATCATAGGGATTGAAAACATAATCCAAAAATTGATTAGCACATGCATGATCACATAGCTTCACTTAGTGGGTGATGATGGAGTCAAAGGACCAGCCTTTATACTCTTGAACCACTTTCAATAAATTAATCACTCAACTCTGTTTGGGATATTACTCTTGGTATAACATCATCTAACATTACTCAACATTACATATCATCACTCAACATCATAATAGTTTTTTTATTATTTTATGTACCCAGTGAGGTGTATTCATTCCTTTCACTTCCTCTCTCTCTTACCCAACTTTATACATTCTTATTTTAGATATAACATATCTAGTAATAACTGATCTACTCTTTGTTTTCTTTTGTAGATTTGTACTTCACAATGTGCTTTCTCTACACACACCCAACATCACATAGCTTCATGAGCTTCACACTTATAGGTAAGTTTAGGTACGCTTTCTATTTTTTTTTATACTAATATTTAACTTTGTTGCATCACTGGAATAAAGGGGGTGAAAATGTAGTCATATAAAATGTGAAAATTGGTAACTTGATTGTGGCTTGTGACACCCAACCCATAGGTCATTCTTTCTTTCTCTCGTAACCCTCATAGGCTTCTTTCCATTGATTCCCAATCATCTGTAGCCTTCTATAATTGATCCCAACTGAGCTAGACTATTTTCCTATGGAAAATTGACCCCCTAGGTCCCATACCCTCAGTACTATAGTAACCAAATTGGACTATGACACCAAGCCCTCTAGTGTCTATTTTTATCACTTCCATCCAAGTGCATTTTTACCTCTAATGATTAGTTCTTTCTGATTCTTATCCATCTTCTTATCAGCCTAATGCAAGAAGATTCAACCCATGACCAATAAATCCTTATCATATCCCATTTAAAGGTCATTTATAAGGTTTTCAAAATTATTACAAAACAAGAAAGAATACAAGCAAAAACTACTAAGGTAATCTTCCTTATTCTCTACATATAACCAACCAATACTAATACAAGATTATTCGAGTCCTTACACCAGTCCTTAGCCACCTCAAGCTCATAAATTTTTAGTATTTTCATCTTTATACACACAAATTACATAAAGCATATCAAGTGGGATAACTACATATGGCTTCATCTCTCTTTAGAGTATTGGTATGTAGGCAGCATACCCATACAAGGGGTGTGGATACATTTTTAATGCATCTTACACACACTAACCACCCCTATTTATAAAAGATTATCAAATAATAATGGATTTTAGGGTTTTAAGACTAAACCAGCTCTATAGGGAGTTTTATGGACATCTAACAGTTAAAACTTCACATGTAGGCTCACATAGACATAGTGAACAAAACCCAAAAAGCTCAAGTCTCCTAGATAATAGTAGTAGAAGAGGACTATAACACTATACCCTAGGGTGTCCTATTTTGGAACTCCTATTCAATCATAAAATGAAGGATGGAACCTGATTTACAATAGTGTCTTAGTCTTACACAATGAATTTTAGACCCTATAATAGTTGTCTCAGTTAGTTTCTAGCTATGTCTTATTTTCTCTCCCTTATTACTATTTTTAGAAAGATTCAAATCATAGTCAAATTATGCAATTTAGTATCTTAATTATTACATATTTATTTACTAATTTTATTACTCTATATCTTTAACTAAATTAGGAATAATACACCAATATTCCCAAAAAAGTTAAATCAAATTGTAATCAAAATTATATAGTGAGTGGTGTTATGGATCTAACAGATAAAAATTTACTATTAATACCAAACAAGATTAAAATAAAAATTCCAACAAAAACAAAGATATTAGGAATGAAATAAAACCCAATCGCATGCCTATTTTACTTTTATCATCCACCAACACAACAAGAAAATAATTACAAAGGATAAAAATAGAACCAAAGTATGAAGTATCAAGGCCAATATGTTAACCAAAATCAGCCTTATTAGAGAAATTATCAAAATCAAAACTTTAATCAAAGATTCAACCAATAAAATAAAAACTAAATACTGAGGGATTAAGATCCAAAAATCTATTCATGATTTCATTGAGTTATTTTTCATGACACTTTTAGTTGTAGGGAGTATGGAAATTTAATTCAACTACTCCCTTAGGACCAATGGTAATTTTTCATTGGAATGTTCTTAGGAAGTGTTATTATCAACCCCCAATCTTCCCAAATGGGTCATGCAGTACCAAAAATTATAAATATATGTATTCATTAGAACCCTTTCCCTAACCACTAATGGAAAATAAATTACATTATACCATAAAATGATCCTACTACCCAGCCTATGATATATAAAATACATGATGTGGAAGCCTCAACCAATAAAAATCCTGATGTCTACCCTCACCTTGATCCTAAAGAGAACACTAGATTGACTAGCTTGGTAGATTTAGAAACTAATGAATAAGATAACATCATAATTATAAAAAAGGATTACTAATTATATCTTCCACCTATAAAAATTTCTCTAAAAGATGAAATTGGAGGAACCCCCAAAGCTACTAGGAACTATGATATTGTTATAGACCTTAAGAAGACATTCTCCTACATATCCTTCAAGGATTTACTCAATAAATCTCATACCCATATATTATAAATTCATGACACCTTGGGTCTTGGAAACTTGGATAGTGTTGCCCCACCTTTAGAGGCCCAAATCAACTACATTGACCTAGAAATGTACCCTCTAGATAGAATCTCATGGACTCTAAGTACTTATTTGACCTTAGATGATTGTCTTCTAATACTAACATGTCTAATAGATTAGATCCATGTTTTTATCTATAAGTAAGTATATCAAACTACTATGTTAAAATTTACATGGTGGATGATGGGACTATAATAAGCATAGTCCCCTTCTCTTTCCTTTCATAATTGGCCTATGGCAAGATAAACTATTATATGACTAAGAACACCATGCAAGGTTACTAAAAACTTTAAATATTATTTTATTGGTAATATAGTTTTACTTATTACTTTAGGACCCATAACAATGTTTATTATGTTCATCTTTGATAAGGATACCAACTACAACATGAATTTGGGAAGGCTATGGATCCATACAATGAAGACCATCCCTTCCACCTTTTTTTAAGATATGAAGTTATTATACCTTGGAAAGGTTTTTATTTCCAAAGGAGATCAAATTAAAGTTGATTCTTATTAGGAAAAGTTGAATAAAATACCTAGGCTTCATTTTGATTATCATTTTCCCAATAATCAAATAAAAAAAGATTCGACTCCTATAAAGGAAAATGACCCTGTTATAATAACTAAGCGCACCCAAAGATTAAATTATGAAAATATTGAGGCTTCATAAAATTTTAATATTTATGGAAATGCCATTGGAATGATAGAGAAGAGTGAATAAAAACATACAAAAGTAGAAACTATCTCAATAAAATAAATGGATAAAATTATCAAAATTTTAGAAAAGGAAAAGAATTTCATGTTTCCATTCAACCCAAATGAATTTGGGACTTATAGTCCCAATATAAATTTATTTTTGGAGTCATTTTATTTAATGGAAAATATTCTTGAGATATGCATGGTTGAAATTTTTGAAAATGAAGAAATATCCTTGAGAGGCCCTCACAATCCCTCTCCTTCAAGGGACCAATGGACTCTCCATTATGATGGGTGAAAATTTATCTTAGGTTTAAGGTTAGTTGTAATTTTAACCTACCCAAAATGGAGGATCATTCTATTTAGTTTTAGGTTAGAATTTAAATGTACCAAAAAAGAAGTAGGATACAAAGCCTTGCTCTTAGGAATGTTGATTGTTAGGAGATTAGGTGTTCAAAATCTCAATATCTTAGGTGAATCATAGCTAGTAACCAATCAAGTATCTTAGGTATTAAAAATAATAGATAAGCACCTATATAATTATAATAAATGTGTCCATGAAATCATCAAATAATATTTCTTCATGTCTATAGAAGTCATGCATAAATAGGAAAACTAGCTTGTTGATTTAATAGCCTCCTCTTATTCTCAATTATTCCATCACTAGGAGATCCAAAAATATAATTTTTTTGCATCCTTAAGGCCTAAACCAATGACTTTAAGGACACTAGTGATGAAACCCTAGCCCATATAAAAAATGGAATCCAATTTCATGCCTCATAATTTAGTGAAAATGATGAGGTAATCCTATAATGTTTTTGAGCTTAAAATGACACTCCCATGACCCATTATAAAAACAAATCTCTCATACCTCATCATTAATACCCTCTCATACTTTAATAATATGACACATATTGTAAGGTTGAGGATGATGACTCTTCCAAGGAATATTATAAAGTTTTTGAGTCTGATGATGAGACTTCTAATCTTCCCCATACCTTTTAATAGTTGGAATAATAAAATGCCTCACTCATATAAGATATTATTGACTTAATATTGGTACAGATAAAAAACCCAAGATTTTCAAGCTCAGTTATTCTCTCTCTCTTGAAAAGGTAGAGGATCATAAAAATATTCTTATGAATATTTCAAAATCCTTCACCTTTTCTTATCGAGACATGATATCTATTGAATATGAGGTGATTATCCATAACATAGTAACCAAGCCTAATTAATACCCCATCAAGAAAAAAATTAAATGATTAAAACCCAAAACTACATTATAGTGAAAGAAGAGGTCATGAAACTCCTCAAGGTATGGTTCATTAATCATGTGCACTACATAATGTGCCTATATAACATCACCCCCATCCTAAAAATAATGGTAAAATAATAATATTTATCAATTTTCTGGTCATTAACAAGGTGTGCCCTAAATAATATTTTCCCTATATATGTCACCATAGATGCCACATATAGATATGAGTTATTATATCTCATGGATGGGTTCATGGGATACAATTTTATTTTTATTTTTTAAGAGGTTCAAATTAAGACATTTTTCATTACCCCATGGGGGACATTTTATTATACTTGCATGGCATTTGGAATTGAAAACACTAGCATAACCTACCAAAGGGACATGACTTATATTTTCCATCACCATATTCATAAATTTTTGGAGATCCATGTGGATGATATTTAGATAATTTCCAAATAAAGGGATGACCACCTTGAAGTCTTACATCTAATTCTCATATGCCTCATTAAGTATAGTGTCACACTCAATCCATAGAAATACATCTTTAGGGTTCAGGAAAAAATATTTTGGGATACATCATTTATAAGAATGATATTGACATAGATTCCATAAACATTAGTGTAATTATTGATATTTCTGCCCACCGATAAATTAATAATAAGGTCATTCTTGGGTAAGTAGGAAGAAATTTTAAGATTCATTCTTGATCTTACATATGTTATCCATTCCATCAATAATTTTCTTAATAATGAGAGTGGTTTAACCTAGAATCAAGACTAACATAATTCATTTGTGTCTATAAATAACTTTCTCATGTTTTATTTTACTCTCATGACACCTAAGTCTAATTGAATTATCATTTTTTACTTTAATAAAATTGATGAGTTTCTCACTCACATGTTAGTCTATAAGGACGATGATAACAAGGATAGAGTGATTTACTTCATTATCTAAATCATTACCAATTATGAGATGATATATATCCAAGTCAAGAAATAATGGATGTTCCTAGTGTTTAAAACAAGATGATTGAGGCATTACATGATTAATTAAGAAACTAGGGTTTGTAAGATATTAGGCCATTCATAACTTCATGAACCAGCTAACCTTATCTAAAAATATTGATTGTTTCATCATGGTATTGAGTTAATTTAATCTCACCTACATTGACCAAAAGTACATTAAGGTAAAAATCATTATCAATAGGTTGGATAATTCCCCATTGGAGGCTGGTGACCTTGTTAACATCAAATTCCCAAATGAAGTTATTTTATAACATAGATAATCCCACACTCACTTCCTCATTTTAATACATTTATATAAAAAAATAATTGAT
Organism: Torreya grandis; assembly: GCA_037957365.1. Lineage (NCBI taxonomy): Eukaryota > Viridiplantae > Streptophyta > Pinopsida > Cupressales > Taxaceae > Torreya > Torreya grandis. The sequence continues at coordinate 66,606 of JARHVA010000804.1, read as the reverse complement.
TTATTGAACCTATTTTGAAGGTGCCAATTACCAACATAAGTGGTGCCTTAAAATCATTCTATCCAAGTTTGTTATCCTTGATGAAGTCCATTATTAAAAATATTTTTATGGTTTGTTCCTTAAATGTGTATACTAAGAAGAGTTAGAGAAAAAATCATTCCAATGTCAAAGTGACATTTACATTAGTCATTTTTTTGGTCACACAACTACATTAAAAATTCACATAATTGACTATTTTTGGCCCACACTTGGGGATTATGAAATGTAATATGACTCCAAATTCTAATAATTCTCAGACAAGATACATTTTCTCACTTAAGACTTCACCCTATCATTACACCTTGGCCCTTCTCTACTTGGGTTTTAGACTTAAACATACAACTTTAACCCACCTATTGTAATGGTCATCACTTCATTATCATGGCCACTAACTATTTCACCAACTGATCAAAGGCTCTATAAATACACTAACTTAGTCATAACTAAATTTAGTTTACAACAAATAATCTATATTTAGGGTTCTAAAAGTAATAATTTCTAAAATTTGTTACCTTTTATAAAATACCAAGGTATATGAAATATAAAAAAAGTATTCTATCTCTCACCACACTACCTCCTTATAATACCCTCAAGTTAATAGTCAAGTTATGAAAATAAAATAAAACATTTAATTCCATCTTAGTTAATACCATGAAAGATAAAAAGAGGGATTAGAATATTTAGATTTATCCCACTTTATGTTATATGATGTGCATTCACTTGCATATAATGGAAACCCCTTATTATTTAGTGATTGATATAGATGAATTTTATCCCCTAGAAGTTCAACTTACAGTTCTTCATGTTTCTCTTTAGGTCATCCTAGATAAATAAGAGTATAGAAATGTATGTTTTGCTCAGCTAGAAATTTTATATGAAAACCAACTCAAGGCCACCCAACACCAAGAGTCTTGTACAGATCAAAATTGATTAAAATATAATAAAAAAATCCATTAACTCCTTATCCAAGTTGGATACTTGGCATTGAGACTTGATAACATGATTGATAATAATAAGGCTAAAGGTCATAAGTTCAGACCCAACAGTTTAGTCCCCTATTTAGTGACCAAAGATTTCCATAATTAAGCCTTTCATTTATGCACTATGAAGGGTAAGTATTTTGATGAGTTTATCAAGTCCTTTCACTTTAAATGTTACTACATATATATCCATTTTATTTTCATTTGAAGGAGTAACATTATAATATACAAAATGTATACATAATGCCATATTACTACATATAATTGCATTTATTTTGTGTATAATCTATGTATATGTATTCCACATAATACCATTTTTTTATGTGTCATATTTTTATTTTCATTCATTTTCTAAAAATTTAGTGTTTATTATCACGTGAACAAAGTATCTCAATGGTTACCTATAAAACATTTGTTAGCATGTGTATTTTCATAAACCATTAAATATATGCATGAAATACATGCATACATAATACACAAGAAATATATTTCCATTTATTATAATGCATACACAATACACATAATGAATTTTATACACAATACGACATTTTTCCATTTCATTCCTTTGATACCAATTGATCATTGATTGTCATGTGAATTTACTAGCTCAATGGTTACTTGCAAATCTATTGTGAGCACATGTATTTCATAGAAAATTAAATTTTAAAATTTCATACATTTTTTTAAACATTAAAAATATGATCACTTACATGGAATTTATCACAATCATATCCATAACATTTTACATATTCCTAGCCATCTACACCATAAGCAGGAAAGTAAAACACTATAACATTTACCAAATGCTATAGAATAGCTAAAACCAAATTAATCATATATGTATAGAAAATGTGTCAATAATATAAAAATATAATACATCACCACCATAATAAGAGGGGAAGTGTGTCAAAAATATCAAATATATAAAAAATAAAATAGTTTTAAACATAATATGTGGCTAGACCTGTTGGGGTTCTAGATTTTCACCCTAGCTGAGGAGGGGATTGTTCAGATATTCTTACTAAAATTTAGTCCAACATGGGACTGATCCTAGGTTTTGGGTATCCTAATAATACATTAAACCTATAGAGAATGTTGGATTCCTTATGGATCTATCACCTATACTAAACCTCAACTAGCACTTTCTTCGAAAAGGGAGAGAGATTTGACAAAACTTATAAAATGATGTAAAAAGGGGTGATGCACCAATGATTTGATCATTAAAACTCACACAATACACACTATAAGACACTTTCAAGATCAAATAACATCAATCTCACATAAATATTTCATAATAAGGCATTGATTAGTTATCAAATTAGCAAGTGAGGGTAACTATCCACTTTCAAGCCTAGACAATAAACTATAAATTACACTTATAATGACCTATAAGAAATAATACACACTTCCTAAAGGTGATAAAAAGTTATACATAAGCAAGTAACATAAATTTACTTAACCATAATACATGAATTCATGAAACACACTTCAATCTAGCTCAAAAAATGATGGAATTCAGTCTTTATTGCATCAAAAAGTGTCATAGTACAAATTTTGATAGAGTCTGGTCATATCAAAAAGAGGGATAGAGGGATAAATTTTAAGGCTTAGAAGACTATACTTATAGAAAAGAGAAATAGAGAGAGATGTGCATTGGAAAACTCCCAACCACTTTTAATGGATTATCACTCTCGATGATGCTAACTTAGGATCTTATCAATAAGGAATAAATTATGTAAAAGAATTTAATGTCCATTGACCTTATCCAATCTCTAGGTCTATTCTGAAAACCATGTCATTATCTACTTGATCTACTAATAAAGATCATGTCTTTGAAATGACTGAAACATGCCACATCTGCTTTGGGTGACCAACTATATCTACTCATTAAAAATGTCACCATGATGATAAGTGAGACATGTCTTTATGGTCTATATTTGCTTCTATATCAAACACAGGTCCATTATAGGTGAAAACCAACCTTAGAACATTGGTTTTCATATAGTCAAAATATTTATGAAAACATAAAACTATTTGAATTTACTCTACAAACACTAATTCATATTTTAATTTTGTATCTGGTCTAAAAATATCTATCATACCTATATAAAGCTCTGTTGGCAATGCTTAGTCTCTAAAATGTGGCCCTAATTCAACCCTGGTTCACCTTCAAGCTCGACTCCTTATCATTTATTTTGCCTAGGTTCAAAATAACCTCTTTGAATTTCATTAAAATGTCTTGAGCTCACTTTTGATTATTTTATGTTAATTTCCAACTTGAACCATCTACATCTTGCCCAATTGTCTTTAATTTTATTGGCTCCACAAATATATTGACTTATGGACTTTGCCTCACTTTGTTGATCTGTTTGTGTATGGATGCCCATGAACTATCATTATTCTACCAACTGAATGTGTTTATGCCACTTTTCATGCACTTATTTACTTTGTAGATCCTTTAACCCTTTGACCTTCACTCACCTTTAGATCTCGATGCTTGATTAAATGCCAATCATTAATCTATTAGGATCCACTATTTAAAATCCAATGGCTATTTCATGATCTTAAAATTGATGTCCTTACTCCCATCAAATGAATTTTACATGATCATCATTGACATTCATGTGACTATCAAATTTAAGATCAAATGGATTTCCTTTTCTCTATCTAAAACTTATTGTCTACATGACTATCTTATGTTTTTGTCCAAATTTGATGGCTTAGATCTTGAAGCACAGGAAACATGGAAGGGCAAAATTTCTTATAGATGTTACTGAGACTAAAAGGGATGAACCCATTTGATCCACTAGTCCTAGGAACATTCTAAGTGAAGATATAAAATGTTCAAGTTGACTAATCTATTCACTCCTACATGACATCCTAGCAATGGTCGAGCTCATTTGGATAAGTATGGAAAACTTAGCAAAATATGACTAAGGAACAAAATTTTCACATGCTTAAATCCATTTTTGTTTCAATAGAGGATATACAGCTTAGTGCATAGTAACTAGGGACCAATATAGACAAATACATGTGATTGATTTTTCCTAAGACTACTACATGTGCGAGATATGATCTTGTCAAGATGTTCACTCAGCTCTATTTGATCCTCTTCAAAAATGGATATGGAAAAATAATAGAATTTAGCTCAGAGGCCAACTTTGGATCTCCATAAATTTTGACATACTTTATCATAGGATGTGAAACTTAGTGCATAGTAACTTGGCACGAATGTGAACAAATCCATATTACCAATTTTCCCTCACTCATCTACACATGGTAATGGTGAAATCATCAAATTTCTTACTCAAAATTTCTACCACTTGACCCAAAATGTCAAGATGAACACACTAAAGAACCAAATCAATATAATGCACTTCCATACTCATTACAAGTACTCTTGACATTTTTTAGGGTTTCTAAAATACTCTAGACTTGTCCCTTAGAGATTGACAACTTACACTTTAAGTTAACTTAAAGTGTTTCAAAAGATTTTCACTTTACATGATCTCATTAAGTCTACTTATTCCATCCATGAATATGCTCACACTGAATCATTGGACCATTCTAACCTCAATATCTTGCTCTTTCCTATGAACTCTTGGGCTATGCACATTTTTGGTATGCAGACCAAATTTGGTCAACAACACCCCCTAGTAATTAATCTTAATGATCATCTTTGTGCACTTACTAAGCATAATATTTAAGGTTCCTATTCCACCTCCTATGATATCCACTCAAAAATAAGTGGTGATGGATCCTACTTATCCTCCAATTCTTCTTACCATGGTCTTCACTTGAAAATCCTCTTTCATATAGTATGTCTTCTCAAAGATGCATGTTTAGTTCTCTTATCAAGTAAGTTAATTGAGGTCTTAAAATTAACCTCTAGTCCAACCACCTTGGATTGTAGGCTATAAATATATGTCTTTTGATAGATATACTCATCTTCCCCATGATAGGCTAAGGAAAACACATTAGAGTGTCTACCCACACATAAAGTTCAACCTGCATCTACAAGGAGTTGGTTTTTATTCAAGCATGAAACAACTTGAAACATGTTGAGGTAGGCGTACTAAATTATATTTTTCCACTTTTTACATAAACTAAAAATAAAAAACACATAAAATAAAAATTAGGTTATACATAAGATGTATAAATAATAAAAAAATTAACTAATAAAACATAGGAAAATTAAAATTGATAATGGACTTACCTTGATCCCTCTCTTTCCATTCAAGTTCAGAGTCATCATCCAATTTCATATAAACCTCCTCTTATATTTCCTCCATCTTATTCTCACTAAGAGATAGTATTTATCCTCATCCTCTTACCATGGGATATATTATAGCCCATATTTTTACTAATGGTTGTTATCCTACATGCGTCTTAATGCATCCTACTATAGTGTACTATTGTGTTGCACCATCTCCTAATATTGAGTCTTCTACCCTTCCTAATCCTATGTTTTTTCCTCCAAACCCTATGATGGGTTTCCATGGAATAAAGGTCTACCACATTAATATACATAATTGTACATCTCTCATCTCCCTCTAACTTATGTAGGTGAATGGTAGGATAGAAAATTTGGTCACATAATTTAAGATAAATTACATGGGGACCCTAGGCATAGGGTGTATGTCTAATTATTTCCTTTTATCCCTTAGATTCCAAGTAAACTAATAGGGCAAAAACATAATGGCATCATCCCCCCATAATCATGTTATCCTATAATGGGACTAAGTGATCATATCCCCAGTTGTCAAAGTACACATAACTCTCATAACATCCATAAAAATGGCCATGAATATCTAATGAGATACCATGATTACACTTGCATCTACTATACTAACTCCCCTATGATGAGGATTCATGTTCTCATATGCCTAAATTATGATAAGGGTCATATGGATAAGGGACATAACACTCAATCTCTAAATTCTATATATCCCTTTATGTCCTCAATGGTACATCTTAAGCCCATGAATAACTCCACTCATGGTCCTTGATGTCCCTAACAATGGGATCCAAACAATAAAATGACCTTTTTATCCTCTTTTCTCTAAATATATGGGAGGCCAATATATTAATAATTGCATTATGAATAGTGGGGTCAAGGATCTCTCAATCCTAAAAATATAACCCCCTATTTTATACCCATATTAGGTATGCTAAAATATCAAAAATAGTTAGCCCATCTTTGGGCCTTTGCTCTATCAATGGTCTATATCAATGTTAATGTGCACCTAGTCACAAAAAACCCTACATATGATATATATATCCTCTAAGGTGATTTTAAACTCACCTTATACCTATATAAATTATAAAGTATTTAGTTATGCATCCAAATATGTAAAAATATCACATATAATTCAACTAGTTAAGGAAACCAAGCCAACTTGAGAAATCCACCAAATTATAGCTTGGTCTAACAACATCATCTCATCTAGAGCTAATAGAGAGATAATATGGGGAAACCATTCTTGATATTGGGATATAATATATCCTATATAGTCTTTATACACCCATAAACATGGTTTTATGCTAGTTCAATCTTTTAAAATTTAAAATCAACCCATGATATGAAAAAATCACCACTATATGTAGGGGACACTTATGAAATTATCATGATAGAAGCACAAAATCTAGTCTTTATAGACTAAAGGTTATGAAATCTTAATAATAATTTTATAGACATCATGATGTAAATGTAACCACTAGACTACATATAATGGATGTTAGGTTACCTCCATATTTGTTATGTAACTATTGGTTTGTAAAGATTGGTGGTTTTGTCCACAATGTCCCAAAAAAACTCAAAACTCAAAAAAAATTGCATAATAAATTAAAAAATATACATTTCCATAAACATCCAGTTGATATAAAAAAATTGACTCATTTTTTTCAAATTTAATATATCCTAGGCTATATTCTAAGAATATTTATTAGACCTAGCTTTTTGATGAAAAAAAAAAACTAACCTAGAATTATACTTTAATTACTTCCACTAGTGTTAATATTATCCTATATGCATGCTTTCTTTTTTGGATGTATTTTATCATGATATGGTCATTAGTGAGTTAGATATCAAAATTTAGCAAGTCGGTGAGTTAAAATGGTTTCCAAATTGGGTAAAAAAGGTTATTTATAGTAGTTTTTTTATTTTCTTATTTTATGCTAAATTTAACTTTTTTTTAATATATTTAACTCTATTTGATTTATTTCTTGTATATTTTGATGAATTTTTAAGTATTATTAGAGTAAAGAAACATGCAGTGACCTATTTATTACCCTTGCCCCACATCAATCATGAGTAATTATGTTTTTTTTTCCCATAAACTTACCAAAACTTCCTTACTTTTTATGTTTGGATCTCATTTTCATCATTTTAGGCTTATGACTTTTCACCCAAAACTAAGTTTCACCCCTAATGGGATGGACCATGTATTATTTATACCACCCACATAAATTATAATTAAATCCTATCATCATTTTTATTAATTAGTATGTTTTTAATTTTTTTCATATGCTACACTTAAATCCAATCTTTTAGTTGTAGGTGGTGGGGTGTATTAGATGAATTCCCTTTGTTTCATAGGTACAAGAATTAATTTTTATAACTCTCCCTTTAATTTTGGTGTGCCTATTATTGTAAAAACAACTTTAACTAATCCTTGAAAAGGTATCTTACTGAGGGAACGATATTTATGCAACTAAATTTTACACTATGCAATATTTCTCCAAACTCGTGATGATGTAAAAAGTATCTATTGTATCCAATACCCCCCTTTTCTATAAGGAGAAATGGGAACCCACTTTTTTCAAGATTATGGCCTTGATAGTTAAGCCTCTCTTTTATATGATTATGTAAATCTTTGGAATGACTGATTATTAATATTCATACTTTGAGAAATGGACATGGTATTCACGTGTTATTTTATGGACTAACTTCACTAATGCCCATTCGAGAGTTTTTAAATATGAAAATTTTTGGGGCTTAGGCAATTTAGAGGACTTTATTAGAGGATTTCACTCATTGAACTTTTGTTTAAGCATTCTATTTAGACATTTTATCTAATAGGTTTGGTTTTTAGGTTCTATGTTTCGATATTTGGTGCTATAAATTTTTAGGATTTGAATTTTTAGCACTTTTCTGCATTCGGACTTAGGTCTTCACAAATTTTATTTTGCAAATATTTGGCCCTTAGATAAGTTATGTCAGACATTTTGTCTAAAATAATTTCCCTAAAATAATTAATTCTTATTGGATTTTTTTCCATAGACATTTTGTTTGATGAAAATAGGTCTTCAGAATTGGCACCACAAACATTTTGTCTAATGAAAATAGGTCTTTGGGATTTTTATTGTAGGTATTTTATAAAGACCAGTTCCCAACATAAAACCCAAATACCTAATTATTGATTAAAATATATTGACTTGTTATACTTATCCAAATAAAATATTTCTTAATAGTATATGCTAAATTCCCCCACCAATACTAATTAACAACATTTGAATTATACAAGAATATAAAATAAGTGAATGTTGGGAATTTGTATATCATGAACTAGTGTTTAATGCAAAATATTATATATGAAATACATAACCATTAGAGTCATCATTGCTTTCAAAAAAACTTAAATTCAACGTCTAATACTCATTTATGTCACAAAAGAGCCCTAGGAACTATCTCGAGAGCACTGCATAAAACATCAATGACTAGATTGGGAGCACGAATTGATCATAAAAAACATAATATGAAGAAGTATATTATAAGAAATAGTGATAATATCTTCATCTAAGAAATTTTGAGGAGAAAATACACCATCCCCCTACTCAATCAAGGACTCCATAAAATATACTGATATAATATTCAACATTACCATTTTGGATGATCAGTACACAAATTATTTATAGGTATGGGATGGTATCGATCTTGTAGATATATTATCACTAGATATAGATAATATCACACTCTCTCAGTGAATGTTTATCAAGGACTTGCCCTGAAAAGATAATGACTACACTTTACAGCTACCAAGCCAGAGGTCATGCCATGCATTAACCTCCTACATGATTTGTTCTTCTTTGGTAAGATAATGCAAGATGCCTTCCTTCATTAGTCTATTAATAAAATAGTCATTTCATGCATTTTGGGATCTGAATTATAGAGATACTTATTCCTAAACACACTTGATGCATACTTTGATTATCATAGGATGGTGCCATGGAATGAATAAAAAATAATTGATAAAGTGCTATCTTCATGGATAATCACTAAATAAACCATCCCTTTCAAAGGAATGAAGCCAAAGGTGAATATTCTCATAAACAAATTCAGAATGGGAGTATACATTGGAATGGCTCTATTAAATAGACTTTATGGTATGATGAGAATTAATTTTTTCAATCTATATTGGGTACCATTGTTACACATGTTGTTAACCATTGATGCTCAATTCACACTAGGAAAAATAATCAATTTCTATTTGAGGGAACAAATAATCCGTAAGGACAAGCACCCCATGCATGTGGGCCATTTTTATATGATGTCTTACTTATTATATGGTATCATGGGAACTTATTACAAATTCATAAGTGAATTATGGATTCTAGTCATAGATTGCATCAAGAATAGAAATTGTGACCACTTCTAGTTTATGCATATGTATGCTTACACAAAGAACATGGAAAATATTGTAGAGGATATATATCCTAAGTTTTGGCAATCCATCCATGGTAATATTATGCTCATAATTAGGGATTTTTTTTTGAAGACACTTAATAGAATAAGGGATTACTTATTATATCTAAATTTCATAGTTATAATGATTTGGGGAAACAAAGTAGACCCCTTGTGTCTCCCAATATATGTTCTAGACAAGCTAGCAGAACAAGAGACCACCTTTCAACTATGGTGGAGTATTGAAGAAGATTTGTCAAAAAAGGCAAAAAAATTTCATACATTGGTCACCATGTAGTCATTGACAGAATGGTATACACCATGAGGAAACATTTTAGAAAAGTGGGAAGTAAGCGAAAGAGTTATCATTTTCCCATACTTCCACACATGGACTAGGATCCATATGGTTTTATTCAGAATCACCTATAGGTACTTAATATCCCCTACAGTTATGTGACCTATGCATATGACTTTCTATTTGTAAATGCAAAATATGATGATGAAGTGTTGGAAAGGTCCAAGATTATAGGATTAAAAGAAGATCGTTTAAGGAAGATACATGATGACCCTTCAAAAATTGAAAGGGAATTAAACATTAAAAGGTTCCTTTATAAAGGATGGGATCATTAAAACTTTTAGAGAGAATAGTCCAAGGAGAAATCCAAGAAGTAGGATGGTTCCTCATCTCTAGGACTCCATTAAACATTAAAGCTTAAATCTGTGAAGAAGGAGCTTGAGGTAGATGAACCCAACCTTAGAAGAACACATGTAGGAGAATCTATCAATTTAGACTTTGATGAGGAGGAATAAGCATGAGAAAAGCCATCTATAAGCATTATTCAAGTAGGTACTGCTATTACCCATGCTCATATTGTTACATTTGTAGGTATAAAAACATAAGAGGTAGCTACATCAATCTATCAAGATTCCCCTACATATTTGAAGATCCCTATTATATATACAAGGAGGAATAGAACCCATATATGGAATCCCACATTAATGTTATCTCAGGGCTTGCCTCCTACCCCATAACACTCAAAATATGTAGAGGGAGAGGATGTTAAAACTAAGTATGTTGGGGATGAAGATAATTTTATGGAAGATAAAAATCTATAAATGGATAAGGCCTTGAGCCTTGAATCAGATAAGGATAAATAGCCAACTAAGCAAGGTCTCCTAGGTACCTTAATTTTTTTACTATTTCTTTGTCTACTATTCCAACTTTTGGTAGTATTCCAATTTCTTCTATGTTGAGACCCCTAAAGCTAGATATTTCTACTTCCACCTCTATTGACCCTTTTTCCCAAACCATAATCTTTTAATTCCCAATTCTCACCCCAAAGGTTGAGAAGGATGCTACCACCACCTCTATTATCCTATTATCTACTTTAATCCCATTCATCATGGATACCTCCTCTATCCCTATCGACACCTCCATCATTAGAGCTATGAATAAGAAGAAGATATATAGAAAGGTGTATACTACCATGGCCACACCATAGTTATATATCTAATATACTCAAAATTCCCTTTTTATGCCCTCCAACATGTCCATAGAAGAGACCATTATGGATAGTTCTAGTAGGGGAAGGAAGGCCAAACCGCAATTGGTCATAGTCCATCCACTCCCTCAATTTGGAGGAGTGGACTAGTCTAACATCATTTATCCTTCCCTACTAAAAATCCTTATTAAGGAACAAAATAAAAAAATTAGTAGCTGAAGAGACTCAAAAAGAGGTTATAGTTATAACCCTAGATGGATCAAAGTTGGGTATTCCTAACTGGGCTATGGATTTGAGGAGCAAGGCATCCTAGTTACCCATCTTCAAGATCACCAAACTCCATTTTGTCACCAATTTATTTGACCCACCATCTGATAGCATATATAGAGTAAATAAAAGGAAGTTGGAGGATAAAAAAGGAAGGGAGATAATCTTTGAGGAAAGATAGGAAGTATTCTCCCTCATAAAGAGGAAGAATAGGTAGCCAAGATAGTCTCCATATGTTGGAGTATTTTGTAGACATGACTCAAGCACATAAGGATGATATGGTTGTCATCCCTTAAGGCACTAATATGGATCAAAAAGATCTAGAATCTAAGGTAGAACAATTAAGTGAAAAAACAAAAACTATACATATTCCTGTAGGCATAGAGGTAAAGGTTCAGGAAGCAACCTCCAGATGTTACAACTCATTAAAAGTATTGGATTTCATGAATTCTAAATTGGCCCCTCATATCAATAGGACTAATCAATTATTTAATATGTTTAGATATGATATTGGTAAGCTAAATATTCTAGTTACCTACATAGGTAACAAAATATACAGCCATCTAGACCTTATGCCACCACTCGAAGCATCCAATGATCACAATCTAGTTTTCATAAGGTAGGAAGAAGCTCAAAAGTGGTAAAAATTAGTTATGTATTTAATACATAAATATTAGGAACATGAGGCCCAAATTCTTTATATTTTTAAACATTTGAAGTTATTAAAGGTGAAATACACTACCTGTAAGTTGATTAGTAGGATCAATTTCGACAAGCTCATATAGGAGGCAAAAAATAACTTTAAGTAGAGTCTACAAGGTTTGACATTGGAAAAAATAGAAGCTAAGTTAAGTGCATCTATAAATAAGGTCATAGATGTGGATATTTTCAAGAATAATTTCCAAATTACTAAGGCTAAACATGATAAACTCCTTGGCCAAGTCAATAGGATCCACCAAATGCCTTTGCTTAACTTGAACATCATATGGCAATAACATCATGTAGCAAACAAGTGTTATAAGGAGAATGAATAAAAGAATAAGCAATATCAAATTGCTACTTAAATTACCACATCAACATCTATATTTCTAACTTCTACCACCCTAGCCACTACACCAACCGATGTGCATGCAACCATTCAAATAATGCAGCATTAAAGGGTCTAAGATTTTGTGCATGTACTATTTTTTAATGGTATATATATTTATAATTTCCTGGAAGTTTGAACTATCATTTTAAAAGGTGCCCTTTTGTATTTTGTACACATGCACACATTACATGGTTTTGAAAAGGTCAACTTATGGCTAATTGATAATTATGTTCTAACTATCACATTCAAATTAATTTGAATTAAATTGGAGGGTGAGGTGACGCCCTCCCTAAATATATTTAAATAATTTTAATCCACCCTATAGATGGGTCAAAAAAATTTACTATACAGGAGAAACATCAATTTTGATTATGAGTAAATGTGTTTATGTATTCTCTCTTCAAATTATATATAATTAATATTATCTTCTTTTGGTTGTATAATTCAATAATCCTTAGTGTGTAAAAACTATGAATGGGTTCTTAATTATCCTAATTGATGTACTAGTCCTAGATGTGCAATAGTTGTTGAAAGATTGGTAAATTACATTGATTAAGACAATTAAGTGAATTAATTCATAATTCTGAATGTGTATGAGTGTTTTATTTGATGTATTTTTTTGTGTGTCTATAAATTTGGCTTAGATACCTCACTAGCCTAAGTCATACTCTCCTAAGTAATAATGTGCAAAAGCTACTCTAAAAGGAGAAAACTTTGATTGAGGCATATGAGTTTCCTACATAGATATCTCCTTATATGTCAGAGTCATGTTTTATTATGTGTGTGTAATTACTTATAGAAATAGGCATAGGTTTTGAAAGTACTTATCTATTTAGAAACCAACCAAGGAATTGGTTATTAAAAACCATAGAGTCTCCTTTGCTACCTTATCCTTCCCTCATTTTTGAGTTTGTTTTGAGACCTACCCACTTTATATTAGTAACCAACCATCCATCCAACTTGCATAGGAATTAATTACCTTTTAGAGATCATACCTCCATCCAAAATCCTTATCAAAAACATGCATACCCTACTAGCTATTCCATCAATAGTTTGTTTAGAATGTATACCTATAACTTATGCCTTGGAGTGTATTTTTTATCCATTGAGATCCTAAAATGTTAGAGGCTATCTTGTTATCTCTGGTGTGTATGAAACTTGCATCAATAGTTTACTCATGATAGAAAGAGGGCCTACCCCATAATAACAATAGTTATTATTTGCATAGAGTTACACTAGAGTCACCCAAGAGAGTGACCAAATCCAATTCCCAAGTTAGTTTTCTAGTCTCACCCCTATCAAATCGTAGGAGACCTAGAATTGTGCCAATAATCCTAGTTCATAAAAATCCACCTCCTTTAATAGGGAACCCTTTACCTGTAAGGAACCCTTTTCCTATAAATTATTTGATGGATTAACCCTGGTTATCTAGATCTATTATTGTTGTCCTCAGAGACATGCATGATTTATCTAGGAATCTCAAAAATTACCTACCACCCTTTTTTCCTTTTATGAGCAAGGACAATAGAGGAACATACCAAATATTTTAAAACTAATTTAAGATTAATGAATGTTGTTGATGAATATGTAGCATGTAGATTATTCCCATTTACATTAATGGAAACTACTTATGATTGGTATTTAAATATAATGAAGAAATCCATCACTTCTTGTGATGAGTGTCAAGCTACTTTTCTTTCATAATTTGGACATGTTATTAATCCTAGTTGGTATACCATTACCTCTCTAGTATGAAGAGAGAGCCTAATGAACCTATCCATGCTTTCAATGCAAGTTTTCAAAAGATGTATAACTAGTTAACCCCAAAGTATAAATTGGAGGTTAAATTAACATTAGAAATGTATAATAATGCTCTTGACCCAATCACTACCATGTTATTGAGAAGGGAAGATGTGGTCAATAATTTGGCATTAACATACAAAGAGGCCATCAATATAGATGGACAACTTAATCTTCAGATGCCTAGTTTAACATAGGTTAATAAAGACTTCCCAACATTGAACTTGATACCACATGTAAATTAGAAAATTCCATCATTCAATCAGAAATAGCTCTACACACTACCTCCATTAACATAGATAACACAGTCAAACTATAGCTTCTTGAATAATCATGTGATAGGTAATGGTTACCAGTAGAATCAATAACCAACTACACTTCCCACTAATTTTTTATAAAGTATTGACTCTACAAATGTAGGGATGGATTCTATTAAAAATATGGTTCAAAAGTTAATTAATGACTTCTTAAATATGCAAAGGAGGATGGGCAATGGTAATGGCCTAACTAGTAATTAGAATGCTAGATTTCATAAATACAACCAACCATTCAACAAGCCTATGAGTAATATAGAATAACCTAACAAGGTTCTAGAGATCAACATGGTAGAAACCACTCTTCCTAATTGGTGCAGAATTCAAAATACTTTCAAGAATGATAAGCTCAAATATGTTAAATTTTATAAATTATTTAAAATATTTCAAAGAGAAGTGGTCATACAAGACCAAATGCATAATCGTACTAAACATCATCTAGATCTTGGCCCTTCCATTACTACCATGTTCTTTAAAACTCATGAGTTTCCATTTCTAGGAGAAGATATAAATGAACCAGAGCATAACATGGATAAAGTTCTTGATTTTTAGCAATTATAAAAAGGTGGATATAATCCAAGGAGTAAGCAGCCACTCACAACATCAACTCCTCTAAATATTAATGTAATTATATCTAATACTAAAGCTATCAATAATCCACCTCTTCTAAGATGGAGTGATTAGCCTCAAACAAAGGAAGAACCTATCAAGGGAGGATACAACATTGTCGAGGACATGAAGAATATCAAAGAAAATATAAATCTTCATGAGTTAGCTTAGATTACCAAATAAAATGAGCTTCTCTATAAATCTATTATTGGGAAGACACCTATGGAGGAAGAAAAATCATCCATAGATAAATAAAAATCATCTAACACAAATTTTATCTACAAGAGAAAGCCATAAATTCCATACTTTTTATTGACTTTCAGGGAATTTGGTAAGAATATTCATAATTATTTATTTGATTTTGGAGCTTCTACAATTGTCATGCCTACTTCCATATGTCAAAATCTTGGTTTAATGCCAAGATATTGAAAGAGGATAATTTCATAATTAGACGAGATAGTAGTGCCTATAGTTGGTGAACTGAGGAACATACATATCCAAATAACATATAAACCATGCATTCAGATGACCAATGATATCTTAGTGGTAGATATACCTAGAGGTTATGGATTATCATTGAGTAGAAATTGGTCCAAAACACTTAATGGATATCTTTATACATACTTATCTCATATATGGATGTCATAGAGAGGAGTTATAAATCAAATCAAAATTGATAAAGAGCCAAGAATGAAGTATCCCATCATGAAATATAATGTCAAGAATGAAGAGGTAAATTATGAGTCTCCTAGCCTTGGTATTTATACTTTTACTAATTAAATTTAAGTACATAAGCCAAAATATGAAGTTTACAATCAACTATGGACTTTAGACTTTGATGGTGCTAGATCTAAGTAAGATTCAAATGTAGGGATCGAGTTCACTGATCCATAGGGTAAGAAATCCCTACTAACATATAGATTGTAGTTTTTATATACTAATAATAGGGCAGAGTATGAGGCTTTGATTCTAGTATTAAAATTTTCAATCAAGAATAGTGTAAAGCAAAAATTAGTATTTGGTGACTCATAGCTGGTGGTCAATCAAGTTAGAAACAAATATCAGTACAAGCTATATTATTTGAAAAGGTAAAAACATAGAACATGAAACCTGATTGAAATCTTTGAAGCATTCAACATAATGGCCATTCCTAGAGAATAAAATCAAGCTACTAATTTTCTAGCCACTGATGGTGATGATCTAGATCCCTTTTAAGAATCTAAGGTAAAAAGGTTCTCCATTGAATTGGTGCCTTATCCCTTTATTCTTGATAATATATAAAATTTCCAAGTTTTTGATGATGACCAATAAATTATTCATTTTCTAACCAATTTAAGGGAATTTGAGTCCTAAATAATAGATGACAAGGATATTAATCAGCTTTATCAAGAAGAATTAGATAGGGAAGGTATTCTCTAACTCAAAGAAAATCATATCCCAATTGGGTTGGTCTCTTTAGAAAGGCCATTTGACATAGACCCTCAAGCTCAATAGCTAATTAGCCCAAGGATAATGAATATAAATTTATGAAGGAAAACTTGGGAGATTATCATAGCCTATAATATGTTAATATCAGTCTTAGTTGCACCCTAGAAGAAAGACAATGAGTAAGGGATTTAATCATTCACTACAAAGATGTCATTTCCTAGACATATGAAGATTTGAAAGTCTATGACCCTCAAGTCATTACTCATAATTCCCCTCAAGGTAGATCACAAACCATTTAGATAAAGGAAGAAATTAGTCAATCTATTTTGAAGTCTCTCATTCAGAGAGAAGTGGAGAAGCTATTAAGTTAAAAAATCATCTTCTCGATCTAGAATTCTACCTGGGTGGGCAATTTGATCCTAGTAAGAAATAAGAATTGTGAGATTAGACTATGTGTAGATTTTAGGAACCTAAATAAGGATTCTAAAATCAATAATTATCTCCTCCATTCTATAGATGAGGTGATATAGATAGTAAGTGGTTCTGAAATGATGTCCTTCTTGGATGGATTCTTAGGCTATAATTAGGTACTAGTGTAATCTAAGGATAAAATGAAGATGGTGTTTACCATGAAATGAGGAATTTATGCATATAAGAGGATGCCATTTGGACTAATAAATATAAGATAAGACATTTAATTCACTATGGATCATGCTTTCAAAGGATTGATAGGAAAATTCATAATCATCTACATGAATGATCTTACAATGTTTTCAAGGAACATGAATGATCATATAAACCACCTCTAGTACATATTCAAGAGATGCAAAAGGTTAAATGTTTCATTAAACCCAAAGAAGAACATATTTGGAGTAACTAAATGCAAGATATTAAGACACATCATCACCAAGGATTAGATCACCATTGATCCTGATAGAATTCAAATGATTTCAAAGATTACACCACCAAACATTAAGAAGGAGCTCAAATCACTCTTCATAAATATTAACTTCATAAGCAAGTTCATCTCAATATTTTTAGATTTTTTTAGGCCTCTAAACACCATGATCAACTGAGATTCCAAAATAGATTAGATAGATGAAGCCCAAAAGTCTTTCCAATACTTTAAAGATATAATATCACAAGCTCCATTACTAATTAGTCTAGATTTCAATAAAGATTTCTATCTTTATTCATTCACTTTAGAACATACAATTGTTTTTGTCATAACATAAAATAAATATGAGACTAAGCATCCAATTGCATTCATGAGCACAAATCTGAATATGTAGAACTCAAGTATTCCATGATTGACAAATAGATTTTATCCCTTATCAAAGTAATAAATAAAAATTTTCATTACATCTTGAGGAATAAAATCATTTCCATTATTCCTAATCATACTATCAATCTCACCCTACAACATAATCAATTAGGAGAATGCTGAGGCAAATGGATGTTAAAGCTATAAGAATTCGATATAGAAATCATGATTAAAAAAACTACCTAAGGTTAAGGCATCATTCATCTCATGATTGAACTCGATCCATGCATCACCATTAAAGATATATGTGAAGCTAAAGTATCCAAAGGAGAATGGTATACTAATATCACACAATATTTAATTATAGTTACTTATTTCCCATAACCTAATAGAGAACAAAAGAGAGCTTTGAGGCTTAAAGCTGCTCATTACATGATTAAGAAGGGAGTTATCTACAAAAGAAATTATAAATGGTTTTATCTCAAGTGTGTGTTTGAAGATGAAGCTAAAGAAATTTTAGAAAACTTGCATCAAAACATAGGTAGTGTTCATCCCTCTAGGAATGCCAAAGCCCATAAGATATTAAGAATGGGATAATACTAGCAAACAATTTTCAAATATGATCATGCTCATGTGAGGACATTCCATGAATGTCAGTCTTTAGCTAAAAATACACATAACAATGCCTTTATAGCTAGTTATTGAAGGAAGGTCATTTTCCTAATGGGGTTTAGACTTCATTTGCATCATCAACCCAAATTCTTTAATAGATCATAAATTCATGCTTATTGTTATTGACTAATACACAAAATAGATTGAAGTCATAGCCATAAAGAGTTACAGAGGATAAGATGTGATTAATTTCTTTAAGGAACACATAACAACCAAATTGGTTACGTTCATTTCTTTGGTTTGTGAAAATGGACTGGTTTTCATATCAGTAGAATTTACTGAGTGGGCACATGATGACTAGATTATTATCAAGTTAGCTTCTAACCATTACCTCTAGGGAAATGGATTGGCAGGATCAATGAATAATAATTTGATAGATGTAATTAAGAAATCAATAGGGGGTAAGCCCAAAGACTGGCATAATTTATTTAATTATGTTCTTTTGGATAAACCAAATGAGATACAAACAAGCCCTTAGAACTTCACCCTATCTGTTAGTGTATTGATGCAGGCCTATATTCCCAATTATGTTCAAGTTACCCAATTATTAGTCTATGTAGGATTACATGAAACCATGTGATGAAACAAAATAAAGATTATTGGACATAATAGAGATGGAAGATTCAATAATGAAATACTTATAGACATTCAATAAATACCAAGATGTGGTTAAAGGGTGATTCAATAAAATAATGAAGGTCAAAGCATTCAAGGATTATGGTTAGAAGATAGGACAACATGATAGGTTTACCCCACTATGGATTGAACCATACCAAAATTTGGAGATCATGGGAAATAATTCATTTCATTTAAAGGAGCTATAAGGTAATGATCTCACATATATAATCAACAAATAGTTCCTGAAGCACTAATTCAGGGTTGTGTCATCTGTAGATATTACTAATTAATGAGGGATAGATAAATGTAGATGTAGGATTAGATTAGTTTCTTGATTTTTTAGATTAGTTTCTTGATTTATTAGTTTAGTTTCCTACTTTATTATATTAGTTTCCTGATTTATTAGTTTATATTCATGATTTCTTTTATTAGATTTCATGATTTTATAGAATTGATTCTTTGCTTTTTTAGCATAGTTTCATGCTTTCTAAACTAGTTGTTTTGGTTGCTTTCTACAACAATCTGAATTGTGTTTATTCTGATGTAACCAAGATGAAATATAGAATAATTGAGCTTATGATCAAATAGATTTTTATAAAAGTGGAGAAGTAAAAATGAATATACAATTTAGAACTTGTCCACAAATTGGGTGTATTTATGTGTTTTGAGTCTTCGAGATGAAGGTAGGTAAGCATGGATTATTCTGGATGGTGTCATAATTAAATACTTTCACCAAGTATTTGAAAGTTGATCTTAGAGTACTTCATAGAAATTTAGAAAGTTTTATTATTTTACTGGATCAAGTACACTTATCATAATAAATACTTGTTGGAAGTGACAATTTTGGGTATAGATGTGGCTGACAAGGACACTCTAGTAATGATTTGTTTTGTAATTATACTAGCTCATTAGGGCTTTAACTCTTCTCTTTTCATTCAAAAATTAAAGAAGAAGATGACTAAGAAAAAAACCAATGAGTTCAAAAGAGTGAAATAAATATGAAAAAATAACAAGGTTCACATGTTGAAATAAGGTCAATGTACCATGCATCATGATTAAAAATAAATAGTAAAAAGAGAATAAAAGGAGCATAAGGTATATTTGTCAGGGATATGGACATCTAGATGGTAGAATAATAATGTTTGATCTACCCTCATTTTTTTGAGCTTTAATAGATACTGAAATGAAACTTATAGCTTCATCAAGACTTTAAAAAATGCATTGCATCAAGGGTTAAATGAACTACACATTTGATACACATGGATCCAATGAATTGGAAGGCAAATATGTCATGTGAATCAACTTGGGAATCTCTTTCATATTTTTGATTTAAGTATTCTTTTGTGACACACTCCACTATTGATCTAAGGATTACTAACTAAAGTTCTAGATTCTTGAATACTCATGAGTATTCCCCCTATGAGTCACCATTTATTATAATCAACACCCCCTTTTCTCTAAGGAGAAATGGCAACCCACTTTTTTCAAGATTTGGGCCTTGATTTTTGAGGCTCTCTTCCATATGATTGTGAAAATTCTAATAATGATTCATTATTAATATTCATACTTTGATACATAGACATGATATTCATGTGTTATTTTATAGACTAACTTAACTAATGCCCTTTTGAGATTTTTTAATTATGGATATTTTTGGGGCTTAGGAAATTTAGAGGAATTTATTTAGGAAATTCACTCATTATAAATTTGTTTAGGCATTTCATTCAAACATTTTGTCCAATAAGTTTATTTTTTGGGTTCTATGTTTTAGTATTTACTCCTGTAACTTTTTAGGGTTTGAATTTTTGGAACTTCTCTTCTTTCATACTTGTGTCTTTAAAAAATTTGTTTTACACAAATTTGGCCCTTAGAAAATTTGAATCAGACATTTTTTCTGAAACAATTCATTCTTATCATAATTTTTGTCATAGACAATTTGTCTGATGAAAATATGTCTTCGAAACTAGTGCCACATACATTTTATCTAATGGAAATAGGTTTTCAAGATTTTTTTAAGGTATTTTTTAGAGACCAATCCCCAAAATATAAATTTAATACCCAATTATTGAGAAAAATACAAGGACTTGTTATACTTATCCAAATAAAGTTTTTCTTAATAATATATGCTAAAGTCTCCTACCACTACTAACTAACAACAATTGAATTATACAAGAATATAAAAGAAGTGGATGTTGGGAATTTATACTAAATGAATTGGTATTCAATTCAAAATTTTATATATGTGATAAGTATCCATTGGATCCATCATTACTTTAACAAACTTGTATTCAAAGTCTACTGCTCTTCTACATCATGAAAAATACCTAGCTACTATCTCAAGAGCATTGTGTAAGAATTAATGACTAGATTGGGAGCATAAATTGATCATACAGTACATAGCACAAAGAATGATATTGAAAGCAATAATGATAGTATCTTCATCTAGGACATTTTGAGGAGCAAATCCACCATCCCCTACTCAATCAAGGATTCCATAAAATTTATCGATATAATATTTGACATTACCATTTTCAACAATTGGTACACAAATAATTTATAGGTATAGGATGTTATCAATTCTATAGATATATTATAATTAGATTTAGATAATATCATTCTCTCTGAGTGAGTGTTTATCAAGGACTTACTTTCCCTAAAAATATAAAGACTACACTTTATGGTTGTCAAGCTAGAGGTGATGCCATGCATTGATCTCCTATAGATCTATTATTTTTAGGTAATATAATGTAGCATGACTTATTTAATCATTATAGTAATAAAATATTCATCACATGTATTATAGGAATTGAATTTTATAGATAATTATTCTTGAACACACCCAATGCATACTTTGATTAGCATAGGCTAGTGATAGAATGAAGAAAACACAATTGAGAAAGTGTCATCTTCATGGTTACTCCTTGAATAGACCATCCCTTTCAAAGTAAAGAACCCAAATGGGAATGTTCCCATAGACAAATTTAGGATGGGAGTACATGTTGGCATGGCTCTATTGAATAGACTTTATGGTATGTCAACAATTTATTTTATCAATCTAGATTGGGTGCCATTATTGCATATGTTTCTAACTAATGATGCTCATTTCATAGTGGGAGAAATAATCATTTTACACTTAAGGGAAAAAATAATCCATAAGTACAAGAACCCTACACTTGTGGTCCATTTTTATATGATGTCTTACTTATTAGACGCTATCATGGGAACCTACTACAAAGTCCTTGGTGAAATATGGAGTCTAGCCATGGACAACATCAAGAACATAATTTGTGGCCACTTCTAGTTTATGAATGTGTATTCCTAAAAAAATAAAATGGAAAATATTGTATAGGATGTATATCCTCAGGTTTGGCAAGCCATCCACGATACACCTATGCGTAGAATTGGAAAAAACATTATGAAGACACTTGCTAGAAGAAGGGATTACTTATTATATCCAAATTTCATAGTTATAATGATTTATGGAAATAATTTAGACCCCCTATCTCTCCCAAGATATGTTATAGATAATTTGGAAGAACAAGAGATCACCTTTCAACTATGGTAGAACATTGAAGAAGATTTGTCCAAAAAGGCAAAAAAAAAGTTCATACTTTGGCCACCATGTAGTCATTAGCAGAATGGTATACACCATGAGGAAAAAATTTATATATGTAGGTGGTAAGTGGAAGAGCTATCATTTCCCCATGCTTCTACACAGGGATTGGGATCCACATGGTTTTATTTATAAGCACCTATAGGGACTTAATATCCCCTATATCCATGTGCCCTATACATATGACTTTTTATTTTTAAATGTAAAAGATGATGATGAAGTGTTAAAAAGGGATAGGATTATAATATTAAAATATTATCATTTAAGGATCATACAAGATGAACCTTCAGTCGCTATAAGGGAACTAGATAATAAAATGGCCATTTACAAAGGATGGGAACATTCTGATTTTTAGAGAGGAAAGTCTGAGGAGTAATCCAAGGAGCAAGATGGTTCCTATCTCTTAGAATATAGATCATAAAGCTATGAAGAAGGATCCCAATGTAGTTTAACCAAACCTTAGAGGAAAATCGATGGGAGATCCCATCAGTTTAGACTCTGATGAGGAGGAACAAGTATAAGAAAAGCTAGATGTAAGCATAATTCAAGTAGCTACTTCTATTACCTAGGCTTATATTTCCACATATATAGGGATAAAAACATAAGAGGTAGATACATTAACCTATAAAGAGTCACCTACATATTTAAATACCCATATTTTACATACAAGGAAGCTTAGGACCCCTACAGGGAGTCCCATAATAAAGTTATCTCAAGGCTTGCCTCCTGTACCACAACACTCAAAACATGCAAAGGGAGAGGTTATTGAAATTGAGGATGTTGGAGATGAATATGATTCTAATAAAGGTATAAATATATAAATGGATAAGGTCTTGAGCCTTAAATCAAATAAGGATAAAGAGCTAACTAGGCAAGGTTCCCTAACTACCTAGTTTTTTGTGACTATTCCTTCATCTACTATTCTAACTTTTGGTAGTGTTCTAGTTTCTTCTATGTTGAGACCCCTAAAGGTGGAATTTTATACTTCCACCTCCATTGACCCCTTTTCCCCAACCATATTATTCCAATTCTCCCTTATCACCCTAAAGGTTGAGAAGGATGCTATTACCACCTCCATTTGCCTAATATCTACTTCCATTTCATTCACCATATCTACCTCCTTTGTCCCTTTTGACACCTCCACAATTAGATCCATGAAGAAGAAGAATATATATAGAAAGGTGAAGAATACCATGGCCATGCCATATTTCTATATCTAGTCTACTCAAAATTCCCTTCCCATGTCCTTCACC
Source organism: Torreya grandis (assembly GCA_037957365.1). Classification (NCBI taxonomy): domain Eukaryota; kingdom Viridiplantae; phylum Streptophyta; class Pinopsida; order Cupressales; family Taxaceae; genus Torreya; species Torreya grandis. Next base: position 42,474 of record JARHVA010000804.1, on the reverse strand, counting down.
ACCTCTATAAAAGAGACCATTGTGGCTAGTTCTAGTAGGGGAAGGAAGGCCAAACCCTTATTGGTCATAGTCCATCCACTCCCTCAATTTGGAGGAGTGGACTTGTCTAAGATCATTTGGCCTTTCCTACTTGACGTCCTTGTTAAGGCACAAAAGAAAGAGCCATTAGTTAAGGAGACTTAGGAATAGGTTATAGTTACAACCTCAGATGTATCATAGTTGAACATTCCTCTCTAGGCTATGGATTTGAGGAGCAAGGCCTCCTTATTTCCCATCATCAAGATCACCAAACTCTCTTTTGTCACCAACTTATTTTACCTACCATCTGGTAGAATATAGAGAGTGAAAAAAAGGAAGTTAAAATATAAAAAAGTAAGGGATATAGTCTTTGAGGAAAGATAAGAAGTATTCTCCCTCACTAAGAGGTAGAATATGCAACCATGATGGTCTTCATATGTTGAGTATTTTGTAGACATGACTCAAGAACACAAGGATGTTATGGTTTCCATCCATTAAGGCACCAAAATGGCTCAACAAGAGCTAAAATCCAAGGTAGAATAATTAAAGGAACAATAAAAAACCATACATATTCCTATAGAAATAGAGGTAAAGGTTTAAGAAGTAGCATTTGAATGTTACAACTCATTAGAAGTATTAGTTTTCATGAAGTCTGAATTGGCCCCTCATATCAATAAGACTAATAAATTATTTAATTCTTTAAGAGATGATAGTGGTAAGCTGAAGATGATAGTTTCCTACATAGGGAACAAAATATACAGTCATCTAGACCTTATAACACTACTTAAGGCATCCAATGTTCTCAATATGGTTGTCATAATCTAGGAAAAAGCTTGAGATTGGTTACAATTAGTTGGGGATTTAATCCCATAATATAATGCACATGAGGCCAAAAGTCTTCAAAATTTGGAAGATTTGAAGTTATCAAAGGTGAAAACACTATAGGTCAATTGATTAGTAAGATCAATTTTGACAAGCTTATATAAGAGGCAATAGATAAATTAAATCATAGTCTAGAAGGTCTAACATTAGAATAAATAAAAAGTTTAGTTAAGTGCATCTAGAAATAAGGTCACAGAGGTGGAGATTTTCAAGAATAATTTCCAAACAACTAAGGCCAAACATGCTAAACTCCTTGGCCAAGTCAATAGGATCCACTAATCACCTTTGCTTAACTTGAAAATCATATGACAACAACATGACACATTATAAAAGTGTTATAAGGATAATTAATCAAAGAAGAATCAATCTCAAATTGCTACTTCAAGTACCACATCGACATCTATAGTTCTAACTTCAACCACCCTGACCACTACACCAACCAAAATACATGCAAAGATCTAGATGATGTATCCTTAAAGGGGCTAATATTTTGTACATGTATGTTTTTTTAATGGTAAATATATTTATAATTTCCCTTAAATTATAACTATCATTGTAAAAGGTGGCCTTTTGTCTTTTATACACATGCACATGTTACATGGTTTTGAAAAGGTAAACTTATGGTTAATTGATAATTAAGAGTTTACCCTTATATGGTTTTGACCAAAGTTAGGACTTATGTTCTAACTATCACATGTAAATGACTTTGCATGAAATTAGAGGGTGAGGCAACCCCCTCCCAAATTCTATTTAAACAATTGTAATCTACTCTATGGATGGGTAAAAAAAAATTCAATAGATAGGAGCAACATCAATTTTGATTGTGAGAAAATGTGTTTGTGTATTATCTCTCCAAATTCTATGTAATTAGGCTTATCTTCTTTTATTTGTATGATTTAATAATCTTTAGTGTGCAAACGCTATGAATGGGTTCTTAATTATCTTAATTGATGTACTAATCCTAGATGTGCAACAACTATTGAAATATTGGTAAATTACATTGATTAAGATAATTAATTCAATTGATTCATAACTTTGAATGTGTATGAGTGTTTTATTTGATGTATTTTTTTGTGTGTCTATAAATCTTCCTCAGATACCTATTAGCCTAAGTCATAATCTCCTGAGTAAGAGTGTGCAATAGTTGATCTAAAAGGAGCAACCTTTGACTAAGGCCTATGAGTTTCCTATACTGATATCTCCTTATACATCTCAACATGTTTGATTGTGTGTGTAATAAATGCTAGAAACATGCATAGGTTTTGAATGTGCTCATCTATTTAGAAATCAGCCAGGCAAGTGATTCTTGAAAACCATAGTCTCCTTTTTTTCCTTACCCTTCCCTCCTTTTTGAGTTTGTTTTGAGACCTACCCACTTTATATTATCAACCATCCATCCATCCAAATCACATAGGAATTCACTACCCTTTATATATCATACCTCCATCCAAAACCCTTGTCAATAACTTGCATACCCTACCAGATATTACATCAATAGGTTATTCATACTACATACCTAAAACTCATACCCTAGAGTGGAGGTATTCTCCATTGAGATCCTAAAATGTTATAGGTTACCTCATTATTTTTGGTTTACATGAAACCCACATCAACAATATCCAAGTAAAAATTCATAAAATTTAATAACAACCATTCATGCCTCATCAAATAATAATCACTTGCAGTTCCTCTTCATAGGTAGGGAGACCCAAATTTAATTTAATTATTCAAAAAAATTAGTATTAATCACCTAGCTTCACCCTCTAGGCATGATTCATAACCCTATACTTACAAAAATAATCATACCCTAAGCACCTTATGATGGCATGTCCATATAATTCATTCATAGATCTTGGTAAAGTGTCCTTATAACTAAGATTAAATATGTATTTAAATTTCCATACAAGTCAATGGTATAAAAGTGATGCTTCCCATAATAAAATAATTATATCTTAGGAAGGGTTGACTTAGGCAAGGATGAAGGTGATCATTGTATTGTTACTAAGGAAATTTAAAATTTCTTTAGTCTACTTATATAATAGAAAATTCTTGGCTCATAGTACCTTAGTATTATGAAATAGAATACTACCCTATTCAAATCTTTGGTATATTAAAATTACCTTGCTAAGACACATACTAATTTATTTTGAAATGAATCAATTTTATATTAGTTCACTGATCAAGATAATTTAATTTATTATTCAAAATATTCATAAGGTTGGAACCCAAGATTTGATATTGAATGTCATGTCCTCAAAAATTTAAAATTAAAAATTTTGAATCATCAATGACATGTGTGTCATCTTTCCATAAGTGATCAATTACACCTATTACCCACTCCTCTAATTTTCTCCATTATATAACTTATTCATTAGAGGTAGAGTGTCTTTTTACTCAATCTTTAGAATGATCATTTATCCAATAATGTATTTTCAAACATAATAGGTCCATTTACAAATTATATAACTTACAACAAGGTTGTATAGTAACTTATACAAAAAATATGAAAACCAATAGATATGAAAATATTAATTACAACCATAATAGTTTACATGGGCAATCAAAATGGATAGCATAGCCCTCATGATAATAGAGAAATAAAAAAAAGTAAGTCCAATAGTGTCTTCAAAATTACATATAATGTGTTCAGGATACTTAAGTGTAATTCTTGAGTTGATAGTATCAGTGAAACATAGCTATCTAAGTTGATAATATGGATTCACTTATTTATATAACAAGATAGTTGAAAACAAACATTGCACATCATGCTAAGAACACAATTTTCTTCCTTTAACAATAATAAATTAGTATAATAATATCAAGAATAATTTTAAAAATATCACACTTTTTATGAAACATTTATATTCTTTAATTCAAAATCATTAGGTTTATTTACCTAATTTATATAAGCATACAAACTGAATACAAATATTTCATTTTGTGCTTCTTAATTTATAGGAACTTGGCATAATATCTATGAGATTTCTCAAAAAATAAGACACTTATAATATTACCAAATGACCATGTGCATTCAAAAATAACTTCATATTTCCAAGTTAGACAAAATTTGAAAATATTAGGACCTTATGCACATAGATTATTGTTATGTCAAACATTTAGCTAAGGTTTAATCCCTTGAGAAACAAAATGGTAGCAAGCCACTAGGTCACAAAAAAAAAATCAATAACTTCTATTGTATCAAGGAATGTTTTTATGGCCTGAGGTTGATCTATTTAATCCAAATACCCAACAAGGATGTATGAAAATATCCATCAATAATTTCCATAAACCAACTAAATGCACAACTAACATAACCAACTAGGAAATACTAAGATTAATGCATAGATGGGAAGCCATTTTATAAACATGTGAAATTCAAGGTACAAGTTCAACTCAAACATACACAACTTTAATGAATCTATTGAAGGACATAGTGATCAAGTAATGACCCACTCTAACTATTACTCCAATCTACCTTAGGTCAAGTATCAATTTATACTAAGAATAATATTATTATAACATGGACCAACCTTGTATCATAGCTTTCTTGAAACAATAGGTAAATTCTCATTATAAGATGATGCATATACATGCTCATGCTACTAATCTTTAACTTCCTTAGATACATATAATAAGTATATTTCATATCAATTAACATAGCATGTTTAACCCATTTATGGGATTTCAAAGACTTACATTAACATCCTTTAAGTTACCATTGACCAATTACCATAAGGGGGTTGAATATATTAATACTCTTGAAATAATCATACTTATAAATAAAAAAATTCTAGGGAATCACCATAAGAAATCATAAATACATAAATAAAACACATTAAAATTAATTTTAATTTACATAAAATGACCTTAATTAGTAATTTTATATTATAACAAGGAGATACTTCATAAAATTTGATAAAGCAAGCTGCAGAATCTACATGAGAAAGCTACGATGATTTGTGTCTTCATTAATCCTTGACACCATTTATATACAATGTTAAAGAACCTATAGGCCAAACAATGAGTGTAACTTGATACTAAAACTATGGAAAAGTATAATACCATCAAGGGGATGAATTTATGTTAATTATAATAATGCTTGAGTATCCTCATAAGACTTATAATTATAACTCTTGTATGTCTCTAGTAAGATGCTTATATCTTCCATTTATCAAATTGCCATGGAGTATTATAGTCCTTTAAATAAATATTAAATTGAAAGAGAATTCATGGATGATTCAATAACTAATTTATTATTATAATCCAAACATATAATGATCATAATACTAGTCATTAATAGTTGCCTTAAATTTACAGTCATACTTAGTCTTGTGATTAAATAAAAACATTAATATAAAAACTAGTCCATAATGGTCATAACCCACATTATAAATTAAATAAAGGTAGTCATGATTTCACCTTTATTCAAATCAATTCTTAATATAAATATGAAATGAAAAACATAGCTCATTACCTTATCTAGATACCAACAAGACACGGGAATGGATCTATTCCATTGCACAAATTAAGAAAAGAAATAATTGAATGCTTAATAAGAAAATACTTTCATTCATAAATCCATATAAACTTGTATTGTAAATAGTACCACAAATTAGAAAATTTCTTTCATGATTAACAATAATATATACTAATCAAGGCATAACATAACCTTAAATTTAATAATAATGAATAAATATGATTATAATATAATGCACACTAGTATACATATTTATCTATTAGATATTATGGGGATATTTTCTAGTTGTTTCTATCCTTTAGGGATAGTTATCTATTAATCCTAGGTTTGATCTCTTAGATTGGTATCTTAGTTATGATTGATCACTTATCTTTATCTCTTCATTATGATTGATCACTTAACTTGATATCTTAGTTAGAATTTATCTTCCTTGCCTATATGTGCAAGGCTCACTCATTGTATTTGAAAAGCTTTAGACATAAAATATATGGTACTGATAATAATTATTTTCTATATATATGTAAGCCTATGTTGCAAAATTGATTTTAGATTATTGTTTTTATGAATGTGATGTTTTACTAACACCATAGATCTTTTTGGCTTGGAACAATCTAATTTTCAATCCTTTCATGGTATCAGAGTAGGACATGGAATCCATTACTTAGTATTTGATAATATATGGAGATGGATAATAATTTTAGCATTATATAATCTATTTATGAATAATAGATAATTTATTATTTGTGTGAAATGCATTAGTTTCATGGTTATGGTAATGGCTCCTTGGAGATATCTTGGTTGAAGAGTTTTCCAAACTTTTTTTATTTGATTCCATCCATTAATGATTATTCACTTCATCTTGGTGATCCCTTCTTTGAGAAGCCAGTTCAAGAGGACAATTAGGAAGTTGTGGATGTAGAATTATATGCAGATCATGTTCCCAATATGCCTAAATGGGATCATACTAAAGTTTCTAAAGTAACACCTTTCATAAAGGATATTCCACTTACTAGACATCATCATGCACATTCTATAAGTTTTGGAATTTTATGTCAAGCATTTTTGGGGGATCCATGGTATTTTTCATAGGCTCATGGGATACAAGAGTGGGGTAATGTGATGATAGATGAGTATTATTCTTTGATGAATAATCATACTTGGGATTTGGTCTCTCTTCCTAATGGTTAGATACAAGTGGATATACCATACCAAATATGCAATTTATGGGTCAATTGATAAGTATAAGGCACATATTATAGTGAATGGTTTCTCAAAATTTGAAGTTATTTATTATTTAGTCTTTTCCCCTATTGAAAAGATGGATTCTATGCACTTTTTACATTCTCCTATTTCATCACAGGGTTGGCTAGTGTACTAGACAGATGTAAAGATTGCCTTATTACATGGAGATTTGCAAGAGGATATCTACATAGAATAATAAACTTAGTTTTTTCATTATTTTTATCTTTTTTTTTTTACTAAAAAGGTCTCTTTAAGGTCTCAAATAGGTTCATTGGGCCTAGTATGAGAAGATGGATTTTTTTTCTATCTATTGACTTTATTCACTACCACTCATATCCTACTATATATATCCAAAATTTTGGAGAGTATATTATTATACTAGTTGTGTATGTTGATGATTTGATTCTTATAGGCAACTCTTATTCTAAGATTCAAGCTATTTAATAGGCTCTTTTAACACAATTTGTTATGACATATCTTGATCTTTTGTAAATTTTCCTTGGTTTATAAATTTCTTATTCAAATTTAAGAATTTATTTGATTCAGTAAAAGTACACCATTGATGTTATTCAACATTTTATCATGGATGATTATAAGCTAATTCCCATTATTTTCTAGTCTAGGGGAACTCTTACTTCCACCAATACTACTAATCTTTATGATCCTACATTGTATAGGTAGTTGGTTATAAGTATCATTTACTTGACCCATACTCACCTTGATATTTATTTTACATTTGGCCTTGTATCTTAGTTTTAAAATTCTCCTCATGATAATCATTGATAGGCTACCAAAAGGATTTTATGATATTTTTAGGGCACTTTTCAATATGGATTACACTACACTAGAGGTTATACCAGTTGGTTGGATCTATTGATTCATATTGGGAAGTTTATATTGATGATAGGCATTCCAATTCTAGATACCCTTTTGTCTTGGTTCTTCTACAATTTATTGGGATTATAATAAGCATTAGCCTATATAATCTCATCTATAGATGTATAGTATAGGTCATCAATCACAACATGTTAGGGGGTTCTTTGGCTTTGTTAGTTATTGATAGAGTTTGGATTCATGCAAGATTCACCTATTATATGATGGTATGACAACCAAAGTGTAATTCACATTTACCTCAACCCTATTGATCTCTAGTGAACTAAGTATATTGATATTCACATACTGTTCATTTGTCAACACATTTAGGATGGATTTATTTACTTAGAGTACATTCTAACTCAATAGCAGGTTCTTGATAACTTTAAAAAGCCTTTTTAATCACCCCATATCTTGATTTGTGTGACATTATTTGGTTTTAAAAATTTATACTTAAGGGGTGTTCATGAGGACATATTATTTATTAATTTATTCATGGATATATTATACATGAGTACTTGATCAAGCCTTGTTGTTGAGAATCATACTATGGATATGCCACTTTATTTTTAGCCCCTATATTCACTTGGGGGGTGTTAAATTAGGTAATTTACCTTATCTCATGCTCACTTAGGTGATTTAATTTTTCATTTATTTAGTTATTCCCATCCTCTTATGTGTGGATATTTCATTTATCTTATTTTATATATAATGAGATATTACATATTTATCTCTTAGATATTATTGGGATATTTTTTATTTGTTTCTATCTTTTAGGGATAGTTATCTATTGGTCCTAGGTTTGATCTCTTAGCTTAATCTCTTGGTTATGATTGATAACTTAGATTGATGTCTTAGTTATGATTGATCACTTATCTTGATGTATTATTTAGGATTGATCTTCCTTGCCTATATATAAAGGCTCATTCATTGTATTTTACAAGCTTTGGAGATATAATATTTGATATTAATACTCTTTTTTTTTTTTCATATCTATCTATAATTATATGAAGTAAAATTACTTTTAGATTATTATTTTTATGAATGTGATGTTCTAATAACACTATAGATATTTATGGATTGGAACAATCTTATTTTTGTTACTTTTAACATAAAACAGAGTAGAATAATCATAAAAATCATCAATTTTTTGTCATAGTCTATAAAAAATTCCTTTTACAATGCATACTATGCTAATTAGTAATGAGTAAGTAATACACTATTTATTTGATTCAACCCTATAAGGGTTAATTTTATTATAAGGGTTCTGGGAGCTCAAAAAATACTCTGAAATATGTTTAGCTAAATTTCCAAAAATCTATCAACTCATATTAAGAGGATAACAAATAAAATTTAAACATAATTATATTATTCCAACTAGATAATGATTATGTACAAAACCACCCAGAAGATCATAAATAGTATGAATGGAATCCATAGACCTATGATTACAAGGTAACTTGTATATATGTATACATATTTACATTTACATACATATACAAATTTATACCACAAACTAAAGTTTTAATACTGCTCAACAAGATCCATGTAATTCTAGTGAGATAATACTCAAAGAATAGTGACTTAAGCTTTATAATAGAATTATTTCCTAAAATACCAATGACTCTATCTCTTCCTCATAACTATTATTTATACCTAAACTATTCCATTCTGAGCATTGTCTCTCTTTGGTTTCTTTTATACTCAAAGGTTCCACATGTTAGGCATCAGTCAAGAAGTAGTTTCATTAATGCACATAGTGGTAGTAGATGTCAGGGTTCCTAATGCCTACCCATCATTCAATTTAATTTTTTTTTGAAATAAGGATTTTACTTATACATGCTTTCATTATTCTCATTTTTTATATCTAAGCCAATGTTTCTACTAGTGTTTTCTATGATTGGATTGATAATAAATATTTAAATAATAATTAATCATATTTTTAATTGATAACCACTTTTCCAAATATCACTAACATTATAAAGTTAGTGTTGAGTGAAGGGTGGTACCTCAAGTACCCTTTTATATTTTTTACACTTTATTTATTATTCCTTAAAAAAATATTAATAACTATTTTAAACATGATTTCCAAAAATAATGCTAGCACATTATGTCTTTTAATTCTATTCTTAACAACTCTCAAATTTTCATAACCAAGTATGCCATGAATAATATTTTAATGTATTGTATTGATCACTAGTCAAATGATCACAACTAAAATATATTATGTTTTGGTGTGTAAAAATTTCAAGGAAATAAATGAAAACTTGCATTGTCAAGAACAATACCCTCTTTCATATGTTAAGTGTGTTACGAATGTATTACATCTTTCATTTGTATGTGATGATTAGTCATGAAACTTGCTCAAACATATTGACAATGTGTAAAACCACCCTTATTATATGATTATTGTTAATTACTACCCTCAACATCATATGGGATATGACATATTGGTAGGATAAGGTTTGATTACGGTCACTAAGTTTGATCTTGGTGATATGATGTTAAAATATACTATGCTTTTATGATTTTTTTTATCTTCCCCTCTAATTTAAACACTTCTTTCATATTGTAAATTTGAGTTGCATGTTGTATATAATTTATTACCCTTCCTAAAAATCATAATAAAATCCAAAATACCTTACAAGATCATAAAAATGGGTGATTTATGAGGGGTCTAACTCACATAAACCCATTTTCTTAAACAATTTTTTAATAAAAAATCATGTTGTCCAACTAGGAATCTAATACAACATAAATATCCCAATCCTTGTCCTTAGAAATAAGATGAAAATAACTAATATATCATGTATGATCTTTCACTAATTAAATTTGTCTTTTGGTATAAGGGGTGTTTACTTAGTAATTCAAATATTATTTTACACTTTAAAAAATGTCTCATCAATAAAATTATAGGGTGCTCTCCTTATGAACTCTTGTCCTGAATGAATCAATGCACTCTTGTACTTATATACTTATCTAATTAAAATTAAGGCATTATTGGTGCACAATATGACATATAATATTCATAAATAGCCAAAAAAGGGGAAAATAATGGTAAAATTTAAAAATGGTCTAATGAGCCCATAAAAAAAAATGACCAAGATTGAACTAGATGATCCTAAGTAGACTAGGATCAAACTATTCAATACTATTTAAAATTTAGGATTGGTAGCATCTAAAGTAGTAATAGAAGGAATGTAGATAAAAAATAAAAAAAGCACTCAAGATATATAAAATGGGAATAATAGAGAGGGAACATGGATACACATAGAGGAAGAGAGAGTTACAAAGAGAGAAAAATATGTCATAGGTGTCATAAGTGTTGCACAATAAAAGTGCCAATAAGAGCCTTATATGAACCAATGATACAAAATCACATAAACACACTAATACCATAACAAATAAAGAGTATTATACCAAAATTAGGTTTATACACTATCATATGATATCTATAATAATTTAGATATAGTAAAAATATTCAATGACAATATATATATATATATATATATATATATATATATATATATATATATATATATATATATATATATATATATATATATATATATATATATATATATATATATATATTTCTATCAAATATATGAAACATACAACACTCAAAGTTTCACCAAAGTAAAGTAAATAAAATAGGGTTATGGATACTTGCCTCAATCTTAGTTGTCAGAAAATTAATCTCCCATTTGAATTTTAACACTTTATGAGATATGGTTATATGTGAATTCAATATGGATAGAAGAAAAATATTTAATATATTATATTTTGGGATTCAAAATAGGTAGTATACCTATAAAGATTTATTATTTTTAACTTTTCTTACTTTGGCTAACCTCTTTTAATATAAAATCCTCATTTTATTCCTAATGTGAAATTATGAATGTAAATAGAGTGAATTATTATTTTCCATATTGAAAAATGATAGGAAAAACCTAAAAATAGTGTTTGGGTCCATAAAATACAACACTCATTTTTAGCTAATGTCATCAACCATACGAATGGAATATAAATAAATTATAACATCACCAGTGTAGACTATGATGTTGATTAAAATAATCATGTTAGCAAACATCATATGTTGATCTAATGACATTAGATATTAGTAGGAAATATAAGAATTGGAGTTGGAGGAATGATTAGGAGGATGAGAAATAAAAACTTCCTAATATGAGGGTAAATACATGAAACATATCTCAAAAAGTGCTAATACTAAGCCTACCACATCCTAGTGTAGGTAAATGCATACACTCAGTTAAAATAATGCATTGAGAGGTCATAAATAAGAAAATAATTAGTAAGTATTTTTTTAATTTTTACACATATTTCCCTTAGAATATCATCTCTCACCATAAAAATGTAGCAAGTGATGGTGATTATTCAAAAAAACTTACCAAAATTTATGAGAATTGATAGATATAAATAATTGAGATTCTACAAAAAATTAGTATTTTCTCTTCACATCAGGGTAAAGATGGTGTCCACAAAGTTGGGGAGGGAGATTTAAGGTTTTTGGTCTATTCCATGTCCTTTATTTGTATCTTGTCATTTTGAATATGTCACCATTTATGTTCATTTCTCTTAATTATAGCTAGGGATTTACCCTCTAACAATGGGAGATGTTTTTCTAGATGGTGTGTGCATCACACACTCACTTTAGCATACCCCACCACTCTTATTAATATTTTTATGGTGTTATTAATCCTCCTTGTGGTGCTATTACACCTTCCTTATATGAATAGGGATCTCAATAAAAGTTAGTCTTTCTTGGTGGATTAGGGTCTAGATAAAACTTCCATAGGTACCTTGGTGAATTTTGGTGATGAGGTACTAGTAGGGGAAGCCTAATTATCATATATATATATATATATATATATATATATATATATATATATATATATATATATGTCATGTTTCTTCCACAAATGTTTTCCAAGTGTATTCATCCTCCATGCCTGGGTCTCAATGCATTGGAAACCATGTCTTGATAACACATGTATTATTCATCCATGTGCTCAAGGAATTTTCATTATGGTTTACTCCTCTAAAATAGATAGGGATATGCTACTTCATTTAGGTCCTTGAGTCTAGGAAAAATATTTATTATGCATGAAAATTTATTATCCTACATTCAATTTAAACAGTCAATCCTTTTCTACTTATTTAATTTAGGTCAGACTGCCTAATTTATATTTGTAATTCTTGATGGATCCATATCTTCAAACCATTGACAACTCCATATAGGTATTTATTACACTTAATCCTAATACTAATGATCACACATGGACTAATATTTCTCACATATGCATTTTAATGGATTCATAAAAAAGATTACTAATATAAATCAAGATCAAGATAGGTGTTTTAACCTTTTATAGTTTAGCTATGTAAATCCTATGCTTGATTAAAGGGATGAGTATTATAAATTAGTGAAATAATATGTAATAAATAACCACTAATTTTTTACAAATTTTTCCTTGCTTTGGATTTCTAAAAATAGTAATAAATATGTGTAAATAAAGAATTTTTTGGAAAACACTTGATGTGGAAGATTTGAGTGCTAAATTGAGATACAAATAGGTTTGAGTGTTATCATGTAGATCCCTATGTTATATCCTCTCCTAGATATTAGTGCCACACTTGGATAGTAGCACCATGTGGATATAATCTCTTAAAAATGATACTAGTGTCCTCTATGTAAGACTATTCTTAATTCTAGGTGCACCTTCACTTATGTTTTAGGGTTATATTCCTACACACATGAATTCTAAAACTTTTTATTATGCTTGTAATAGCTGATTTATGATGTAAACCCTAATCCTATTTGAAATAAGGCATGAGATAATAATGTTTGTTCATTACTAGGATAGGTTGGACATCTCAACACCCTGTTGTAAAGAGAGTTTCCAACATACCAATACTCTGAGGATGGATCAAGCTCGATGTAGTTCTCCCCACCTTAGTGCAAGTGATGATAGAATAATAGTGGTATTGAATTCCTTAAGTGTGTTTGAGATTAGAAATCTATAAAATCTATGATTAGGGTAGTTTTAGATGGTGATATACATAAGTATGGAAAATAGGGTTTAATAAAATTAATTTTTCTCAACTTGTTTCATGTTTGAATAGGTATTTTTTTATCTAATTTCCATCCAGTATATATAGGTATAAAATTCTTATATTTATAGTGTTTTATAACTTGTGAAAATAATAAAATATGCTTAGGCCAACCTTAAGAGGGTTTAAATTTTGAAAATATGTTCATTCAAGAAAGCTAAGCTAAAGGAAATTAGAACCATATTGGGGACACTATTGAAATGTGGCTCTAGTTTCCTTAATGTGAAGCTAATGTCTAGATATAAGGTTGATGGGCATGAAGGGCTAGGATCTCAGAATGAAGGGTTGAGACTATATTTTAGCTAACTAGGGATGCCTATGGTCTACACAAAGGTTGAAAAAGTGTGATAAAAGGATATAATATAGGTTTAAGGACAAGATAGGAATAATTTGTCTCAATTATCACTCTTAACACTCAAATACCACTTTTAGTTGAATATATTTTCCTCCCCCACTTTATGATATAAATTTAGCAAAGTGAAATGACCTGTATAAAGAAAAAAGTACCATACCTAAACTTACATAGGAAGTGAAGACCATGTATATAAGTCTAAGTATGTGAAGTTGGGTTTGCATATATTAAGCATGATCTAAAACATGACCTATAATGAAATATGAATAAATCAATCCTTATTTAAGAGATATCAAAATCAAGAGATCATGCTAAATAAATAACTAATTAAAATTGAGTGAAGAAATGGGAAAGAGGAAAGGAATGAATACACCTCATTGGGTACATGAACCTAGTGATAACTTATGTGTGTTCATGTATATAGTGATCAAATAATTAAATAGATTAGATTGAGTTGATTTTTTTCTCAATCCTCATGTGTGGGTGTCTCAAGAACTTAATACAATTTTGAATCCATCATTTCCCACCCTTTATTTATGGATCATGACATTTTAATAGCTTGGATTGTACTAATATTGTGTCCAACCCTATCATATGGGTGGATCAAGAACTCAATTAGGCCATGACTCCATCATTTATAACCCATGTGCAGTAGATGAATCTAAAACTAAACTATGAAAAGTCTTGGAAGTATCTAACTAGGTATATCTAACTATGTATGTCATCTCCATAGCCATTCAAGTACATTAGGTAAATCTAGGCCACTCAAGAATGCTAACCACTATAGATGAAATAATGAATGAAACTGGTGACAACCTAAAATATGATGTCAATTGTATAAAATGTAGATAATGTATTCATAAATAAGAATCTACATTTATGAATACATTATCTACATTTTTAAAACTAAAAACTAAGAATGTATTCAAAAAAATATTTTATGAAAGCAATTTAGGATCTTGATCTATGTGAGAAAACCGTTGTGAGTTCCCCCTCTTTTTAGGGTATTTATTAATCCTGTGTAATAACTATCCTCAAAATAAGTAGCTCTATAAAATGAGTTAGTTAGAGAATATATGATAACTATGTGATAATCCAATATAATGTGAAAACATATCATCAAAATATAAGAGAATCTAAGCATAAGTATGCAATGTAAGACTTATGTTATTTATAACATTACACAAGGGTGTCAAGATAGATGTAATCAGTGTGTATAAAAATAAATATGAGTATCTACCTATGGGGATGGGGCATGATGTCCATCATAACACCCAATTATGAATGGTATATGGATGAGGTCCCTCATGACATAAAAAATTAGTGTGTGTAACAGTAAAAAAAAAGTATTATGGTCATGATGCATATAAGAAAGCATACATAAAAAACACATGAGGCACACAAAAATAATCCAAGGGTTTACAATATAAGGGACATGGGCACATGTCACTAAAACTGAGAAAATAAAACATACAAGGACATGTTCAAGTGTTGACATATGTAAAAAACAAGCAAGTTGGATTAGATTTGTATAAAAATACATGTTTTAATCTATGTATACATAATTAGGAAATCACACATAAGGGATACGAGAACATGTCCAAGGTATACATGAATAAAAGTGGCATAGAGCCAAATAACAATGGCATATACAAATGACCTCAAATATAAGAAGCACAGATAATATAATCAAGTATAAACAAGGAAATTGAGAAATGAAAGCATGTATAAATGTAGTAAAAATCTATGTAAGAGCTAAGATGTATATACAATGAGTCTAAAGTAGCGATAGTTAGTAAAAAGTATAAATGTGAGTAGAAATTATCAATATCAAGATATATCAATGCATAAACTAAAATTTAAGGAATGTAAGGATAGAACCTAGTAATAGAAATTGTGTATAATATGCTCCCATGTGGGTAAATATGTTAAGTGAATAAACTTTCATTGGTGTATATGGCCCCATTGGGTAGAGGATATCAAGTTTGGATCAATGTAGTGGAATTTATTCCTATAAGCAATCTATAAACACTTGATAAGAACAAGTAAAGCATGTATGTATGATAAAAATGTCTATACAAAGATAGATAACATATGTAGCATCTATAAAATATAAGAAATCTAAACATAGCAATGCCTACAATCTATAATTTGTGTGTTTTTGAGTAATATTTGAATGTTTTATGTTTTGGAATGTTATTTTATTTTTTAATTTTTTATATATATGCTATGTAAAATAAAATGAAAATAATCTATGTATAAGGAGAAAGAGAGAAGTATGTACAAGTGGGTAGGAACCATACTAACCAATGAGTCTCATGGGAGAATCACTATCACTATGAATTGTGTCAAATAAGGAAATTGTGATCATGTGTGTTGTGTGAAAGGGAAATTATGATCCCATAATCTATTTTAGTGAGTAATTTGTGTTTGTATCTGCCTGTGTGGTGGTGTTATGAATTTATGGCACTGACTATGATGACCTTTTAATTGTAGGTTTTTTAGGAACCCATATGGAAGAAGTTGTAGGTGGTGTAGGTTCCCTATGTTGAGAACCCCAAGAACCCAATAGTATTTATTAAAACATAAAATTAGTGTATGAAGACCCTCTATAATCTATGACATATCTTTAATTTAGGGGTATATCTAATAATGGTCTTTATGGGAGAGTATGCATATGTGTTGATATCATAGGAGTAAACCTCACTTGAACTAATGGATCTACTTAACTTTGTGATGTACATATAGGAATTTTACTATGATCTATAACTGATAACTATGCAATATATAGTAATGGTGTTAGAACTATAACTAGTGACTGTGTTATAACTACCTGTGTGATGGGTAGAGGATACTCTTATGGGAGACCCTCAATTTTAAACACCTGATTTGCATGTACATATTCTATACATATATGCATTGTAGATGGGATGGATTAGAGATACTATATCCATGGCCTACCTAATAACATATCAAACATTGCTACACTAGGTAATACTAGTAACTGAGTGGCTATATGTGTTGGTCCAACTTGTAATAGAAGCACAATATTCTTGATGGAGATCTAAACTTGACCATTTAAACCAGTAATGACTATATCTATGGGTAATATATCATGTTATTAGTACCCCAAATACTACAAAACTATCATAGTACACATGATAATGCTTGACCCATTGTCAACCATAACACTTTAGATATGATGATGGTCTATTTCTACTCATATAAAAAGTGCATGTAAATATGTATCATCATTTATAATATCCCACTTTGATAGTGTGATGAGTATTCTAGGTGTAAATATAGTATGGTGCATTCCAATAATATTGTGAAATGGCTGTGCCTCCTATATAATAGTATGATATGAAGTTAGTGGTGGATGTGTATGATATGTGTAGTGAACACCTAATGTGCTCCCTACCTCATTCATTATGTGACTTGGAAATGGATATAAGAATATATTTAATTCCTTAACTTGCATTTTTTGTGCTTCTAGTGCCTCTTGGGTGTACCCACATTAATGATATTAGCCTTAATCAAATATTGTATATTATGATTTAGGCTTATGCATCTATTTGTTTTATGACCTGGTGCCCTATGATACTTGAATAATGCATTATAATAATATTTATTTAGAAGATTTTGTGTCATATCAACATCTTTATGGGAGGAAAAGATATGACATTTAATTCTAAGAGCTAATGTAAACCTGTGCTAGTGACTCTGGAAGGTTGGTAAAGATTCAACATTGAGGAGTGGATAAAACCAATCTAGGAGATGGCTCAGAAGTTATGTTTACTATGAAATTTTGATTAATATTATTCATAGTGGACATTACCTTGTAAGGAGGGTTATTTTAACTCTTAACAATTTATTTTGATCCATTGGTATACTTTATTTTTCCCAATAATAGAAACTTGACCTCTCTTTCTTTTACTATGTGACATAAATTTTTTAATGTAGGAAACTTATTGAACAAGATAGTTTCATGTGATGCCAGTAAGAGAATTTATTTAAATATGTCCTAAATCTCTCTATTTTCAATGGAGATAGTCAATTTGGCTAATATAGACTTTTATCATAAGACATAATATATAATAGGCTCATTTGACTTTTGTTTCAACTGTGCCACTTGAGCATATGATATCTTGTCACTGATATTTATAGAGAAGTGTGATAAAAACATGTCATCCAAAGGATTGAATATGATTATAGATTGATTTGGTAAATCATAAAACCATTTTAGGGATTAATCCTTTAAATTGCATGGAAACAACTTTGTGAGAAGCCAATCATTGGACATGTAGTCCAAACATCCTACATGAAAATCTCTAAGATAATGCTCTAGGTCACCCTTAAAATCACATAATTTAATCTTAGGTTCCATGAAACTAGGTGGGAAGGGAGTTACCATTATTTTATGTACCAAAGGTATATGTAAGAGAATATTATAATCCAAGGCATGTTATGGCGTAATGGCTCCCTTCTCAAGATGTAACACCTTATCCTATAAAGTATGAATCTTGTGCATAAGGGATTGTATATATGCAGTGAAGGAACTATCCACAAGAGGTGTAGTTGTCACTAAATTTTGTTGAATTAAAATTTTAGGGTGTGTTAGTTGAGTTGGCCCACTTTTAGGTGTAACAACATTATTAGCTGGGGGAGTAGAATATTGACCATTATTTGTTTTGTTCTTGATTTCCAATATGGCTTGTAGGATTTATGCATGATTAAGGGGATATTACCAAATTATATCTCTAAAGCCTTGTAATATCTCATCTTTGTTTATAATCAATTCATCATTGTTAAGTGGAAGGAGAGTGTCCTAATTTTCAATGTGTATATAATCTCTCTTGATTGTATTGTTCATCTTTGGTTGTATTATCATTGAAATAAACATAATTAAGGTGTTAAGAATGCATAAATGGAGTTATGTATGTCTCATATCCTTGTTATAGGATTATATAGTAGGAATATAAATATGCTCTATAGGATTACCACCTAATCTAACACTTTTTCTTAATACAAGAGAGATGAATTTTTGAGATGTCATATAGTAAAATAATTAGAATGAAGCTATTAAAAATATATATATGAAAATTGAAATATTTAAAGGTGCTAATGAAAATAGAAAAAAGAAGGATAAAAACCATAATAGCATCTAAGGTTAGGGATTTTGAATTAGGGTTACTTTGTAAAAAAAATTATATTTAAATAAATGAAACCCTAATGTGAGTTTGATTTAACGAGCTAGGTTATGCCAAAAATTAAAAAATAGAAGTTTATAACCCTAATTTAGTGAACCAAAACTTAGAGAAGGTAAACTATGGTTTTAATCAAAATTATAAGTAAGTCAGGATCACCAAATGTTTTAACCTTTTAGGATTTAGTTATGTAAATCTTATTTTTGATTAAAGGGATGATTATTCTAAATCAGTGATATAATTTTCAATAAATAACTACTTATTTTTTACATATTTTGACTTGATTTTACTTTTAAAAAATAGTAATAAATATGTAAAAATAAAGACTTATCTATAAAAAAAATTGACATGGAAGATCTGAGTGATAAAAACTAAGATACAAATAGGTCTAAATGTTATCAATTAGATCTGTATGTTAGCTCCTCTCCTGAATAGTAGTGCCACACTTGGATAATAGTGTCATGTGGTTATAGTGTCATGGATCTAGTGTTGTAAAAATGGCACTATTATCCTTTATGTAGGATTGTTCATAAATTCTAGGTGCACCTATGCTTATGTTTCTAGGTTTTGTTCCTATGTACACAAAGTTTAAAACTATGTATTATGTCTATAACAACTGATTTATTATGCAAACCCTAATCCTCCTTACAAGGCATGATTTTAAAATATGTGTTTGTTAGTAGGATAGTTGAACATCCTCAACACCCCATTATGAATAGAGTTTCTTACATACCAATACTCTAAGGAGGGATCAAGCTCGATGTAGTTCTCCCCACCTAAGTGTTGGTGAAAATGCAAGTGATGCTAGAATAATAGTGATCTTGAATACCTTGAGTTTTTTTGAGATTGTAAATATAGAAAATATAGGCTTATGGAAGATGTAAATGTTAGTATGTAGAAGTATGAAGAATAGGGATTAATAACCATGATTTTTCTCAACTTGTTTCGTGTTTCAATATGTCTTTTACATCTAATTTACATATAGTGGATAGAGGTTTAAAATTCATGTATTTATAATGTTTCATGTCTTGTGTAGATAATAAAATATGCTTAGGCCAACCATAGGAGGGTTTATATTTTAAAAATATATTCATTTGGGTAATTTAGGGTAAAATATATTAGTGTCATGTTGGGGACACTAGTACCATGTTGGGGACACTAGTTCCATGTGGATCTAGTGTCCTTAATGTTGCACTAATGTTTATCTAGTAGGTTGATGGGCATGAATGGCTAAGATCTAGGAATGAATGTCTAAGACTATGTTTTGGATAACTAGGGATGCATATGGTCTGCACAAAGTCTATAAAAGTGTGATAAAAGGCTCTAAAATAGGTCTAGGGACAAGTTATTTCAAGTAACACTCTTAGCACTCAAATACCAATTTTAGGTTATTAAAGTAGGTAAGATAATATATACTCAACCTCTGGATTATGAAAGGATTTATTTTATATGTAGGATATGTTTTTCTCATGGGCATTTGGTGAAGGACTTACCAAATAAATCATATGACCCTACAACTATAAAGATAAATTATGGCAAGGATACAACCTAGTGGATAGGGGCTAAGATGGATCGCATTATTATTCATGGAATGGCTAAGAATTCTTCTCCATTTAAAATTTAAAACAAGGTTAAGAATAAATACTCTGTAATCATAATTTTTTTTTCCTCTCCCACACTAGATTTTTATGTCTCCAATTTTTTTATTCTACTATAGAATTTCCTCCATATTCTTTAAAATAACTTGTTTCTATGTGTATTAAGGGTATATAATATGCTTCTCTAAGTAAAAAGGGTATTGCCTATGGGTATCCACTAGCCTCCTCATAATTTATAGTGCATTTAAGTTCAACTGATATTCATGAGGGTAGTGTATCTAGTTCTAGTGTTAAATATCAAAAAAGTGGTATTGATTTAATGTTTCCAAATGTTGGACAATAGTGTTAGACATGTAAAAATATTCCAATAAAAATAATGGTTATCATATGGATTTTCACACCCATAATAAAATAGTAGTATCTTAAGGATACTGATTGGTTTATTTAGATGGAGTTCTATATTTTGTGAGGATAGTGCTCAAGTCAATATTGATAGTATTCAATAGTAAAAGGACTCAATGGGCTATAGTCATTTGGTTGGTTATGGGGGTGTTAGTCTATCTCATATGGTGTCTAGGATCATTATGATAAGATGCACTAAGCTAAATGTTTGGGGCTTGGCCTGAGTTTTTTTATTATGGTTTTTTTGTCATTTTTATGGTATTTTATTGGTATCAGGTTTTATCCCCCATTTATAATTTGATAAGCTTTGGTTTTTTCCTTTTATAGGTGGAGAAGTGTGGATTCCACCTTCTTCCTCCTAGTTTTTGATATCACTATTTTATCACTATATGGGTGAGGGTCCCTTTAACCCATAATATCTATCCAAAAAAATTGAGATTCTAAAATTGAAATATGTTTACCTTGAATTACTTTTCCATTTTATGGATTCATACATGTATCTCATTATTTTTCATACTGAGCACAAATAATGATCATTTTACATTAATTGTTGTTTATGGTAACCATAATGATGTAATATTAGATGTATTAATGCAATGTTACTTTATGTAGATGAGTATAAATGAAATTATATGTAATATGATATCTCTCAAAGAAGGTGGTGATAGGATGGGTCCAAATAGCTATGAGGTAAAAAGTAAATTAGTTATAAAAGACCCAAATATAAGTAAGTTTTTATGTGGATCGTTATAATATCCATAAGGTAAAGGCTATATTAGGTCTAGAGAACCTAGAGTAAAATAATTGAAATGCTAATATAAGCATAAATGGCCACAAGGTAAAATCTAAATTAGGTCAAAAAGACATAAGGTAAAATAGGTAAGCAAAAATATATAGATCCTAAACATAATAATGAGCATTCCTTGAATGGGTAAATTAATGGCATAAAGAGTGTCTTGAAAACCAAATATGTTGTTTTTATTCAAGCAGGTATGGCTCAATTGGAAAGCTCATTTTAGTCCCCAGGTCTTATAATATAAAAACCCTTATATTTAATGATTTAATAGTAATAACACGTTTTAAATATATGAGGGATAATTATAAATAATATGATCTATTAATGGGAGGTAATGGCCAGGATGTAAAATAGGATTACACCAAGAAAAATCTATGTTCTTTACTAGAAGTAAGAAGCTCATATTAATTCCTAGAGACTAATATTTTTTGACACTGAAATGTTTAGGAACCATGCTTTTAACTATTTTTTTGTGGAATAACTAGTTAATAAATTATCATATCCCATGAAGGTTATAATAAGCATGTATAAGTGAAGGATCCTACCTTCCCATAGTATTTTCTTCTTTCTATAGGACCCATCGAATCCAATAGTCACTATGAGGATTAGACACATGCATAAAAATAATGACGTAAAATCATATACAAGATTCCTCCTACCCCATTATAATATCATACCACTCTCCAATAGACCTCAAAATATTCTACGAAGATAGATATGAAGTTTGAGATTTCAACTAGGGTGTGCCAATGGTTGTTATCACACTTTTTTTGCTTTTGATTTCATTTTGATATTTTCCTTTTTAATTTTGAAATATTATATGTATTTTTACTTTGATATGTTTTGTGTCATTTTAATTTTATATTATCCATCATATATATTTTAAATGAAAAAAAAATGTACTATGACATCACTAATAGATATTTCACAAATTAGGATAAAGACAAACCTCAAGCCTAGATGGTTATATACTTTAAGAATTTCTCCTTATCAAATATTACAATCTTGAATCCAAGATTGATATGACAATTAATTAATTTTATATAACAAGGATATATGATGATTATTGGGTTTCCCCAATCAAAATGTCTAAAGGGATGATACAATGATCTATAGACTTGAAACTTTGTCATAAGAAATAAAATTTTAGATGAGAGGCATGTAGATATATTGTAATAGTTTTGATATAATTAATATAAATAACTTTGATATTTAAAAATAGAATTTTTGACCATTTACATATATTTCTAAGATATACTTAGCTATGGTTTGAAGCAAAGGTTTATTTTACTTATAGATAAAATAAGTTAACATATGAAGTTTTTTATTGTGATCAAGTTCTATATTATTCCCAAGGTGTTACAATATAACTCATGAACCTATATACATGTATAATGGTCTTGATAAAATATGAAATAAATTAGCGATAGTGGGATATAATAGAGTCAGGGGGATGAACAAAAAATATGGTAGCAAGGATCTAAGATACTATTTTTTTAGGAAGAGATGAAGGATATTAACATATATGATTAGGAGAGAAATTCATAAGAGATTTATAAAATTATTAAAATGGTACTATAATAATTTTAGATATAATGGTGTAAATAAATATAAATTTACTAATAGAAGGGTATAAAAGATGAAATAAACATGTTATCACAATCTTACAAATTTATAACATGGAATACAAATTGCATTACAAGTTCAATTAGATGCAATAAATGGTAAATGACAACATTAGGCATATATCTTTTTAAACTTGAGTAATTGTCTCCTTGAAAATGTTTTATTCATTATTATGTAGCTAGTAAGTTATTCTCCATAGATATTCAAGTTTTTTAAGCTCTATAGGAGGTGAGTGAATGAGATCATCATTAACTTGGCATGGATTACATATTTTATAAAATCATATCAATTATTTTTATATTATAGGATAATAATAAACTATTCATATAAATGATTTAGATTATATCATGTATGTTGTAATATCCATTAAAATTTCCCCTTGTGTTTGCTAAAAAATCAAAGTACCTCTCATTGAATAAAGACACCTTTGATATTTTGATAATAAAAGATGTCATTTTTTAGATTATATTTGAAGGATTATTTTTATAATTTGTTTATTTTATCTATAGTTCATTTCAAGTGGATAAGTTTGATCCAATAAGCATTCACATAGTTTATCCATAAGTATTCACTACAATATACATGAACTATGTAAATACTATAGCTCTTATCTTAAGTTTGATGTTCAAATAAATTAAATGATAGTTTTTTAATCACAGTAGGTGCCCTACTTGGTGGTAAAATTACTGTTATGTTTATATTAAAGAGTGGTATAGATCTGGTTGTGCATTTATAATCTATCATGAGAGATAGTATCTCATAAACAAGGTGCCTTTTTGACTATGGAGTCGATTGAATATAGTGGAGAATTTTTTTTCGACATTCCATGTTGATGTGTCTAAATTTGATTCATATATAATGACCATGGTAGCTTTATTTTAGACCTAGAATATGTTGTATACCTATTTCAAATAGTCTATTATTTTTATTTAAAAACTCTAAGAGTTTTATAATTTCATTATGAAAGTTTGGTGAGTTATTTATATAATTATTTTGTTGTTTTTGTGAAAATGGGGTAAATAATAATTATTTTGTAATATTTCCAAGAAAATATGTCATTAAATTAGGTTAGTATGATATGATAGATATATTATCATTAAAAGCTAAAGGATGATCTTATTTTTACAATGCGTGTCTTATTAGGTCCCTAATTTAATATCAATGGTATATGTTGATGCTCAAAATTGTCTTTCCATGGCATCCATCACTAAGCACAATAGTTGGGAAGTCTCAATGCATGGGAAGTGACATTAAAAATATATCCATAATTTAGAAACCAACTCATCCTAGTCTAGCATTAATCTAAATGTGATTTGGGGTGAAATTGAGAGGAATAAAATTAAAAAAACAAATAAAAGGAACCCAATGTGCTATAATACATATGTTATTTACACATCCAAAGGAACACATGCATAGGAAAACTTATGAAAAATCAAATAAATCATTACATAACTACCAAATCTTATCCCACTCTAATAAAACTACTTAGGTGTTGATATATTTATTAAAAAAAATATGGTATTACATTTATATCCCTAGTGATGGAATATTGGTCCCCATAGACCTTGCATTATGATACTTCTCTATTATGTAGGCTAATCTTACGAGTATCAATTATTTTGATTGGTTCTATTATGACCAGCATTGGATCCTGAGCTTGTAATGCATTCCAATCCAAAACATGTGTAGAATCAATAAAAGATTTCTTAAAATAAGATAAATGAAAAACATTATGCATTTGAATCAAAGATGGTGGTAATGCAAGACTATATGTTATAGGATTAATAACTTATATAATCTCAAAGGGTCACACATATCTTGGTAACAACTTAGCTAATTTCCCAAACTTAATATCACTCTTTCGGGGCTTGAATCATAGAAAAACCTTATCTACAACCAAGAATTGTCGTGTTGTTCTTTTCAGATCAGAATACCATGTTTGCCTCTTATTGGCTTCAAAAAATCTTTGCCTTATTAATTTTACTTTTTCTTCCATTTATATAATCATATCAGGACCAAAAACCACTTTATCTTCTAATGTATCCTATTTGATTGGTGTTCTACACCTCATACCATATAATGCTTCAAAAAGAGCCATTTTAATAGATAATTGATATGAGTTGTTATAAGAAAACTCCACTAATGGTAGGTATTCCTCCCATTTTTATTTCTATTCCATGCAATACATCCTCAAAATATCCTTTAAGACCTAATTTATTCTCTCTTTTTACCTATTTATTTCTATATGGTAAGCTATACTAAATTTAAGTTATGTTTCTAAAGCTGAATTGAGAGTTTTCCAAAACCTTGAAGTCATCTTAGGGTATCTATATAAAATAATATTTTTAGAAACCCATGTAATATATAAACCTATTTCAAAAACCTTTTAGCAATAATTGTTGCATCATCAATCAAATTATTTGGAATGAAGTGAAATACCTTGGTATGTTTGCCCACAACTACCAATATCATGTTGTATACACATGATATTTTCAAATTTTATCAAATATTGATGTTTTACATCTTACAAGAACCTATCAAGACAAAATCTCTCTAAGGGCATGCCTTAAGGGTAGACCAAGAAAGGGGTGGGAAGACCATTGGTACTTCACAAGACTATTGCCCCTTATTGCCACATTATTACCAATACAACTAGATTTGAGAACCATTCCTTAAGATATTACTCCTCTTTCACACACTCCTATAGTCTTTTTACTCTTTCTATACCTCTTTTCCTCACCTTCATCCCCTTTTAGTAGTTGACTATACTAGATTGACTAGGTTAACCTTGTATAATTTTTATCCTCTGATTACTATATAGGGTTGACTGGGTAGACCCTATATTGTTTAGGGTATTTTTCACATGAGAGTTTTGTCAAACCTTTGGTAAAATTAGCTTGAGACCTAGTCATTTATCCCCTAAAAATATATAGGGTCAACTGGATCAACCCCATACAATTGACATATTCAAAAGGGTTTAGGGTGAGATCCACCTATGTATAAAAGATCATTTTTTCATTATTTAAATATGAAATCAAGAGTTATTCACTCATGCTTCTTAACAATTTGATTTTCCACTATTCTACTTGAGGAGTCTTAGCTTAGGGTTTCTACTTGGATAATATAATCTTGTGGATAAGTATTAGATGATTTGGCCTTTCTTAGTTATCTTTATAAACCACAAAAACCTCTTATGAAGCCCCTCTAGCCAAGGGAGAGATTGAGTATTGACAGGTTTACATTCAAGTAAGTATACTCTAATTTTGTTCTCCTCTCTTTAGTATATAGAAGTAGCATAAGTATTAGCTCAAATAATATTACTCTTCATATTCCATATATTAGGGTCTTACTCATACTTAGCTTAATTGAGATTCTCTTATACATGTTTTGATTGATTTGCTAACCCCTTTATTATAAAACAAGATTTGGTGTGCACTAGATTATATTTACTTATTATTTATTAGAATAGAGTGAACATTAAACCTATGACTCTTTTAGGGTTTTTTCATGATTGTGTTAGACTATAAGATTTGGAACCCTTACTAACATGGTGTATTATGACAAATGATCCCATAATTAGGTCTATAAAATCCCCATATTGGTCATGCCCCCATTTAACAAATGTATTCCTAATTAGAAGTGTAGGTATGATTAATCTTCTCCAAGCTAGGATTGATTTCTAGACATGATACATTTCTAATTGCATATATTCTGGTGAACTTGACATGAACTAACCCTTTTAGGATTTTTTCATATTGTTTCATTTCTTTCATCATTATTTTTATCATATATTTTCCATACTGAATCAACTCTATTAACCTAGTATCTAACTTATATGCACAATTTTTTAGGTATATGCTATTGGATCAACCCTGTTAACCTAGTATAGGTTTTTAGACTTTCAGACATCCAGTCTAGACTACTAGGTTGACCTAATCAACCTATAGTTTTTTGACATTAGGTTTAGCATACTAGTTTGACCATGTACATTTTAGGCACTCAGCATCAGGTTTCTGTAAAGCTTGATAGACTCAGTCGACCCAATTAGCAAAATTTGCAAGCATATATCAAGGTTATTGAACAATAATATTCATTCTCTACATCTCTAATCCACCAAAGTTCCTTTCTATCTCTCTATCTCTTTCTTTACTATATTTCCTTTCAAAAAAATTAGTCTTCAAAACTACATTTACAAAGTCAATTGGATTGACCCTACCGACCTAGTTTTATGTTTTGTGTGTTGTATGTATAACTAAATAAACTCTACTGACCCTATTCATTTTCAAACCTTGCTTTTTTAGTATAGGTTTGACCATGTCAACTTTGTTATATATTTTATGCATTCACTTTTGACCATATCAGCATTGTACTTTGTTTTAAAGTTGGAATTAACCTTATATGCTAGTAATTAGCTCACACTTTCTTTTCTTGTTGCTTATAATAGATCATATAGCTTAATTATGTGGTTTTAAATTAATAGTTTAGTTTCATTATTTTATATTTTATGAACACATGACCAAATCAAAAAATCTAAACAAGTGTTTTAATATTTGTCTGCTTGAGGTAAACCTACTTGGATTTCTCCACCAAGGGGGGAAACTGACTTGATACTCTAGTCAAGTATAAAGTGTGGTTAAGGTTATATTATAGTTAAGCACCTAACACCTTTATAATTTTAGTGTGTGAAGTGAGGGGGTAGACCATACTACCAAGCATGTATTGTTTCCACTATAGTTCCTTTCAGCCCAAACTAACTGAAACCATCCTTAGATTTCCATTCTAGCTCCTTACTTATAGCTAAATTCCCATAAAATTTGGTCTTAATAATCTAATAAACATTCAAGTTGACCAATTATTTATCTCTTTACCTTTCATGTTTATTTTTTGTTCTTTGCTTAATTGTATTTTGTATTGTAAAAACTTGAACTAGCCAATGTTGGTGCAAGGTTTTATGTTGTGTGCCTCAATTAGATTGGCCAACATTATCCAATTGATTATTTTCTTCCTTTATGTCATTTATTTTTTAAATTACTTGCAAAATTTATCTTATTTTAGTCCATAATCTGTTGTAGACTTCTTAAATTTCCTTATCTATTATATTGGGTCAACCCAATCAACTCTATACCTTTTTACAGCTTATGTTCACTATATTAGATCAACCCAATCGACCCTATATAGTTTATATACCCTGTTCACTATACTAAGTTGACCTTGTACTATTTCTAAGCATTATTTTATATGCTACTTTGACCCAGTCAACCTTGTATAGTTTCTTGTCACTTCTTATTTTCCATTTTATGGTTATCTAGCCTTATTTCATTATGATGACATATTTCTAGCCTTACCTTAGTCAAGAACATTGCATAATTAGCTATTTGGATAATAACCTCACTTATTTCATTACTTTAGATGAAACTATCATATTTCTTCCTTCCTCTTCTCCTAAGCCAAAACCAATCACTACACAATGTAAGGTAGTTGAGTTCATTCATCCTAATCCTCTTCCTAATACCAATTTTGAGAATCTTACACCAACTAATCCCCCTCCTATCAAACCTCATACCCTTACAACTAATGTTCACAATCCTCTTATTACACCTATAAAAATATCACCAAACCTTATCAATTCCCAAAGTAACATGGTCAAAACTACTCAAATTGATAATCTAGATGATTCCTAATTTTTAAAAAACCTTGATGATAATAATATTTACACTTATAACAATAATGGTATATTTACCAAGCTTCCTTCTTCTTCTACCACACTTAATACAACTAACACTAATGTTGGGAATCCTCCACCTATAAAGAATCCTCCTTCCATCACCACTACCAATTCTCTTTCTAACAACACTAATAACCCACCTTTAAACCCACCTATTGATACAACTAAAATTATTTCATAAGTCATACAACAAATGAACATCATAAAAATAACCAATAAATCTCAAATGATGAACACGCAACAACATTTATTAAACATGACTATTCAACCACCTCAAGTCATCATGTCTCAACCAAATCCAAATTTTGTCCCTCCTCTACTTGGAGATGTCAATGGTAATATCATCCCTTAACCTCCAATGAATAAAAAAATGCTTCAACATATTAAAAATAAACCTTTAGATCCATTCATTACATCCATATATATTGGAAACATTTCTCCAACTATCACATATAATGGGACTAAGGACCCTACTATCTTTCTTAAATATTTTGGTAATCTCTATAAGGAATGGGTCTAAACTAACACTTTTGATACCACCAATATCTTAGCCAAAACCTTTGTTAGTGATGTAATTTAATGTTACAACCAAATTCATATACATTTAATCTCACAACTATAGGATTTAGTCAATTCTTTAGTGAAGGAATTCTAACATGATGACCTTCTTGAAAATTACCTTAGCCATTTTATCAATTCCAAGAAACTTCGTAATGAATCTAATCACACTTTCATAAAATTATGGAAGTCTCTAACTCATAAAGTGGACCATAAAATTAATGATGATACTCTTTTAAAAATATTTGTCACTAATCTTAAACTTCCATTTTAATACAAATTTTGAATCATTTCTCCTAAAAATTTAGAAGAAGCCTTATACCAAGAAAAAAATCAAGACTTTATTATGACTCAATTTGAACCATCTCAAAAAAATACTAAAGTACCTTTAAAATCATATTCTCATAACATTGATTCATCCAAGCCTCCCCAACCTCAAAGTGGAATATCTAATTTAACCCAACCCACCCTCCCTTGACTCTAGAACAACTTAAGAATAATTTTCCACCCTCTAAACCCATGAGATTTGATCCTTCCAAACCTCCTTCAAAATGGTAAAATATTAATAATTTTTGATGGTGGCATGCTACTATAGGTCATTCTCATGAGTCTTGTCATTATCTTCACCATTTTCTTGTTTATTCCTTTCTTGGTCCACAATTTAATCTTGATGCTCTCACAAAAAAATGTTATCAAGACTATCTTCAAGATTCTCAACTTCAATATCAAGAAGCACAATAACATCAACATAAACTACCTAATGATCAACAATAATTATCCCATACATATGTCATTCACTAATTTTATTCAAACCATAGTTGATCCTTCTTCCTACACTAATAAGGAAATGATAACTAACATGAACAACTTTAAACATATCGTTACATCCATTGAACCTCAACTTCTTAGGTCATATGAACCAAAATATTACCTAGTTTAAATTCCTACTCCAAATCATATCATACATAGTCCTCATTTACCTCCTCTTCCTCTTCGTACCTCTCCTACACATACTATGTCACATTCAACCTCCTTAAAATATAAAAAACCAACACATTTACCTATCTCCAAATGTACCTACCAGCCCAATACAAACCATTTTAATAGTTCAATGTTACTTCACTCCAACTCAGATGTTGGGGCATCTTGTGATTCCCATTCCTATATCTACTTACCCATTAGGACATCTTGCAATTCCCACTCTTATTCTACAATGTATAATAACAACCAAATTTGACTTCAAGAAACCTTATAAGACTTGTAGACTTGTATTTCACATGCTCATCTTTGATATATATGTTACCATAGGTATTACTTGTTCTTTTTGTCTCTTGTTTCTTTGTTTGTGTACAATTTACTTCTTTTATCTTTACTTTCCTAGGCATCATTATCTTTGTTTATGTTCTTTGGTTTTTTTTTGCATATTACATTTGGCATTTGCTTTCATTTTTCCCTCATATATTTATTTTATCTTTTTATGTTGTTTTTTTTTGCATTATTATCTTTATGATTATTTTTTCCATTATTTTCACCCTTGTGGGATTCTCTTTTGTGAAATTATAGTATAATACCATGAATAAGACCTAGACCTCCTCATAAAATACCACCTTTTCTTATTTTCTCATTTTGTTATTTTACATTTTTATTTTTGAAACCCCTATGGGTTTCTCTTTTATGATTTGTAGTATAGGACCATGGATAGGACCTAGATCTCCTCATAAAATTATCATATTGTCATTTATTTTATAAGAAAATGTCACTGATTCATGTTCTTAACTTTAGATTTTGCTTCTTTTGGTAGATAGAATTTTCACAATAATTTATTTTAGCATGTTTTCATCCATTTCTCTCATTCTTATGATAAAGAATCACACTTTACTATCATTGTATCCATTTTTTCCCTTTGTCACATTTTTTACAATTTAAAGTAATTCTAATTATTCCATGTGTCATTCTTCTTGATTTCTACTTTATTTCACCTCCACATTGGATAAAATAAATCCAAAGTCAAGATAACACTTTTATTTTACCTATATCTATGAGACTCTTAGACCCCATGCTTTTTGAAGTTTTATCTCTTCACAAACAAGTCCTAAATATTCAAATGAAAGTCATCTTTAATACCCATGTTTGGTTTTTCAAATATGTATAGAGGAGGAATAGAAAAAACCATCAATAAAGTTAAAATCCAAATCATTTTAAAAAAAAGGTAATGATATCTAAAAGGTAGCATAAAAAATATTAAAATTCAAATCCACACTAAAAGATGTGATTACAATCACATCTCCTATCTCCAATCAAGGTTAAAAATCCAAAGTTAACCTCACATATATTTGATGTCCATTGGAGTCTACTAGGCTAGTAGAGTGGAATAGGGAAATTCAAAAAACTCTATGGTGTTACCTACTTTCTCATGCAATTACCCAATCTTTGTAGTAGATCGATGAATCTGTAAGGGGTACTAAGGAATGGGGAACACGATGTGGGGATGGAGGTATATTTTT
This sequence comes from Torreya grandis, assembly GCA_037957365.1. Classification (NCBI taxonomy): domain Eukaryota; kingdom Viridiplantae; phylum Streptophyta; class Pinopsida; order Cupressales; family Taxaceae; genus Torreya; species Torreya grandis. Next base: position 10,079 of record JARHVA010000804.1, on the reverse strand, counting down.
ATTTTCATGCATATAGCCTTCATGGGATGATCTATATACTTTATTTTATGACCTAAGACTTGTGTAGCTAAGAGAAGTTATTAAGAGTCCTTAAGGTTGAAAGTCCTCTTATTTTGACAAACCTAATTTGAGTGTTTTGACTTTGATAAAAAGTTTATCTACCTTGGTTTTTCCTTCATTATCCCCTCCACCCATCTCATTTCCCCCTTTATAGACAAATTATGATTCCAAATCTTTTTTCCCTTCTTCTATTACTTCCTTCTTCATCTCTTAAAAATATGCTATCACTACATTGTTTCAATTTTATCTATCCTTAGAGAAAAACAACATTTTTGAGAAATTATGGATTATCTTCTTTCTTTTACACCATGATTTACATTTTTAGACTTACTTTACTTTCATTTTTACCACTTATCATTTGTTTTACTATATTGCTATTATGGATGCCTGAGTTTGTACCTATTTTCCATTATTGAGTGAGGTTGTCTTGTTACTTCTCACTCGACAATATTGTTTTCCTGTTTATGCACACTTTTCCATTGTTGAGTGAGATAAAGATTGTTATTGATCACTCATTAATCTTGTTTTACCATTTTTTTTATTTTTTTACCATTGATTTGTTTGATTACCATCATTTTTGACATGTATCCTTGGTTTGACTTGGTGAGTTTGCCTTTCTTACTTAAGGCTAACTTGTTTAAGTTTTTGGTCTTTAGTATCCTTAGCTTTTTGATTACCTAATTTACTCTTTTTTTTGACTTGGTATTCTGGTTTAACATAGCACTTATCATCCCAACTTTCCAAATTTCCCAAGTATGTCCCATCCATATAGCACTAACTTTCTTTGCTTTTATTACATTTGTTTGTTTTTGCTTTTTAGTTTTATATTCTTGGGTTTGTCAAAAGCAGTCTCTACACCATCCACAATCAAAATTAACAACACAAAAAACAACCATTCAGAGATAATGGTAAGTCAATGTATGCAACACATTTAATTTTTATTTATTTACTTTTTAGTCATTTACTTTCATTTATTTTTTATTGAAAATAGTGAAACTTTTTTTAGCATCAATGTTGTGTGTTACTATGTTCTTTTTAAAAACACTATCCCCTATTTCATGTTAGTTACACATGATGAGATTTGATTTGTGCATATTTATACACATAATATTTTCAACTTTTATCAAATACTGATACTTTACATCTTGCAAAAACCCATCGAGACTCAATCTCTATGAGTGAATACCTTAAGGGGTACACCAAAAAAGGGGTGGGTAGACCATTGGTTCTTTATAAGATTATTGTCCCTTATTTCCACATTAATACCAATCTAACTAGCTCTTAAAACCATTACCTAAGTTATTAATCATCCCTCACACATTCCTCCAATCTTTTCCCTCTTTCCATCCCTCTTTTTCTCACCTTGATCCCCTTTCACTAGTTGGCTATACTAGGTTGACTAGGTCAACCCTGTATAATTTTCATCCTCTAATTAATTTATAGGGTTGATTAGGTCAACCTATATAATTTATGGTAATTTTTACTTGAGAGTTTTGGCATCCCTTTGATTGACCTAGCTTGGGACCTAATTATTTATCCCCCAAAAACATATAGGGTTGACTGGGTCGACCCCATACAACTGACATATTCAAAATTATTTAGGGTGAGATCCACCTATATATAAAAGATAATTTTGTCATTAATTCAATATGTAATCAATATTTATTATTCACTCATGCTTCTTTACAATCTTCTCTTCCACCATTCTACTTGAGGAGTCTTAACTTAAGGTTTTTACATGGAGAATCTAGTGCTATGGATAAGTCTTAGATGCTTTCGCCTTTCTTAGTTATCCTTATAAACCAAAACAACCTCTTGTGAAGACCCTTTGGATAAGGGAAAGATTAATTTTGGATTGGTTCACATTTAGGTAAGTATATTTTAACTTTATTCTCCTCTCTTTAGTAGATAGAAGTAGCTTAAATATTGGATCGAATAATATTACTCTTCATATTCCATGTATTAGGGTCTTACTCATACTTAGCTTAATTAATATTATCTTATACATGTTTTTAATTCATTTATTAACCCCTTTATTGTGCCACAATATTTGGTGTGCATTATATTAGATTTACTTTCTTATTTATTAAAATAGAGTGAACATTAAACCTATGACTCTTTTAGGGTTGTTTCATGATTGTGTTAGACTATATAATTTAGAACCCTTCATAGTATGGTGTATTTTGATAAGTGATCCCCTAATCAGGTCTATCAAATCACCATATTGGTTATGTCCCCACTTAACAAATATATTCCCAATTGAAAATGTAGGTATGCTCTATCATCTTCAAGCCAAGATTGATTTATAGACATTATGCATTTATGATTGCATACACATGTCATGATGATTTATATACATAGGAAAACATTGGAAATTTTCCATTCTAATAACTTTTTACTTTAATTATGGTATGGAATGTGGGCACAACAACCCATAAAAATGCACATGTCTAGCCTTAACATGCTGGCATTCCAAGCATCTAGTTATAAAATCTACTTCATCTTTTTTATTCCCATTTAGAAATATAATAATATTAGTTATACTAAAATCTTAGTCACTCCAACATGTCCTAAATATGGAGCATTATGCAATTCCTTTAGCATAATATTCCATAATTTTTCTTTATTAAGAACATATATTCTTCCAATGTATCTCAAAAGTCAATCATTTTCAAATTGAAAAGCTTGGTATCTATGATCTTGAGAATTTTTAGCTAATGCCTTCATAACCTATTCATATAATTCATCTCCAAGTGATAACTTTTATACTTGATCTCTAAAAGTACTTATTATTATGTCCAAATCTATAATATACCTCCTATGACTAAGGGCATCTACAAATCTATTCTCTTTTCCCTTAATGTAGTTAATGTCAAAATCATAATCTAATAAAAATTCCAACCACTAACTATGATGAGTATTAAGTTTAGGTTGGGTAATTATGTTGATACCCAAGTTGTTAGTTTTAAGTTTAAAAAGATTTCCCAACAAATAATTCTTCCAAACTTGTAAAGCATGAACTATGACATCTAGTTCTAGGTCATAAGGAGAATAATTTATCTCATAAGGTTTTAGTTTCCTTGAATCATAGGTAAAAACTGAACCATATTTCATAATAACTCCTCATAAACCATATCTTAATGTATTTTTTATAACTAGAAAGTGACTATTTGGATCTAGAATACATAACATTGGTGTTGAAGTAAGCCTCTATTTCAAAATTTGAAAGGATTATTCACACTTATTGGACCAAATAAAAATTTGTTCTTTTTATTAAATATGGGTGATTTGATTAGCTATTTTGGATAACTTTGGTAAAAACTTCCTATAATACCCTATTAAATCCATGAAACTTTGCACCTCAGTCACATTTTTCAGTGTTAGACACTTTATAATGGATTTAATCTTAGTTGGATCCATTAAAATTCCTTTTATGACTATAAAATGTCCTAAGCACTATACTCTTCTTTGAAATAATGTGTACTTGGATAAATTTCCATAGATTTTATGCTTTGACAATCGATGCAATACTAAATATAAGTTCTCAACATGCTATTATTCAATTTTAGAATACATGATAATATCATCCAAAAATATTAACAAAAAATTGTCAAGGTAATTTTTTAATTCACTTTTAATGAGATTATTCAATGTTAAAGGTGTATTCATGAATTAAAAAATATGTATTGTGAATTTGTAATACCCATAACAAGTCCTAAAATCTATTTTTAGAATATCTCCCTCTAGAATTTGTAACTAGTGGTACCTAACATTAATATCAATATTTTAAAATGCTATCGCACCATGAATTTGATTAAAAAATAATCAATACGAGGCAAAGGATACTTGTTCTTGATCACTTCCTTGTTAAGCATTTGGTAGTCAATGCAAAGACTAAGGGTTTCATCCTCCTTCATGATAAATACTACAAGTGCACCCCATGGTGAAACACTTGGCTAAATCAATCCTTTGGCAAACATCTCCATAAGTTATGACTTTAATTCAATTAGATTAGTTATCATCATCATATAGGGAGCCTTAGATTATAGTTCTAACCCTATAATGATATCAATGGTGAAATAAAATTCCATTTTGGGAGGAAGCCCTAGTAATTCCTTTAGAAAAACTTCCCAAAACTCTTGAGAAAAGGATAGTCTTCCAAAGTGGGTTCTTTACCTTCACTAATTTCATCCATTTTGAATAATAATGATTGACATCCCTTTCATTGAGACTTATTCAACTGAATGGACAAATTTTCCTAAGTTTTAACTCCTTCTAATCTCCTTGGATTTGTGTTTGATTTCCCAAATCATCTAAACACTCAACCTTCTTCAGGAAATAGTTAGTTTTGGATTTGTGCCTAAATATCCAATTCACTCTTAAGATCACATCATATGACCCTAGTGGCGATACATAAATATCAAAAACTATGGTTAATTCTATCAAATTTATTTCAGCCTCAACAAGACATTTTCGACCTTGACCTTGGATTCATTCCCTTATTGAACTAATCAAGTATTTCCATAAAAATAGATTTTATAGATATTTTACTTGGCATTATAGGAGAGATAAAACATTAAATAGCCCCTGTATTTATAAAAATATAAATAGGTTTCCAAAATAAAGTACCTAATACTTTGATGGGAGAGGCTTGAAATTATGCTTGATGATTATCTATTATTAGATGACTATGTTGTTTGAAAGGTTTATTGATGTTATGTAGAGGTTGATTAATTCTTACTTCTACCATCTTCTTCCACTGAGGACAATCATTACATAATGGTCTCCTCCACATGCAAAACCTCTATCAAGTGGTCCCTTTCTCTCAATCTCATTAACTCCTTTGAATCTTTCTCTGAAACTACCTCCTAATTTCTTGTTCCATGAGGTATTACTGAATATTGCATTTTGACTATTGAATCATTTATTTAAATTTCCATTTAATTTCTAATTTTTCTTCTTGAAGTGTGTATTATAACTACTAAACTTATTTTTAAACTTTTCTCTTACCTCTATAAG
>JARHVA010000803.1:4392500-4458949 GCA_037957365.1 Torreya grandis | reverse complement strand
CAAAAATTAGTGAGGTATCTCCTTCATGAGATTCCTCCCATCCTTCTAGCACTTCCTTTATAGTTTTATATGAGCATGTCGATTTAGATCACCACTTATAGACTAGAGATCTGTGGGATGCCTATTTTGAGATCAACACCCTTAGGTTGACCTAGTTGATGGCACATGAACAACATCATGGAGACCTAGGTTATCATGACCATTTCCAAGAGTATGCCACATCATCCCATCATCCTTATGGGGAATGATATCCTTCCCATGGTTGATCCCCACCCTATGGTAAAGATGATTTTTTAGCATGAACCATCTCCATATCAGGAACCACTTAGCATTATCATCTCTATAATCATGGTTATGAATATGTCTATTGGCATAGTCAACCTCATCACCATCATGAGCCCCCTCTTAGAGCTCATCACTAACCCAAAACATATCAACTGTGCCTATGAGGATCTCTGTAATAATCCTCTGTCCCCTTGGTTACATGTTGTTCCCTTTCCTACTCTTATCCTTGAACTACCTAAGTTTAATGGGACTCGAGACTCCAGTCCATAGAGCATATTATGGTATTCATGATGGCATGTATGGATTGGGAATAGGAAAAAAGCATGATGTTAAAGCTCTTCACTCATTCTCTATGAGTTAAAGCTCTTGTTTGGTTTAGAGTCTACCTGTAGATTCTCTCCTAGTTTCTAGCTCCTTTTGGATGAATTCCTCCAGTACTTTGATATCTCTAAAACTTTAACCTTGGTATCCAATCACTCACCTCCATAGTGAAGGCCAAAGGTGAGTCAAGCATTGATTTTGTGCATAGGTGGTGTTTAGTCATCCATACATGTAGAACCAATTTCTTAGATGATAAATTTTATGACATATTCACATGAGCATTGAGGTAAGAGGTTCACCTTGAGGTCCTCAAGTGTCAGCTGACCTCATATGATGAAGATATTAATGAGTGTATGATTATTAAAGTATTTGAGGTGCGTGTAGACATGTGGCCCATACCACCCAAAATTCATCCTCTTTTCATGATTTGTAACCATATGTGATCAATTATGGTGTCACTAATTCTTCTCTTAAGAAGGACAATCATAAGGTGAATGTTTTGAGCAAGAAGCTAGTTGAAAAGAAGGCTTATTAATCAAGCACAATAAAATAATAGATGGTGTTTCCTTATGAACCTACCAAGTTTTGCAATTACCATCAAATGAAGGGTCATATTGATGCTAATTGTGATACCCAAAAGTATGGTGCACAAGCCTTGCCTCTATCTTAGAGTTCTCCTCTTATGGAACCCAACCATAAATTGAATGTGTTTAAGAGCCTCTACCTGACCATGACAAAGAGAAGAAGAAGACAAAGAAGAAATCAAAGGCTAATTCCCTTGTTCTCATTCTTAATCTTCTACTCTTTTGACTCCTCTTCTCAGGCTGACCTGAGAGGGAAAGCCAAACATGAGAGTTGTAAGGGTCATTGATGCTACTGACATAACCTCTAATGGGTATGAGTATTTTGTCAACACATGTTTAAGTTAGGTCACTAACCTTGTTGGAGATACTAGTGTGTGGGCCTCCTGTCTCACCCATGGGGGTAGGGAATCCCAAAGTCAATTTGAATTTTGGCATAACATCCCTCCTTAGGCTAGACAATGTCCCTTACTCCATCATAGAATAATTATAGGGCCTCTTAGCTGGAATAATCCATTTGGGACCTTCTTTACCTTTGCCCTGAGTAAAGGGGCCTCATCTTTGATGAGCTAGGTCTCTCTTGTGAGGGTCTACTATGGGATGATGTTGAATTTTTATTCAACTCAGATGCATTCAATTACCCTTACCCTCCTGTCTTATCTTTCAATCCTACCTCTTTTCCAGATGCTTTAGTTCTTACAAAGAGGGCTTGGTTCCCTCTTTATATTGAGACCTCCATTGACAACTATTGTGTTAAGAGATGCATCATTGATGGAGTTATGTTGAATATCATGCCCCTACATGTGTTCAATAAGCTTGGGATCAATTAAAAGAAGCTATTTGATTCTCACCATAATTGTGTTAGTTTGAATAAAAACATAGTTGCACTAGTGGGGAACATGAAACTCTAGGTCAAATTTAGACCTAAGATGATAAGGATTGAGTTTTGTGTGTTAGAATTGAATCTTTCATACAACATGATTCTTGGCCATCCTTGAGCCACTACCATGTAGGTCATCACATCGACCATATTTTGCATGGTTCAGTTCATCCATGAAGGTGAGGTTCATACCATGGAGGCTAACCTAGATCCCTAGGCATTGAACTATGCAAAGGTAAATCCCTCAAGTAAAGATTTGGTTGTCTCCTCATGGGGCTCCATGGATTCTCACACACCCCTTGATTTTGAGTCTCATTTTATCAAGGATGAACGTTGTGATCTGGTTGAGTATCAATCAACATTCATTCCATTAAAGACTAGCATACATCAGCTAACTCCCTCTTCTATTCTATGATGTCAAGATAACTCTTTTATTATTAGAGACCTCTTTCAATATGTCTCTCTAGGCATTGATCTTCCCATCACATCATGATTTTCCCATCAGAGTATAGGCTCTCTCAATGCATCTCCTATTGAGACTACTTGAGTAGTTGAGTTTGATCTCAAGTGTTATTTCATTAATTTTACAACACAAAACCGATTCAAGGAGATAAAGGCATACATCAAGCTCATGCAGTCTTATCACAAGTACCATTATACCCTTGATCATCTAGGTTTGGATATCTCTCTCATTTATGGCCCAACCCCTAGCTTTACCATAGCGAATGTCCTCATGGTTGAACCTAAGGTGTTAGATCAATTTCTCCCTCTCATTCTTGAGTGTTTCAAGTAAGGTAATTCTATGGATGTTGAAGGGTCTATAGATGTCAACCTTGACACTTCAGAAAGGCCAAAGATCATCAAGATCAGTGTTAGCTTTGATCTAGAGGAACAAGATGTTTTAGTCACCTTCTTACATGAATTTTTGGATGTATTCACTTGGGAATATGATAATATGAAGGGTATGGATCCTAATGTTGTTGTCTATAACCTCATTATGGATGATGGGACTGACTCATTCACTAAAATTAAAGACCAATGGTAGTTAAATGGTTTTTGTTCTTCTAGACCAAGGATCAAATGCCTTGATTTTACACAAATTTATCTTTGGTTTGAATAGCTTTTGCATATATTTTCCATCTTGTGAATATAGGTGGATTAGACTTGTATTTATAAGGTTATATTGCTTGTGTGGATATGAAAATGAGCTTAACCTAACCTTAGAAGGGGTTCACATTTGAAAAACTATTTGTTGGGAATATTTGGGGCTAAGGACACTATTGTCTAGTTGGGGGACACTAGCACCATGTGGTTGTAGTGTCCCAAATGTGGTGTTAGTGTTCTATTTTTAGACTATTAAGCAATTTGGATTGGGGTTTGAGATGATAGTTCTGGGACTATGTTTTGACTGGTTGTAGGTGATTGTGGTCTACTAAATGATTTGAAAAGTAAGTCTAATGCTCAAGGATAGGTTTATGGCTAGCCTAGGGATAGGGTATCTCAAACAACACTCTTAACATCCAATTATGAATTTTAGGTGATTAAATTTGCCCCCCCCCTTATGATAGTAATGCAGTAAAGTGAAATGACTAGTATAAAGGAAAAATAAGCATACCTAAACTTACCTTGGAAGTAAAGCCCATGTGGTTGAGTTTAAGTATGTGAATCTGGGTCTATGTATGTGAAACATGATCCAAAGTAATGTCCTAAAATGAAACATGTAAAAATTATTCCTTACTTAAGAGATGATCAAAATAAAAAAGACTACGTTGAAATAAAATAATTGAGTAAAGATAAATAAAGAGAGAGGAAAGGAATGTACACACCTCATTGGATATGCAAACCAATGTATGGACCTAGTGACAAGCTATGTGTGAGTGTGCATAGTGATCAAATCATTGAATAGATTGAACTGAGATGATGGTTTGTTCAATCCTCATATGGGCGGCTCAAGAATTCAATCTAGTTTTGACTCCATTATTTCCCACCCCTACTTGGTGGATCTTGATATCTGAGAATAGCTTAGATATGACTATAAGTGTGTTTAACCATCTCATGTAAGTGGATTAAGAACTCAAGTAGGCCACAACTTCATCATTACCCCCTATGTGAAGTAGATGCACCTATAACTATACTATGAAAAGTGTTGAAATTATTTGAGTAAAACTAATTGTGTATTTAGCTATGCAACCACTTAGGTATATTAGGCATCTCTAGGCCAATTGGGAATGCTAACCATTGCAGATGGAGTAAGGCATGAATTTGATGACAACCTAGAATGTGATAGCAAGTGTATATAATGTAGAGAATGATATGGAGTTTTCCATTCCATCTAATCAACCTATTTAAATTTAAGTATATGAAAACCAATGTGTCACACACTTGCCCCTAATATGGTATCTTAATATACTAAATTTGAATCAATTATGTAATAATTGAATCTATGTAATTAATCTAAATGTATGAGTGATCATGATGTGTATGATACCCCCAAATTTGATTAATTGGTATGAATCTAAGCTAAAATGAATGAATCTAAGATAAATCTAAATATAACTACCAAACTTATCGCTGCATTTGTGTAAATCTATACTGTAACTAGTTTACTAGTCTAAATGATTCAACATATCATGAAGTTGGGGTTATTGAATAATAACACCCTATGGTGTTAGTGTCCCAATCTAGGCACTAATGACCACCTAGTCTAATTTTGTGTGATCTAAACTAATTGTTGATTCTTTATTCTATTTCCATGTCTTCCTTGAGTTTGATAGCTAAAATTGATCCTATGTGTTTAAATGTATCTATGAAAAGAAAAGTAGGAGCTTGATCTTTGTAACAAACCCTTGTAAATGCCCCTTATTTTGAGGGTAGTTGTGAAACCTATGTAAGAATTGGCCTATAAATAAGTAGCTCTAAAAAATGTGTTAGCCAAAGCATATTCATGATATTCCCATATAATGTAAAACACAATATCAGAATATAAATGCATCTGAGCATAAGTAAGAAATGTAAGATGTATGTTGTAATCTAGCATTACATAATGGTGTCAAGATATATGTAATCGATGTATAATAGAAATAAAATTTTAGTAACCACCTAGGGGGATGGGGTATGATGTCCATCAAGGATCCCAAGTAGGAAGGGTAGATGCATGAAGTCCCTCATGACATCAAAAACTAGTGTGTGTGTGTGTGTGTGTGTGTGTGTGTGTGTGTGTGTGTGTGTGTGTGTGTGTGTGTGTGTGTGTGTGTGTGTGTGTGTGTGTGTGTGTGTGTGTGTGTGTGTGTGTGTGTGTGTGTGTGTGTGTGTAAAAAGTAAATACAAGTGTCATGGTGTAGAAGCATACAAGGAAGAAAACATACAAGCACATGAGGCACACAAAAGGTAGGCCAAAGGGAAAAAATACAATAGACATGGGCACATGTCACTAAATTTGATAATGAAGACATATAAGGACATGCTCAAATGTCTACATACTCAAATAACAGGAAATTTGGTGTAGAGCCACACAGAAAGACATATTTAAATGTCTGCATATAGAATAATGAAAGAGCACACATAAAGGACATGGGCACATGTCCAAGGCATATAAATAGAGAAGTGTCATATAAGCCAAAGTATAATGGCATAGTCAAATTCCCTCAAAGATGGAAGAAACATAGGAAACACAATCAACTCTAATCTAGGAACTAGTAATGAAAACATGTATAGCTATGTAGTACAACTCTATGTAGATGTGAGTATGCATATATACTAAGTCTAACTAGTGATAGTTAGCAAAAAAATTGAGCAAAGAGGATTAATGATTAATATCAAGATAAATCAATGCATAAACTCAAATGTATAGTATGTAAAGATAAAACCTAGTTATAGCAACTATGTATGAGATGACTCCAAGTGGGCAGATGTATTAAATGTATAAACCTAGATCAGTGTAAATGCCCCTAATGGGTAGATGATAACTGGTCTAGATTAATGTAGTGGACTGGAGTTCTATCTATAATATACAAGCACTCAACAAGAATAAGTGAAGCATATGTGTATGATAAAATTGACTATACTAAAATAGTTATCAATATGCAATATCTGACAAGTAGTAGAAATGTAAACATAGCAATACATACAATCTATAAAAAAATTGTATTTTAAAAATATTTGAATGTTTTTTGTATTTTGACATGTTATATTATTTTTTTATTTTATAAGTATAATATATGTACAATTAAATGAAAATAAACCATGTACAAGGTGTGAGATAGAAAAGGAAGTATGTACAAGGGTAGGAACCATATTAATCAGTGAGTCTCATGGGAGACTCACCATCACCATGATTTGTATCAAAAAAGAGAATTATGATCATGTGTGTGGTGTGAAAGGGAAATTATGAGCCCATGATTTGGTGTGTTGTATAATTTAAACTTGAATTTTCCAGAGTAGTGATGCTATGATGATGTGGTACTCGCTTTCATTCCCTATGAACTCTAGGGGTCATAGGGACCCATATGGTAGATGTAGAAGTTATAGGTGATGTAGGAGCCCTATGTTTATAAACCATAAACCCAAATATAACTGATCTTAGTGTAAACTGAGTAGAGGAAGGTCCTCTAGAATCTTTGACATATCTTTGATGCAATTATATTTCTAGTAATGGTCTCTAAGGGAGAGTATGCATGTGTGTAGATATTATATAAGTAGACCTAGATTACTATGAGGATTATGTTGAACATTATGATTTATGCATAGAAGTTTTAATCTCTACTATAACTGATAACCATGTTGTATTTGGTAGTGAAACTAGAACTGTAACTTGTGTCGGTGCTAGAAGTATGACTGAAATACATGCTAGAACTACCTGTGGGATGGGAAGAGGATACTCATATTGGACACTCTCAATATCAACCCCCTGGTTAGCATGTATATACTTGAGGCATAGGTTTACTATAAATGGGATGGTTTAGAGATTTTGTATCTATGACCTACCCAAAAATATCTTGAATACACTCGCACTAGGTACCACTAGGAATCGTGTGGCTATGTGTGTTGGTCTAGCCTATAATGGAATCACAATCTCCCTGATGGATCTCTAAATGTGGCAAATGAAACCACTAATGATTGTATCTATAGGGAAAATATCCCACTGTATGTATCCCAAGTATTGTAAAATTGTCATGGTACACATCTTTATGCTCAACATGTTATCAACCATAACATTGTGAATAAGATGGTGGTTTATATATGCTCGTATGAAGAGCACATGTAAATATATTTCATTGTCCGCAATCTCTTACTCTAAAAATGTGATAAGTGGTCTAGGTGGCATTATAGTGTGATAAATGCCAATAATATTATGTAGTCGATGTGTCTCATCTATAATTATGTGATAAGAAGCTACTGGTGGATGAGCTTGGTATGTATAGTGAACACCTAATGTGCCCCTTGCCTCATTATCTATATGCTTTGGGAAAGGATCTAAAAATATTTTTAAGTGCCTTTTCCTTTTTTTGTTGTTTTTGTATCTCTATGGGTGTGCCCACATCAATAATGTTAGCCTTAATGAGATCTTTTATCTTATGCTTTAGGCTAATTTATCTATTTTTTTTGTGGACCAGTGCCCTATGTTACTCATAAAATGAATTTTAAGCATAAATCTTTGGAAGAGGTTATGTTGTATCAACCTCTTTAATTAGAGGGAGAGATATTATATTGAATTCTAATAGTTATTTTATAACTCATGTCAGTGACTCTAGTACATTAGTGAAGACTTTATGCTGAAGAGCTGATAAAACCAATCTGGGAGAAGGATCTTAAGCTACATTGACTATGGCCTTTTGATCACTTTTGTTTTCTATGGCCTTGAATTTGTATGGATGTTTATTTGTATTCTTAATAGTTGAATTTGTATGGATGTTTATTTGTATTCTTAATAGTTGAATTTGTTTTATTTGTGTGCTTAGGTTTGCCCATTGCTAAGAGCTTAACCTCTCTTTCCTTAACTATGTGGCACATATCAATAAATATGGGAAACTTCTTAAATAAGATTACTTTGTGTAGTGATGGTAATAAACTCTATTTAAATATATCCTAAAGCTCTCTATATTTTGTGGGGCTAGTTAATTTTGATAGTATTATCTTGTATCATAAGACATAATCAATGATAGTCTCATTTGACTTTTGATTTAGTTATGACAGTTGTGCATATGATATATTATCACTGATGTTGATAGAGAAGTGTGTTAGTAACATATATACTAAATGATTTAATGTCATAATATATTTATTTGGAAAAACATAGAACCATTGTAGGGCATAATCCTTGAGACTGTGTTGAAATAACTTCGTAAGAATCCAGTCATTAGACACATAGTCCAAGCATTATATGTGAAAGGATCTAAGGTGATGCTTTGGGTCACCCTTACCATCATATAATGTGAGCTTGGGTGCCATGAAACTAGATTGAAAATGAGTTACCTGTATGTGATGTGTTAAAGGTGCATGAAAAATAATGTTGGAATCCAAGGCATGTGATGGCTTAGTTGATCCCTACTCAAGATGTAACACCTTAGATTGCAGAGAAAGAAACTGCTACATAAGGGATTTTACATCTAGAGGAGAATAACTAGCCATAAGTGGTATGGTTTTCATTGATGGTCAAATAATAAGCTTGGGTTATGTTATCTAAGTTGGTTGAGTGGGCCCCATTGAAGGTGTAACAACATCATTAATTGGAGGGGTTGAAGATTGACCATTGTTGTCACTATTATTGATTTCTAATATGGCCTATAATATATGTGCATGATCATGGGGTTGTTATTGAATTCTATCTCTAAATGCCTATAATACCTCATCTTTTTTCATAATTATATCATTATCATTAAGTAGAGGTAGTGTGTCTTGATCCTCAATATGGGCATGATCTTATTCTTAGTTATATTGTTCATCCTTAGATGCATTGTCATTGAATTCCATATAATTAGGGTGTGAAGGATTCATATATGGAGTTGTAATAGGTTAATTGTCCTTGTTATAGGTTCAAATAGCTATAATTTGAATATGCTCTATAGGATTACCACCTAGTCTAACACTTCTTAAGGGGGGAGAGATAGCTTTTTTAGATGGCATATAGAAAATAAATTGAAATAGAGCTACTACAATAAAATATATGAACTTTTAATAATTAATAATAGATAATGAAAATAGGATAAAAAATGATACAAACCCTAAGAGTATCTAGGGTTATGGTTTTAGAATCTAGGGTTTATTTGCAACAATTTAAATTAGATGTAAAATAAATTAAGACCCTAATGTAAAATTGATTATAATTAGCTAGGTTATCTAAATAAAATTAAAAAACTAGAAGTATTCATCCCTAAATTTATTGTACAAAATTTAGATAAATGAAATCTAGGGTTTGATGTAACATTTGAAGTAATACATGTTTACCAAATGATTTAACCTTTTAGGGTTTTATAATGAAAATCCTATGTTTAGATTAAAGGGGTTGAGATGCCTAAATTTGTTAAATAAATATGCAATAATTAAGTACTAATTTGTTGTGATTTTTGACCTTGTTTGACTATCTAATAATATTAATAAATAGGTATAAATAGAGGCTTATCTATAAACTAATTGTCATGGATGATCTAGGTTTTGAACTTTGAGATTTGGGTAGTAGTTTGTGTCATCAACATGTTCTAGTGTTCATTTGCTCACTGCATAATAGCACCTAGTTTAGACAATAACACCATCTGTGTAGTGTCCTCAATGTAGCACTAATGCCCCCTTTTCAAGATTATTCCTTTTTTTGGGGGGCACCTACGCTTGTGTCTATATGTTTTATTCCTATGTGATTGAATCTTGGATCTTTTTGTTGTACCTAGAAAACTTGATTTGATATGAAAACCCTAATCTCCTTATAAGTATGGCATGAACAATAATTTTTTATGTGTTATTAGGATGGACTAGACATCCTTAACACCCCGTTGTGTAGAGAGTTACCTACATACCAATACTTTGAAGAGGGATTAAGCTTGATGTAGTTCTTCCACCTAGTGCTTGATGAAAGTACAAGTGAATGCTAAAATAAGAGTAGAGTTTGATGCCTTGAATGTGCTTGAGCTTTGAAATTCTTGAAAACTAGGCTTAGGGTTGATATAGATGGTAGTATGCAGAAATTAGGATATAATAGGGATCAAATACCTTGAATTTGCATAACTTTATCTTTGTTTTGAAATTTTTTTGCATTTATTTTTCATCTTGTGAATAGAAGTTGATTAGACTTGTATTAATAGGGTTATGTTACTTGTATAAATAAGAAAATGAGCTTAGGACAACCTTAGGAATGGCACACATTTTAAAAACTATTTATTGGGAAGAGCTGGGACTAAGTAAATTAGCACCCAGTTGAGGACAGTAACATCATACGGTTGTAGTATCACAAATGTGTTGCTAATGTCTTATTTTTAGACTATTAAGCAATTTGGATTGGGGTCTAATATGGGACTATATTTTGATTGGTTATAGGTGACTTTGGTCTACTAAATGATTGGAAAAGTGAGTGGATAGATCTATGGCTAACCTAGGGATAGAGTAACTCAAGCGAGAATCTTAGCATCAAATTGCCACTTTTATGTGATTAAAAACATATTATAAATATATAAATTATTAAAAATATCATGATACCTAATTTTTTATGTTGACTATTTGATTGTGATTATATTTTAGAAGTGAAAATCAAGGATAAGAAGTCATGTGGTTCATTCAATTCTTGAAATGATCTATTATCTATACTAGGACAATTCTATAAGATAAAATCATTATCATTGGTCAATATTTACCTACACAAAATTCTGACATAGTGACTATATGTTAACCTATGATTGTCTGTGTTTGATTTGAATTTTTTATATCAAACTTTGATGATGTGCACAGATCCATAAATCATCTTCCTTTTCCTTGAAACCTTGAATGTGTTTGTGAGGGATAAAAACCTAAAAAATATATGAATTGTAATGACTTGAGCTAACCCCAATCACCCTTACCTGATGATTGGCCACTACCTACATATATAATACTTAAAATAAGTAAATAAAACAACATATAGTTTTCCCACCTAGTGTGATTGTGTAATTGTGCTCCTTCAATATGTGTATGTAGCTAATCATTAGATGTGGTAATTGATAATGCTTTCTTTTACTTAGATTTTGACTATTTCAAACCTAGCTTGAGAATCCTCTTAGTGATAGGTATGAAATTCAAGAAGAATATGGTATATTTTATTAGTGTAAAATAGTGTATAGATGTATATCAGATAAGATCCAAGTCCCTTTTGAATGAGACCTTGATTTGTTTATACATGGATCCAATTGTATATTTCCTCACACCACTGACATGTTAGGCTAATAGGCCAAGTCCAAGGATGGGTTTGATTTTATAAAATATACATTATTGGGAGTGGGTTAGTTTTAACCAACAAAGATTGTTATTAATTAATGATAATGACCATAACTATTGAAACTAACCTATATGCAAGTGAATTGAATTGAGAGTCTAGATATATTTATCTATGATATTTAATAGGGTTAAAATAGATAATGAGGTTCTTATAGGTGCATAACAATAGAACATATGGATTGACTCATAAGGTAACATGAAAGTGTAAGAGGATGGTGAATCAGGACCTTGTTTGAGTGTTCAAGTCATGCATGCAAAATGTGTGCCAAGTTTGTTATTTTCAAGTATGGAAGACCAAATTTTAGTATCTACACAATTAATTGTATATACTCCATCATATAAATACCTCTTTTTTGTTTATATTATAATTAAAAATGATATCATATGTATTCTTGAATCCTATTAGGCACCCATATAACATTATTAGTATATAAAAATAGATATTTTTAATATACTAGCATGGATAATGGGTTGACTATCTTTTTTTAAACCATCTATGTAATATAATTTTTATGCATAATATATATATATATATATATATATATATATATATATATATATATATATATATATATATATATATATATATATATATATATATCCATGAGTTATAATAAAACATATAAAATTTTAAAAATAAATAATAATAATAATAATAATAATAATAATAATAATAATAATAATAATAATAATCACACACACACACACAAAGTTTTACCGTAAATAGTACAAAATAATGTAGTGTCTCTTAGGTCATGTATAAGCATGCACCTACTAAGTACATTGGTTTTTAGGTAAGAGTTTGAATATGTTATGAGTTATACCAATCATTGTGGGATTGTGTGGGACTTAATTTTCATAAAATTTATTTCTAAGCCATGGCCAAAGGTTCTCTTGGCAAAGTTATCAACAAAGGAAACATAAAACTTATTACTAAGCTTAGGGACCCTAAGCTAATCATAAATTAAAGGCCCATATCGTTGCTCAATGTCTCTTATAATATTATTTCCAAGGCCTTGACACTAAGAATTATATACCTTCTTCCATTGGTGATAAGGTTTAAGCAAACTTGTTTCATGTAAGGAAAATATATATTATACAGCAATATAGTGGTTTGGGAAATGATGGAATGGGCATGGACCTTGAAATAAAAGGCCTTATTTTTCAAATTTGGCTTTGAAAAATCTTATGACATGATTGAATTAAATTTTATACTTGTTATGCTAGAAGCCCTGGAATTTGGTCCCAAGTTAATTCACTCTGTCAAGGCTCTCTTATAAGATAACTTTGCTTGTTTCACTTTCAATGGCCATCAATCAAATAATTTTGGGATTTTTCACTCCATTACACAAGGTTTTCCTTTAGCTCCCTCATTTCACATCCTCATTGTGGTTTTGGCTATCTATTGGGAAACTATGTATATAAGGGATTAGTCAAGGGAATTATTCTCCATCAACCATCTCAAAACCAACTTGTTAATGGCTACTTTGCATATGAATCTTTCTTGATGCTATAAGAGGACAACATTTTGGTCCATAATTTAATGGAATGTATCTAATTATTTTTCTTGGATTTTAGTTCTAATATTCAATGGGTTGAGACTCTATACTATAGGAAAGCCCATAGCCCTATGCTCGATTGGCCAGGGACCTACCAATGGAAATGGATTGTTTGTGGGTAGATGTTTATATTCATGGGCATTCCCTTTGCCTTCTAAAACTCCGAGATTGAGATACATAAATATGTTCTTCAAATAATGGATAATAATTTTAATTCTTAGATCAAATTTTTGTCTCTTACAAGCAAATTTAAAATATACTCCAAAGTCTTAGTTGATACTCATGTCAACTAATCCTCCAGTTAAGATCCCTCTGAGATAAGCCACATGAAGTTTGTGAATTTGTTAAGAGACTTCCTTTGGGCCAACTTGGAAGATAACATGGTTTTTCACATAGTCACCTAGGATATTTGTTGTAAACCTAGGGAAGTTGATGGGCTTGGGCTCATTGATATTACCAAACAAGGAACTATTATTTGTGCCAAATGGATCCCCAGGGCCATTGAAGGGTATGAATCTTAGAAAATACTTTTTAATAACTATATCTACTATGAAAACCCTCATGTTATATGCACTTGGAAGAATCTATAACTTCAAAATATACTCATTGCTCCTACCCTTGTCAAAATCATAAACACCTATGTGTCTGAGTGGGTAAGGCATGCACATATTAAGTATATGGGTTTTCCAAAATTTTGAATAAGATTTTCATGTGTTAGACAACTACTACTTAATTTTTTAAATTTATTAGAATCCCATTCATCTTCCTCCCTCATTTCATTTCTTTTTCCATCTAGATGATCAAATACATGAATTACAATATGTAATTTATTATTTTCTATAAGGGGTGCCTAAATTTTTTAAGTGGATGGAATTATATACTATATAATAGAGATATTATGTTGCTCTGCTCTACTATGTACCCCAATTTTTTTTAAGTAAATGGGTAAAGTATTTGTAAAATCATGTGGGAGTCAAGTTTTTTTTTTCAACAGAGGTTAGCATTAGGTTAGGTTGGTCTATGATAATAAGATGAGCAACAATGAAATCACATTGCAAATGAATTTTGATTAGGTGAGTTTTAAGGTAATGTTATTGATTCCATATGTGTAGTGTAAGTAGTATAAAGGGAGAAGAGGAAATCTAATAGGAAGGAGATGGGGCATTGGGAAAGAATACTTACCTTGGTAGGGTAAATTGATGATCAAGAAGGTTGATGGCCTAGGGAAGGCACCTTCATTTCACTTGGAATGGGGATCTACCTATCATTTCACATTGTGTAGGGTGCACATCATAATTTGTGGTAGAGGGGGCTCACATTCACATGACCCTCACATGACTCAAACCTAAATAATGGTCTATTAGTTTATGGATGCTTGTACTAAATTTTAACATCTAATGATTTATAATTATGTTAGAATAGGTTGTGCCACATTGCTTTACCATTGGCTATTGCACCTTCTTATAATTTATCTTTGGGTGATATCAAAGGATAGTTATGTATGTAAGGTCCATAAACTTATCTCCTTTTATTTAAAACCCTAGATCCATAATTGACACTAGGTTTAAACCTACAAAAGGAAAGAATATTGGGTTGAGCTAACCTCAACCACTCCCTAATGAATGGTTGAGGGATACCTACTTATCTAATACTCTAAAAAGGGAAGTTAAACTATATGTATTTTCCCTATGAGGTATATGTGTGCAATGGTGTTCCTTTAATGAATGAAAGCTATAATTTATATTTTTATACTTCACAAATTATAACTTTAGTTTGGCTTGAGTGCTTCATAGTTTGGATAAGACCTACTCCTTGTGATTGATTATTGAATTGGGAATTTTAAGATAGTACCTTTGAATATATAGAAGTGTACAGATGAATCCAATATAATTGTTAGATGATATAATAGGCTTAGACCTATTATGTATTTATATGGGACTCTTTGGGTACTTTCTCATGTCACAAAAATGCAAATGTATAGGTTGACCCATAAAGATAATTTGAATGTGAAAAATGATTATTTCTTGGTGCAAAGATGAATTTGCCATATTTGGACACCTATGGAATTTTGTAGGTATTTGAGTTTGATAGACTCAACTAAAATATATGAATATTGATCTAATGATCTAGAAATAGTTTGAGCATGATAATACTTAGGTTAGACATAGACTAGGGTATTTATGTCAATGACTGATAGTAAATCAGGAAGGTTATATCCATGGAAAGTATGTAGATGTGAGAAAAGGGTGTGTAAGATCATGTTTTACCCTAATTTGGTTTTGTAAAATTAATAGGATAGAAACTAAAAATTTAACTCATATATTAAAACATGACATTCAAGCATGCACCTACATTCAAAATATAAAACTAATTACAATGATTTGACAAGTGGCATATGCTAATATAGTATGTATAATAAAGGGCTGAGTACTTAAATTTTTTGGTTGATTATTTGATTATATTTATATTCAAGAAGTATAAATTAGATAAAATTAAATATATGATTCATCTAGTTCAAGAATTATACTTTTATATGCATATGGTTAGTTCCATTGATATAGATTAATATTATCTACTGATACTAACATGTGATGGTCAATACTAACCTATGTGGAATTGAGGGACTATGATTATATGGTCATATTTGCCTATCTTTGTATGCTCTATATATGGGATTTTGAACCCTAATGATGTGTGTAACTCTAAAAATTAACTTCCTTCACGTTTAAACCCTAGATGCAATTGTGAGGACTAGAAACCTAAAAAAAATGGGAAAGTGTAATGGCTTGAGATGAACATAATCACCCACATTTGATGATTGATTATTACCTATGTATCTAATATGTCTAAGAGGAAAATCAAAGCACACATAGTTCTCCCACATAGTGTGATCATGTAATTATGCTCCTTTGTTATATGTATGTAGCTAATGATTTGGATTTGATACTTAATAATGTTTATTATGACTTGGATTTAGTTTACTTTAGACTTGGCTTATGACTCCTCTTAATGATAGATTAAAAATTTAGGAAGAATAGGGTATGTTTTCTCAATGTGTAATAGTGTATAGATGTGTTCTAGATAAAAGTGCAAAGTCCCTTCTAAATGAGGCCTTGATTGGTTAATATATGAGTCCAATTAGGTAATTTATCACACACTAATACTAGGCTAACCCTAGGTTTGATTTAAAAATTAATCATTGTCAGGATAGGGTTGGTTTTAACTAGTTCAAATTAATATTGATTGAAATTAACAGAACTAAATTGTGTATAGGTGGACTAAACTAAAGGTCTATAGATGCATGTGTAGGATATTTAGTAGGTTTGAAATAAATAATGAGGTTATTTTATGTGTGTAACATCAAAATGGAAAGGTAAAACTCATAAGATAAAATTTAAGTGTGAAATAATTGCATATTAGGACTATGTTTGTGCACTCAAATCATGCATGGTAAATGTGTGTCAAGTTTGTCATTGTAATGTAAAGTAAATGTAGGGACCAATACTTAAATTTCTACGTGTTTAATACCATATTTTAGTGTCTACGATACCCTCTTAAAATTACCAAAACATACGAGACTTAAAATAGATGAGGGTTTTATTTGGGGATAAACATATGTAGGGTTAATCCAACCCTTCTAATTTGTTAGACCCCTGAACTTGAAAAATGAATAATTGAATAATAGAATAATCAAATTTGCTTCACATGTATCAAATTTATGTGCTCAATGTGTTTGATATGTGTTAGATGATTAAATGAGCTAATTCACATTTCTATTTATAGATGATTATATTAAAAAAATTTATGAAATTGGCTTGCATGATTATATTCTAATGGATAGGTGTGAAAAAATTGAAAGGGTTGGATGGGTGCACCTACTTTTAAATGGGACCTAACAAAACATGTCAAGACTATATGAATGGTATCGATAGATGTCAATACCATACAAATGTTCCTAACATGGGACATGATAATTGTAATACAGGTTATGGTTACAAGGGGATTATTGAAATGGTTTCAAGCTTTAGGAGTTACCATGAAGGTTAAATAATGGATATTGAAAAATATTGGATATATATGGTATTTTCTTACTCAATTTTCATTGACATGAATATATGTGGATTTTTTTTCATGATAGTCCATGATATTTATGCATTTTTTTCTATATTTTCCCTCTTAATATTTTTTAATGTCTTAGTTACATGATGTTTTCATAAGAAATATCATCCATATAAAAAGAATGGTATTATATTTCATGCACAATCTGTATAATACTCCTTCCTTTAATTACGTTTGAAGTTATGTTTTGGTTTATTTGTTGGGATCCTACTCCTTAAGAGCACAATTGATTAACTTTGTATAAGCAACTAAACATGGAATTAAACCAAAAGCAATATGTAACTAGAATTCAGAAACAACACAAAATATGAGAGACAATACAATATTGTATTAACACTCTTCCAAAAGGAAATACAATGAAGAAATCACACTCTTCCCACACCTCTTAGGTGTACAGTAATTCTCCCTCAAGAGTTCTCTCTCTCAATCAATTACAAACCAACTCAAACATAGATTTGTTATTTCCACTAGTCAGTGACAATCAACCCAATGGTTGTTGTTGCCTACTGCCAGTCCACCTGTGACAATCAACTCAACTAGTTACTTTGCCTACAATACCTGTACTTAATGACCAAGTAAACCAAGTAGATCTCCTTGATCTTGCTCCTTGTTGTGTTACAAATCTCCTTGATCTTGCTACCTCGTAGATCTAACTAACCTTGCACACACACACACTCGTAGATCTCCTTGATCTTGCACACCCTACAGATCAACTGACCTTGCTTACCATGTAGATCTCCCTGATCTTGTAACCTATAGATCAATTGATCTTACACTTGGAAGAACCCTTATCCTTGTCCTTGACAAGTCCTTTTGATCCTTGATTACAATACAGCCCCATGGATCTCTTAAATAGATCCCATGCAAACAATAATTAGACTTCCCAATTACAATAATTAGAAATGTAGACTCAAGACTAAAATTAGTCTTTACATGCAAAATGACTATCCATCTAAAATTAGACTAGTACACACAGACGATCGATGTCAGTCTCTGTCTGTCTAGAGATGACCGATGTCAGCTAATCCATGACTGGTGTTGGCAGCTTCCGGTCTACCCCTGACTGATGTCAGTTGGCCTGACTAACATCAGTTACTATGACACTCAACAACCTCCTCCATTTTCATACCTATGAAGCTTTTAGCTCCACAACCTAACAATCTCCCACTTAGAGATAAATAGCTACACCTATACCTATACCTGTACATCTTCTAATTTTGTTTCTTGGCTTGTATCCCTCTTTAAGTTCAATCTTGAAGACCAACAGAAGTTGAATGAAGATTTAACTTCTCCTTTGTTCCTAGCTTTGTTAACATATTTGTAGTGTTCTTATCCTTGCTAGCCACTGTGACTGCAACAACCTTCTGCATCTCTAAAATCTAGCTAACCACCGTACCACTAACAGTGAACACATATCCTATGGTGCTTCTCCTATCATCCAAGTAACCTACCATATCTGAATCTACATACCCATATAGAGAAGTGCTTGACCCTGCATAGCATGAATACCTGATGCTGGTCCCTCTTATATACCTAAGAATCCACTGAACTGCTTTCCAGTGCTTCTTTCCTAGATTGGCCATAAACTTGCTGACAACTCCCACTGCTTGGGCAATATCAGGTCTAGTATTCATGTACTCAACCTCATCATGTGATTTAGGACATTGTTCTGTGAACTATCCAACCATAGGTGTGCTAACCAATTTTGCATCCTGCATATTGAACCTCTCCACTACCTTATTCACACAATCCTCTAGAGACAAAATCAACCTATGACTTTCCATGTCTCTAGAAATACTCATGCCAAAAAAAAATTTTGCTACTTCCAAATCCTTCATGGCAAACCTTTGAACTAATTTTACCCTTAACTCATCAACCTCCTTCATGTGTGACCCTACAACAAGCATATACATTACATATATTAACAAGATAATGTAGCTAATATTATCCAACCCGGTAAAATAAACACAATGGTCACATTGACATTGACTAAAGCCATGGTTTGTCATACACCTATCAAACCTTAAACACCATTGTCCTCCAGCTTGCTCAAGACCATATAACTTGGCCTACTGTCTCAACTGTCCATTCTCTCCTTTCTTTAACCTATAAATCCATTCATCTTTTAGTGCTTTCTTTTTGGCTAGCAACTCTACCAAATCTCCCATTTGGTTCTCTTCCAAGGAATCGATTTCCTTATTCATGCCATGCTCCCACTGTTTCCTAGATTCTACCTGCATTGCCTCTTCAAAACTTCCTAGTTCTTGACCATTAGTGAGCAATAAGTAGTATAAAGAAGGGTAATAATGAATTTGAGGCTTACTTACCCTTTCAGTCCTCCACATGGGCGTTTGAGACTCCTTGACAACTTGTTGTCCACCCAAAATTCATTTTGACAGTGACTGATCTCAGTCACCTCTGGCTGACCTTGGTCTGCACCCAATCGATGTCAATTCCACCTGATCGTCAATGTTGATTCCTTGATTGACGTTAGTGTCTATCTACCTAACATCACTGACTTTGGTCTACACATGACTGACATCAGTTCCTGCTATTCGATGTCAATTCTCACCTGACCAACGTTGGTAACTGTGTCTTCTTGTGAGTGATGATTTTTACCCACGAGCTCATTTTGGATCATAACCTTGTCCAAATCAACACTACCCTACTTATAATTATTTAGCCTCTTGAGATGATCTTTGTCCATCATCTTCTCCTTGAAAACCAAGTCTTTCTAGTTCTTAACTTTGTCAAAAACATTATATTTCCTCTTCCTGCAATAAACCCAATCCTTTCTTGTAGCATAACACTGCTCACAAAAATCTCAGTCTATCAAATTTGAAAGCTTAACTTTTGACTTAAGAACATCCATTCCCTTCTCACTCATGTGACCAAGCCTAAAGAGCCACATCTTTGCATCTACATCTGAAGTAGATAAAACAGAAGGAGAATCAGTAATACAAGTAGATAGATAAAGAGTACCTACTTTCTTACCACATGCTAATACAAGTGCACATTTGGAAACTTTCCAAGATTCCACTATGAGAGTTACTATGCAACCCTCATCACCCAAATTTCTTATAGAAATTAGACTCCTCTTTAGGATGGGAACATGCATGACATTCTTCAACACCCATGTGTTGCCCGTCTGCAATTTCAGCTGCACTTTCCCTTTGCCAATAATTTGACAAGGCTCACCAACCCCTAAATAAATCTTTCCAAAGTCTCCATGGACATACTCATGGAAAAATACTCTATTTGGGGTTGCATGGAAAGAGGCACCAGAATCTAAAACCCAAGATTTTACTTTATCCAAGGAACATATAAGAGCATCCCGTGCAACAATACCTGCATCATTTACTTCTTTATTTCCTTCATGTTGATCTTCTACCAACCAATAATCTTTCTTTACATGCCCTTTCTTTCCACAGTTCCATAATTGATAATTCTTGCCATTGAATATCTCTATTCTAAGTGTACTTTTTTCGCCATTGCTTTACTCCCACTCAAACAGAAACCCCTGTGAGTGACCTATAATCAACAAACACTTAACACACTCTGAAACCAAGGTATTAGTGAACCAAGCTCTGATGAACCTATAGCTCTGATACCACTTGTCAGGATCTAGAACACACAAAGCTCTGATGCCACTTGTTAGGATCTACACAAACACAAAAGCTCTGATACCACTTGTCAGGATCTACACACAAGCTCTGATACCACTCGTCAGGATCTACAACACATAGCTCTGATACCACTTGTTGGGATCCTACTCCTTAAGAGCACAATTGATTACCTTTGTATAAGCAACTAAGCATGAAATTAAACTAGAAGTAATATGTAACTAGAATTCAGAAACAACATAGAATATGAGAGACAATACAATCTTATATTAACACTCTTCCAGAAGAAAATACAATGAAGAAATCACACTCTTCCCACACCTCTTGGGTGTACAATAATTCTCCCTCAAGAGTTCTCTCTCTCAATCAATTATAAACCAACTCAAACATAGAGTTGTTATTTCCACCAGTCAATGACAATCAACCCAATGGTTGTTGTTGCCTACTGCCAATCCACTTGTGACAATCAACTCAACCGATTGCTTTGCCTACAATACCTGTACTCGATGACTGAGTACACCAAGAAGATCTCCTTGATCTTGTTCCTTGTTGTGTTACAGATCTCCTTGATCTTGATACCCCACAGATCTAACTGACCTTGCACACACACACACACCTGTAGATCAATTGACCTTGCTTACCATGTAGATCTCCCTGATCTTGCAACCTATAGATCAACTGATCTTACACTTGGAATAACCCTTGTCCTTGTCCTTGTCCTTGACAAGTCCTTTTGATCCTTGATTATAATATAGATCCATGGGTCTCTTAAATAGATCCCATGCAAACAATAATTAGACTTCCTAATTACAATAATTAGAAATGCAGACTCAAGACTAAAATTAGTATTTACATGCAAATTGACTGTCCATCTAAAATTAGACTAGTACGCACAGATGACCAACGTCGGTCCTTATCTATCTGGAGATGACCGATGTCGGCTGATATATGACCGATGTCAATAGCTTTTAGTCTACCCCTGATCAACGTCGGTTATTGTGACACTCAACAACCTCCTCTATTTGCATACATGTGAAGCTTTTAGCTCCACAACCTAACAAAATTCACATTGATGATATGATTTTTTAATAAATAAACAAAGCAACAACCTAAATATTAATATAATAAATCAAAAACTAGAATAATCATGTACAAACCTTACATATAGTTTTCCACCTTTAACTAAAGGTTTTACAAGTTTTAAAATAAAAATTAAGAAAAAACCTAACTACATTAAACACCAACATCATCACTAGATTTAAAAACCATGATAGTGGGATCTCATTCCCTTTCTCCATCTTAAATAACTAGGGCTACAAGAGTCTTAGCCATCTATGAAACCATAAAGGAAGAAGTGTTGATTTCTAATTTGGAGTGAATAACATCACACTTTTTCCCTTTGGAAATTTTATCTAAAACCATGTATTTGAGAAGAGTTCAAACTTGATCAAACTTGCATATAGTGAAACCCACCTACTCAATATCCTCATGGATAACATGCATATTATTTACACCAAACAAAATATTCTACACTTTGATTAGTTGGATCACTTTGAGTATATCTAGATATTTTAGTATTTTTCAGTTCACTTTTATTTAATAAAATAAACTACTAAAAATAGAAATGATACAGGGTTTAAAAATGAATACTTGTGATGGTAGTTGTGCATTGTTGATCCAACAAGGTGGGAGCTCCTTTTTGGCTAGGAAGGACTACCTACACACAAGAGACAATTTGGACAAGATTGGATTAATAAAATATATGAGTGGACTGCCTGATACAAGATTAGTTCTAAGAAGTGGTACACTTCCTTAGAGGGATGTTAGTCCACTGCTTTATGTATTAAGTGGATAATATAATGAGATACATTACAATAAATCATGTGATAGGATATGATACTAAAATTAAATAAATCAATCTACTGCATAGATATTATCAAAGCATTCATTCCAATATGCTATAGCTAAGTCTTCTTATTCTTGAATTAATTCTAGTTACTTGGTGATGGATTCTAGAGTTGGGCCAAAGACAATCATGAAAAGTCCAAACTTAAAGGAGATATCACTTTGATAAACAAATAATAGGTGAGGAACTATAGGAAAGTCATGGATTAAAACCACATCATGTATAATGTCAAGCAAGGTCATCTATGGACAATAATGCATGATTTTAAGACTTAAAAACAACAAATTAGAATCACTTAGGACTGCTAGACTAGTCTTGGGTTAGAGACAGAAATAAAAACATAGTGATCAATGTTGATTATCTTAGAATCGATATCTATTAGGTAATTGATGTCAATCATATGAGAAATTATTGTTAATCCTAATAGTAGATAACAAAAAGTTCACAATGTGGCCTAAGGAGGGATTTTAAGAGATTATAAATGGATTAGAGACTAGTTACCAACTATATAAATAGACTCAGAGTAATAAATAGAATTAAAATAGATAATATAGTAATCATAATGTACTCAAATAGACAACATACTTACCTCAAAAAATTCTTTTTATGCTATTGAAAATACTTCATTGACATGGATGTGCTTGACCTTTGAAAGAATGATGATAGGCTTAGACAAGGGTGGCATTCTTTTATAGTGTTCCAGGGTAATTTATTTAATGTTATGGTGTAAAAATTTAGGATCCTTCAACTTGAAGATAAATTGGGCATAAATCAAAATTGATCTTAATAGGATCGATGACGATCACAAGGATTGGTGTCTATCTAGTCTAAGTTTAACCTGTTTATTCCAATAACTCTAAATCATAGTATTAAACTTAGTTTAAGCTGGTTTTTAACAGGGCTCAACTAGAGAAAAGTTTGTAAGAGGTTAAAACAACTTACCTCTAATAAAGTTAGAGATATTTTATTGGATTTAGGAATGGTTGATTAGTTACTTAGGTAAAAAGGTAATTAATTAGGTTAATTATGAAACTTAAAATGGTAAATGATAAAATTATACTGACTAGCATAGAAGGATGGGAAGGGGTAAGACACATTAATTCATAATATAATGGTATAAATTTATAGTGTCTATAATTACCTCTTTTTGTTGAGCAGTTTGTGATAACCTACTGTGAGACAAAAACTAGGATTGGTTTGTGAGGAGGTATTGCCCCTCAAACTAGGAGCTGACAAAGGATTATGAAGTAGATATGGGTTTAAAAATGAGGTGGTAATAGATAAGGTAGATGGAAATTGAGTGTCAAATATGCAAAGATAAGCATAAATTACAATATTGTACTAACAAGATATAGGATATATGAATAAGAATGCCCCAAGGTAAACAAGTAATAGATTGCCATAACTATGAATGTGCGGGCTATATCAAAGGCAATAAAGAGGGTAGAGTCTAGGGTGGGATACCCAAAGCATTAGGTGTGATTGGTATATGTGCTCTATCTAGGCACACTTACACTCAAGATGAGGTACACTTTCAATATCCATAGGGGATAGACACTAAAATGAATATAAACCTCTCAAAGGCTATGGGACCATTAGGGGGTCTAAGTCCATGAAAAAATAATGTTTTCTAAAAAAGGATAAGATATTTATAATAAAGGATAAATTAAGTGGATTTATAATAGGCCTATAGGATGTAAATTTTTTTGCTAGTGTAAGGAAGCCAAAATGAACCATATCAACATTGATCGAATGGGTCAATATTGATTAAGGGAGAATTGACATCAATTTCAAAAGAGTCATCATTAATCCTAAAGGGATATAAATAGGCCATTGAATGGATTTTATGATCATTTTTCAATTGAGAACATGTGATTTAAAGCTAATAAATTAACACCTATCTATATGTTTGAGAGAAATATGCATGATGGAGGTGAGTGGGAGTGGGCGATGGCGATTACAATCACATGACGAGGTAGGGGTAAAATGTTTTTGTGAATTTTTGTGATTTTTTGGAACTTTCTAGGGTTTTAAATAGTTTTAATTAGGTCTTTACATTTATTAGGGTTAGTAAGGGTTAACATCAATCCATAAAGGATCGATATAGATTCCCTAGAGATCAACCAAAGATCGATGTTGATTAGATGATTAGTGATGATCAGGTACCAATCAGTGTCAATCCTTTAAAGGTTGATGCCAGTTTTAAGAGATAAGGAAAACTTAGAGGATGGTATTAGTGGCTAGGAAATGAAAGAAACTTAGGGGATTATGGGATTGCAGGTAGACATACTATTGACCATACATGATCGAGTACCACCATTACTCGAGTGACTATGAGAGGTGATGAGAGATGTAAATTAGGAACATATTAAGGTAATAGGTTTAGGATTATTACACCACTATCACTGAGTACACCAATACTAGAGCCTACTTGTGGTGCTATTAGACTAATGGGATCTAGATATAGGGACCTTCTATCTATCTATGAGAGAGATGACCTTGACTCTAGAGGACATCTATAAGATACTATGACTATTGGTGAAAGGAGAAGAGATTATGCCAATGGATGAGAGAGGATGAGAAACAACACTATCACAATTATATGGATATGATGTTGTAGATATTATGTTTGCAATGGGAGTGTTAGCCATTTTTCACTCCCAGGTTTTACATCTTTTGCTTTGGCTAGGTGAAACATTCTATTTGTTTATACCCACAACAAAAATGTCAAATGTTTTCCCTTCAAATCCATTAGTTCAATCTTTTTGAAAGTGTTATTTTGGTCTCTTTTCACATTTGTTATTTCTTTTAATGAATTTTTCTTTAGGTTTTTTTTGTCCTAATCTTAAAGGAATTCTTTCAGACTTTTTGTTTTGAACAAAAAGTTTGAAAGAATTCTCCTTTGCAACTTTTCCAAAGGAAATGTCTCTTGTAACTTTTTTGAAGGAACTATTTTGGACTTTTTGTCCAAAACAATCTTTTTAAAGGGTACATTACAGATTGCCAAAGGGTCTTTTCTCATGGAAATGTCCTTTACATTTTTTTGAAGGGTATATTTCAAGTTTTTTGAAGGATCATTTCTCTTACAAAGGGACAACTTCAAAGTTTTCAAAGGGACACTTTACACTTTTCCAAAGGGATATTTCCATTCTATCGAAGGGTCTTTTTCTCTTGTGAAGGGATGTGTTCAACATTTTTGAAGAAAAAAAGTCCTTCACAACTTTTCTAAAAGAATTTTTTTAGACTTTTTATTCAAAACAATCTTTTCAAAGGGTCACTTGAAAAAAATCTAAAGGGACACTTGCAAGATTTTTGAAGGGTCTTTCTCAGAAATTGGTCCACTTCAAGTTTTTTGAAGGGACACTTTGCACTTTTCTAAAGGGTCTTTTCAACCAATCTAAAGGAAAGTATCCCTTGTAGTTTCTCTGAAGGAATTCATCCTTCTAAATTTTCTAAAAGAATTGGACACTTCAATCTTTTTGAAATAAAATTATCCTCATTCAAGTGCCCTACAAAAAGTTTAAAGGGTCTTTTGTCTGCAAAAGTGTCCTTTAAAAAAGTGTAATTGGTCCACTTCCAAAGGTCTAAAGGGAAACTTGAAAAAATTCCAAAGGGACTTTTCAAAAGCTATGAAGGGTCCCCTTTCAAGCAAAATGCCCTAAAACCAAGGTCTTGAAGGAGAATTATTGGCAAAAATGTCCTTCAATTTTTTTTTGAAGGGTATAAACACTTGTGCAGAGTCCATAGAAGGATTGCAGAAGGGCATGTTTGAGTATTTTGAAGGGTATAGACACTTCTAGATAGTCCTTAGAAATATGGGTCCAAAGAGACTATAAGGGATTCTATATAAAGATGGTTGCATGAACGTCAAACTTCTACCTTAGTAAATAACCATTGGCATTCAAAATAGTGGATCCCCATGAAACTTGATGGTCCTCATTCAAATGCTCAAGGATCCAAGGGATCACATTCTTCATCTGTTGAAGTAGTGAGAGGGCCCATATCACCATTGATCAATCAAGATCTGAGTCATTTCTTAATGACCAATTAAAGGATGAGGACAAGGCCAATGAAATGAAAATGACAAATCTAAAATAGGTGGATAATTACTTTGATGCCATGAATCAGCCGAAGAATACCTTGATTCTATTAGGGAAAATGATGAGAAGCATCTTTGGGAGAGCAAGCTTGTTGTTTAACCACTTTAAAATACATGGATCAATCAAATGGCTTGAATGAGCATCCTTTTCAAAGATGGTTGAAGCTAAAGATAGAGACCTCTAATAGAATGATTTCCCTTTTTGGTGCCAAAGGGCTCCTCTTCTCATTTCCTCCCTACTATATATACAACCATTGGGCTAGTGTAAAATAGACCATGCAATGTATGGTAAAGCCTTGATAAATTAATGTCATGTTTTTCCTTTAAGCATTAGTATAATTCCTTTTCTTTTCAAGTTCTGAAAAATTATTTAAGTGTAGAAGTGACATATAGTGATAACAAGTGATGATTTTCCATCTTTTTGTACTTTATCCTTCACACTTGAGTAAGATTTTTTTAGTCTAATAGGTCATAAAAAGTGTGTCCAATTGTGTTGAATTTCTATATGTGTATAACTATTCTTGAAATGTGCAACTTGCCTTTCAGTTCATTTGCCTTCTATTATTTCATACATATCACCTCTATACTAAAATATTTGTGTTAGAATATCTAAAGCTTGAAAAGGGGGTGTGTATTTTATTGTATCATGCATTAAGATATGATATTCATGTGGACTATAATCTTGGTGCATCACCATTCTTAGAACAAGTTTTCTTTATAAAATTTCTAACTCTTTTCCCTTATATTCAAACTAGTTTAAATAGAGGCTATTTTGTAGAGATATATCTAGGGAGCTCGCTCTTTAAATCTAGAGGTTCATTTCCTCTATAGGTGTACCCACATGTCTAGAAATGTCCCAATGTTTCCCAAATCTAGAAGAGGATTGAACACTCTCTTCTAGGGTGCAAGATTTGGAGATAAAAGTTTTGTCATGCCCAGTGGGACTAATTATTTACATGTCAACGTGAATGTTGGTCTTGACAAGCCCAGGGTTGTAGAAGTATTCTTAATCTAGCATTTAGTGACTCTAAAAGGTGAGAATCTCTGGTTGTATATCAAGTTTCACACATTATACTTCATGGTCCTCACTAGGTCATCTAAGACTTCTGATCAAGCCCATCTAACTAAAGCTCTTCTTGAAGAACAATACCTTGAGCCATTCTGAGCGCTTAGAGATCCTTGGTAAGGAGGTTTTGGAGAAGAAGAAAAATAAGTTGAGGAAGTTGGATAAATAGGGGATCAATAGGAAATAAGAGAGATGGAGAGGTAGCAACCTTTCCCATCCTTTAACACCCAAAATGCAATTGACCTTCTTGTATATGACCCTGTTTCTCCCAATGTTACCAAGAGTCTCCCTAGTTTCAATGGAGAGGATCCTATTACCCCATTTAAGCATATTAGGGACATTTTAAATTTTTGAAACTTCCATATTGTCACTTGAGCTAACAATAGCCATTATATTGCTTACTATGTCTCTAAAAGGCAAGGCACTTGACTGGTATAGGACTTTGGAAGGTGGTTGAATTATAAGTTGGGATGGCTTTGGGGAATTGCTAGTGACTAGATTTGAGAATAAGAGTGACCACACTTCACTGATACATCGATTGAACATGATAAAGAGAGTTCCTAATGAATCCATGAGAGATTTTAATGAAATATTTCAAAGGACTTGGCATAAGTTACCACTGGTCATGAGACCTCCTCCTAGCTTTGTGTTCCCCACTTATCTCAAGGGTATTGGTACTAATGTGGTGGTGATGTTATAGTTAATGGGAGGATTCACTCGTATAGATACATATGATATAGCTATTGAAGCTAAGAATAGCTTAATACAGGATGGAAAATTACTTCCAAGAGTTTCCATGCCTTTATGTCTCATAGTTTAGTTAAAGATCCAAGCATAGAAAAAGTTCATACTGCTAATGTCAAGAAAATAACCTTATCCATAAGATGGTTGTGGATAAATATGAAGAGATTCAATCATTACAAGCTCATCTCAAGCAAGATCAATTCTAGACAAGTGCTCCACCTAACCATCAATACTATCCTCAACAAGGCTATAGAGTTCCACTCTAATATAACTACCAAGGAAGAGGATAGGTTTAGAAAGGTTTTAATAGATAGCCCAATGCCTATAATCCTAATCCTACTCCTTCCATGAAGGCTATTGTTCAAGTACATGCTAATCTAGTCCAAGGAGAATCATTTTGACCAATGGGAAAACCTCAAGGTTAGTTTGTGCATGATGGTGGAGAATACAACCAAGATTTGGTGGTATAAGAAGAAACCACTCCTTACATGACATTAGAAGAAGTGAATCCCAGCCAAAGAGACATTCATGGAGAAGGTAGCAGCCAGAGTATAGGTATGATGAACTTTCAAGCTAAGGATGATAATGTATCAAAACACATAAATTATATCCAACATAAGAGCCAAGAAGAGAGCTCTAGGAGATGTTTTAGGAGTACATGTGACTATAAGTGATGCCTCTCCAAGGCCACAAAGTGTGAATCATAGTGCAATACCTATTACTAGTCATGCCCCTCAACAAATTTAGAATACAAGTAGGGTTGTCAAGCCTATAATGTAGCAAGTTTAGACTCCCTCACTACCTTCAAGAATGTAAGAAAAGGTGAATAATTCCCCTATAATTTTTTTTAATTATTTGAATAATACCAAGATAAGCATATCTCTTTGGGAAGTCTTGTATATGCTTGGTTAAAAGGAACTCTTACAAAAATAGCTAGCAAACATTTATGTAGTCCCTCAAATGTTAAAACACACTAGTGTGACCCTTACCAATTATCCAAGTCATGTCTTAGATCCCTCCACCAAATATAAAAATCCTCGACCCTTCTACCTCACATTCATTATGGGAGACAAGCTGGTTCATAAATGTATTGTAGATAGTGGGGCTAGTACCACTGCCATGCCTATGGTGGTGGCTGATAAATTGGGATTGAAGTATGAAACACATATTAAAGGTGTGATTTATCTTGATGGGACTCCAACCAAGATAGTGGGATTGTTTAGAGGTTTAAAATTTTTCCTACATGATTTCCCAAGTTTCCCCATTTTACAAGATGTTGTGGTGGTAGACCTTCCAGCCCATTTTGCTATCTACTTGTCAGGGGACTTCATGGATAAGATAAGAGGGTACCTTTCTACTAATTTGTCTTTTATATATTTTAAAACAAGAAATGTAACCAAGGTGATTATAATGACTCATCCCTTATCAATGTTTCATATTGATCCATACATGGAGACAAACTCAAATCAGAATTGTCTAATTAGTAAAGAAGAAGGTGTCATGGATTGGGAAGCATCCTTCCCCCTTGAAGGTATTTTTGATCTTTTCCCTGATAAGTAAAACATTGAAATGCATGGATTAGATCCATATAATTTCAAAAAATAAATTGATTTGGGAGTTTATTGTATACACAAAAAATATGTTTCAATCCCTTCACTCACTAATGAAGACCATGAACTTGATGGGATATGGGAAATGTGTTTTGATGGCCCAAGAAGAAAAGTAGGTGCATGAGCTATAATTATGTTAGTTTGTACATCAAATAATCAATAATAATACTCATATATATTCCACTTTAGTTGCACCTAATGTGGTAGAATATGAAGGCCTAGTTCATGGCCTCCAATAGGCAAAGAAGAGAGGGATCAAGAATTTGAAAGTTTATGGGGATAGTGAGTTGGTCATCCACTAAGTGAGAAATAAAGCTATAGCCAAGAATCTATTACTTAAATACTAAAATCATAGGGTGTGGGACCTACTTGAAGAATTTAATGCCTTCAAGATACAACCGATACTAAGGGATTCAAATAAACATGCTAATAGATTGGTTACCATAGGAGCACAGTTTGATGTAGTTGTTGATGTAGGGAAGGAGAGGGATCAGTTCCATATCAAGGTCATTATGAGGCCTTATATTCTAGATAATGAAGTGTCATGTCAAGTGTTTTAAAGTGATGAACACATTTCACACTTCTTACAAAATGTGGTAAGATTCTCCTCAAGGAACCAAAAGAGACTACATAATCAATATGAATAACAAGTTATTCAGTTGAAGACAAACAAGATACCTAAAGGGATGACTAATTTGGAGAGTGTCTTTAATGAAGATGATCAAAAGAAGAAAGAAAGAGTGAGCATGTCAAAAAAATAAGATAACTATGAGAGTCTTATTATTTACAAGGCCAAGCTCCTAAAAATTGGTAAGGTATGTTTTTTGTCTAAGAGGTAGGTCTTTATTGAATTATGCAAAGAGTTCCATGACATATTTTCTTGCGAATATAAATATTTGAAAGTTTTTGATCTAATTTTATCTCATCACACCATTGAGTTAGAACCTAAAGATAAACTAGTCAGGTAAAAGCAAAGGCCTATCAATCCCAAGACAGAGGAACTCATGAAGAAAGAGATAACCAAGTTGATTGAGTCTAGGATTATTTTTCCTATCAAACACTCCACTTGGGTGGATAATATTGTACCTATCTAAAATAAGAACAGAGATATCAAACTTTGTGTGGATTTTCAAGATCTTAATAAAGTGTCTCTCAAGGATCATTATTTGCTACCTTCCATGGAACAAAGTTTGCAAGTTGTTTCAGGTTATCAATGCTTCTCACTCATTGATGGTTATTTAGATTACAATCAAATACTAGTGAATGAAGAGGATTAGTTCAAGACAACCTTCACTACAAAATGGGGGACCTTTGCTTATAATAAGATGCTATTTGGTTTATCCAATGTTGGAGCTACATTTCAAAGGGTAATGGACATGGTTTTTAAAGGTTTGATCAATAATTATTTGCTTGTGTATCTTTATGATATAAATATTTTTTTTAAGGATACTAATGACAATATAAAACATCTAAGGTAGATTTTTGAGAAGTGTATGGAGTATGGAATATCACTTAATCCAAAAAAGTGCATTTTTGTTGTTCATGAAGGTAAGTTATTGGGTCATATTGTCTCAAAATAAGGCTTGTTTATTAACCCCAAGAGGATTGAGGCTATTATAGGATTATCTTTGCCTCAACACAAGAAAGGACTACAAAGATTATTGGGGAAAATAAAATTTGTAAGAAGGTTTATTCTAGGATTTGTGACTATGGTAAAGCTTATCATAGTCATGCTCAAGAATAACCAAGATTTGTTTTGGATAAAGGAAGGTAAGAGTAGTTTTGAGTCAATCAATCAAGCAAGTAATTGTAGAATATCCTACTCTCTTGAACCCAAACTTTGCCAAAGATTTCATACTCTATACCTTTGATAATCTTGATAAAATCTCAACTATGCTTATGCAAAAGAATGATGAAGAGGTAGAGAAACCAATTTCATTATTAATCCAATGATTTGAAGATTATGAGGTCAGGTAAACATTTTTTGAGAAGCAAGCTCTAATATTGATAAGAGGATTGAATAAATTCAGACACATGGTCTAAAACAACAAGATACATGTCATGGTTTCTCATCCTAGCACTAAGGAGTTTCTCCTAAATAAAGACCTTAATGAAAAGAGAGATGGGTGGATTACAAAGGTGATGGAGTATAATGTGAATATTAAGGTTAAAAACTTGGTAAGAGGAAAAGGGTTATGTGAGCATTTAGCTTCAAATTTCCAAGAGCCAAAGGAGGAAGTCTTGACGAACCAAGTTCAACCCTAGCTAGCTGACCACATACAAGTTAAAGGTTGGACACAAGACATCATCAATTTTATTCAAAATGGTAAGTTCCCTAATGGTTTCAACAAGTCTCAAAGGAGGTATTTTATATTGTAGACCATTCCTTACTATCTTGTATATGGTGTTCTCTTTAGAAAAGATGTGAATGGTGTGATGTTAAGGTGTGTTAACAATTATTAGTTTGATATGTTGCTAGAAAAGTTTCACAATGGTGAAGATAGAATTCATTTCTCTCCTAAGATGACTACTAAAAAGATAATGAGGACTGGTTACTATTGGCCTAGTATTTTTAAGGACTGTTACCACTAGGCTAAAAAGTACCCTCAATGTGCTTGTTTTGTAGGAAAATAGAAGTTTGCAACACTTCCATTATATAATATCCAAGTAGACCAACCTTTCATTTTATGGGGCCTTGATATCACTAGTATGATCAACCCTCCAAGTGTTAGACACAAATGGATATTGATTGTTACTGACTACTTTACAAGGTGGGTAGAGGCTATTTCATTGAAGGAGGCAAGTGAAAATCCTATTCTAGAGTTATATGAAAGCACTATAACAAGGTTTAAAATTCCCCATGTTATCATTTTAGATAATGCACTTGCTTCCATAACTGCTAAATTTTTTGATTGGGTAAATAGGAATGGAGTTTTCTTGAGTACCTCATCCAACTATTACCCTCAAGGTAATGGGTTGGTTGAATCTACTAACAATAATCTCATCAAGATCATTAAGAGGACATTAGAGAATAATCAAAGAGCATGGCATAACAAATTGAAGACAACCTTATGGGCTGATAGGATTGCTCCTAAGAGATAAATTGGTAATTCTATCTTTGTGCTTGTTTATGGGAGAGAGGCTAGGTTATCCATATCTCAAGAATTCCCTACTCTAAAACTTGCATAGTATCTTAAACTACTTTAGAATACTCTAATGGAAGTTAGATTGATAGAACCAATGTAGTTACAAGAAGCAAAAGACAATTCACACAAGACCATGGAACACCACCAAATACTTATGAAGAAGACATTTGACAAGAGAGAAAGTGCAAGAGTGTTCAAAAAGGGTGACTTGGACCTAAAATGGGATGAGAACAAAGAAAAATTGGGTAAACATGAAAAATTTGACACTTTGTAGGGTATCCCTTACATCATTATAAAGTACAAGAAAATCAACTCCTTTCAGCTAACCAAGATGAATGGAGAAGAACTTCCTATTTTTGTGAATGTAATACATCTAAAGTTCTAAGTCCTTATAAGTCTATTTTGTAAATAGTAGTTTAGGTGTGTGTTTCCTTTGGTTTGATATTGTGTTCCTTAAGTGCTTTATAACACAAGTGTGTTTTCTTTCTTTTGTTTGGAATGTGTCTTTGCCTTGTGCATGTAAATCATCTAGCCTATGTTTTTGAGATAAAAGTCTGTTCATGTCATTTTTGAGTGCCTATATGCATGACTCCATGCCCAATGGAAGCATTTAAGCAACTAGTCTTAGGCATAGAAGGCATGCCTCCCCTTAGAATTACCAAGAATGTTAGCCATTTTTCACTCCCATGTTTTGCATCTTTTGTTTTGGCTAGGTACAACATTTTATTTATTTATCCCCACAATAAAAACATCAAATGTTTTTTCCCTTCAAAGCCTTCGGTTCAGTCTTTTTGCAAGTGTTATTTTCTTCTCTTTTCACATTTGTTATTTCTTTCAGTGAAGTTTTCTTCAATTTTTTAATCCAAGTCTCAAAGGAATTATTTTAGACTTTTTTCTTAGGATAAAAAGTCTGAAAGAATTCTCCTTTGCAACTTTTCTGAAGGAAATGTCTCTTACAACCTTTGTGAAGGAATTGTTTCAGACTTTTTATCCAAAATAATATTTTTAAT
The DNA here is from genome assembly GCA_037957365.1 of Torreya grandis. Taxonomy (NCBI): domain Eukaryota; kingdom Viridiplantae; phylum Streptophyta; class Pinopsida; order Cupressales; family Taxaceae; genus Torreya; species Torreya grandis. The sequence goes on along the minus strand of JARHVA010000803.1, from coordinate 4,424,547 downwards.
GGGTATATTACAAATTGTCGAAGGGTCTTTTCTCATGGAAGTGTCATTTGAATTTTTTTGAAGGTTATATTTCAATTTTTTCAAAATATCATTTCTCTTACGAAGGGACAGCTTCAATGTTTATAAAGGGGCACTTTGAAATTTTTTGAAAGGCAATTTCAAACTTCCCAAAGGGTCTTTTTCTTAGAGAAGTGGTCACTTTCAAAAAGTTTGAGGGGAAGTGTCCCTTGTAATTTCTCTAAAGGAATTCATCCTTCCAACATTTTTTCAAAGGAATTGGTCCTAAGCAAGTTTTTTGAAGGGTACATTTTAGGAATGTCGAAGGATCATTTCTAAAGTGAAGGGACACTTTACACTTTTATGAAGGGACATTTCCATTTTATTAAAGGGTCTTTTTCTCTTGTGAAGGGATGTGTTCAACTTTTTCAAAGAAAAAAGTCCTTCAAAACTTTTTTGAAAGAATTGTTTTGGACTTTTTGTCCAAAATAATCTCTCTGAAGGGTCACTTGCAAAAAATCTAATGGGATACTTGTAAGATTTTCAAAGGGTCTTTCTAAAAAATTAGTCCACTTCAAGTTTTATGAAGGGACACTTTACACTTTTTCAAAAGGTCTTTTCAACCAATATAAAGGAAAGTGTCCCTTGCAGTTTCTCTGAAGGAATTCATCCTTCCAATTTTTTAAAAAGAATTGGGCACTTCAAGCTTTTTGAAAGAAATTGTTCCTCATGAAAGTGCCCTAAAAAAAGTTTAAAGGTTCTTTTGTCTTCAAAAGTGTCCTTTAGAAAAGTGGAATTTGTCCACTTCTAAAGGTCTGAAGGGACACTTGGGAAAAGTTTGTAGGGCATTTTCAAAATCTTTGAAGGCTCCTCTTTCAAGTAAAATTCCCTAAAAACAAGGTCCCAAAGGATCATTCTTGGAAAAAATATCCTTTGGAATTTTTTTGAAGGGTATAAACACTTGTGCAGAGTCCATATAAGGATTGTTGAAAGGCATGTTTGAGTAGTTCGAAGGGTATAGAAACTTGTAGAGAGTACGTATAAAGATGGGTCCAAAGAGAATATAAGGTAGTCTATAGAAATATGGTTATATGAACATCAAACTTTTACCTTAGTAAATAGCCATTATCATTAAAAATGTTGGATCCTTAGGTAACTCGATGGTCCTTGTTCAAACACTCAAGGATCCAAGGGCTTGTGTTCTTCATCTATTGAAGTAGTGAGAGTGCCTATATCACCATTTATCAATCAATATCTAAGTCATTTCCTAATGACCAATTAACCACTTGAAATGAAAAATCTGCAATAGGTGGATAACTGCTTTAGTGCCATGACTCATCCCAAGAATACCCTAATTTTGGTAGTGCAAATGATGAGAAGCATCTTTGGGAGAGAAAGTTTATTGTATAACTACTTGAAATGACATGGATCAATTAGATGGCCTAAATGAGCATCCTTTACAAATATGGTTGCAGTTGAAGATAGATACCTCTAACAGAATGATTCCCCTTTCTAGTAGTAAAGGGCTCCTCCTCCCACTTCCTCCCTACTATATATATAGCCCTTGGCTAGTGTAAAAGAGACTACATAGTGTATGGTGAAACCCTAATAAATTGATGTCATGTTTTGCATTTAATCATTAGTAAGAGTCCTTTTCTTTTCAAGTTCTGAAATTTTTTCTAAGTGTAGAAGTGACGTATAATGACAAGTGGTGAATTTCCATCCTTCTATCCTTTATCCTTCACACCTAAGCAAGATTTTTTAGTCTAATAGGTCATATAGAGTGCATCCAAGTGTGTTTAATTTATGTATGTGTATACCTATTCTTGAAATGTGTAACTTACCTTTCAGTTATTTTTCCTTCTTTTACTTCATACATATCACCTTTGTATTGAAATATTTGTGTTAAAATCTCTAAATCTTGAAAAGGGTATGTGCATTATTTTGTATCATGCATTAAGATATGATATTCATGTGGAAGATAATCTTGGTGCATCACCATTCTTATAATAGGTTTTATTTATGCACTTTCTAACCCTTTTCCCTTCTATTCAAACTGGTTTAAATAGAGGCTATTTTTTAAAGATATATTTAGGGAACTAGCCCTTTAAATCTAGAGGTTCATTTCCTCTATAGGTATACCCACATGCTTGGAAATGTCCCAAAATTTCCCAAATCTAGAAGAGGATTGAACACTCTCTTCTAGGGTGAAAGATTTGGAGATAATAGTTCCATCACACCCAATGGGACTAATTATTTACATGTCAATGTGAATGTTGGTCTTAACACACTTAGGGTTGTAAAAGTATCCTTAATCTAGAATTTGGAGACTTAAAAAGGTGAGAATATTTGGTTATAGATCAAGTTTCCCACATTATACTTCATGGTCATCATTAGGTCATTTAGGACTTTTGATCAAGCCCCTCTAGCTGAAGCTCTTCTTGAAAAACAATGCCCTAAACCATTCTCAGTGCTTAGAGATCCTTAGTAAAGAGGTTTTGCAAAAGAAGAAGAAGTTGAGTAAGTTAGAGAAACATGGGATCAAGAGGAAATAAGAGAGATGGAGAGGAAACAACCTTTCCTAACCTTTAACACCCAAAATGCAATTGACCTTCCTACATATGACCCTGTTCCTCCCAATGTTACCAAGAGTCTCCCTAGTTTCAATGGAGAGGGTCTTATTACCCCATCTGAGCATATTAGGGACATTTCAAATTTATATAACTTCCATAATGTTACTCAAGCCAACAAAACCATTAGATTGATTTTTATGTATCTAAAAGGCAAGGCTCTTGAATTGTATAGGACTTTGGAAGTTGGTTGCACTACAAGCTGGGATGGCTTTGGGGAATTGCTGGTGACTAGATTTGAGAATAAGAGTGACTGCACTTCATTGATAAATTAATTGAACATGATAAAGAGAGGTCCTAATGAATCCATGGGAGATTTTAATGAAATATTTTAAAGGATTTGGCATAGGTTACTAATGGTCATGAGGCCTCCTCCTAGCTTTGTGTTCCCTACTTATCTCAAGGGTATTGGTATTGATGTGGTGGTGATGTTACAGTCAATGGGAGGATTCAATCTGCTAGACCCATATGAGATAGCTATTGAAGCTGAGAATATGTTAATATAGGTTGGAAAGCTACCTCCAAGATTTTCCATACCTTTGTTGTTTCATAGTTTAGTTGAAGCTCCAAGAGTAACACAAGTTTTTAATGTCAATGTTAAGTTGAGAATATTTCCCAATAAGATGGATAATGTTGTGGATAAAGATGAAGAGATTCAGTCATTATGATCTTACCTCAATCAAGCTCAGTTATAGACAAGTTCTCCACCAAACCATCAATACTATCCTCAAAAAGTCTATTGATCTCCACCCAAATATAACTACCAAGGAAGAGGATAGGGTAAACAAGGTTTGAATAGGTATCCCAATACTTATAATCCTAATCCCACTCCTTCCATAAAGGCTATTATTCTAGTACATGCTAATCTAGTCCAAGGATAGAATCATTTGAACCAATGGGGACAACCTCAAGGTCAGTTTGTGCATGATGGTGGAGAAGACAACCAAGCTTTGGTGGCACAAGAAGAAACCACTCCTTACATGACATCAAAAGAAGTGAATCCTAGCCAAAGGGATATTCATAGAGAAGGTAGTAGCCAGAGTGTTGGTATGATGAACTTTCAAGCTAAGGATGATTATGTGTTGAATCAAAAAACATCAATCATATCCAACATAAGTGCCAATAAGAGAGCTCTAAGAGATGTTTTGGAAGTAGATGTGACTCCAAGTGATGCCTATCTAAGGCCATAAAGTGTGAATCCTAGTGTAATACATGTTACTATTTATTCCCCTCAACAAAGTCAACATACAACTAGGGTTGTCAAGTCTACAATGCATCAGGTTTAGACACCCTCACTACCTTCAAGAATGCAAGAAAAGATGAATACTTCCCTTTTAAACATTTTTGATTCTTTGAAGAATACCAAGACAAGCATATCTCTTTGGAAAGGCTTGCATATGCCTAGTAAAAAAGAACTCTTACAAGAACAACTAGCGAACATTCATGTAGCCCTTCAAATGTCAAAGCACACTAGTGTGGACCTTACCAATTCTCCAAGTCATCTCTTAGAGCCCTACACCAAATTTGAAACGCCTCCACCCTTCTACCTCACACTCATTATGAGAGATAAGCTAGTTCATAACTATATTATAGATAGTGGGGCTAGTACCATTGTCATGCCTAAGGTGGTGGCTAATAAATTGGGATTGAAGTATGAACCACATAGTTAAGGTGTGTTGAAGATTGATGGGACTCCAACCAAGATAGTGGGATTAGTCGAATATCTAAAACTTTTCCTACATGATTCCCCAAGTTTCCCCATTTTATAAGACATTATGGTCGTAGACCTTCTAGCCCATTTTTCTATCTTCTTGTCAATGGACATCATGGTTAAGATAAGAGGGTACCTTTCTACTAATTGGTATTTTCTAGATTTTAAAACAAGATATGGAACCAAGGTGACTATAAGGACTCAACCTTTAGTAGGGTTTCATATTTATCCATACATAGAGACAAATGTTAGGTTGTGAAGCTAAAAGCTTCACTGATACAAACAAAGGAGGAGGTTGCAGAGAGGTTGTTGAAGTGTCACAGACACCAGCATTGGTCAGGCCAACCGATGTCGATTAAGGATCGGCCGGCATCGGTCACCTCCAGGTAGATAGGGACCAACATCGGTCACCTGTGCAATTTAAAACTGCAAGTTTTATGGGCAGTTAGTTAATGAACCAAGTGTTTGCATGTCAAGAGCCAAATTTAGACTAGAAGTTGTGGATCTAATTATTGTAATTAGATGTCTAATTATTGTTTGGATGAGATCTATATAATAGACTCATGGCCTGTATTGTAAAGTTTTTCTAGTTTGAGTTGAGCAAAGTTATCTCCTTCTGTGTGTGAGGTGGGTAAGGGTGTTCCTCCTAGTTCCACAACAGTACCAAGTGTGGGTGTTGGTTCTAGAGAATCAGAAGGGTTCTTCATGTATGTATGATCTTTGTCATTAGGGGTGCATGGCTACGTTAGGAGATCTACATGGGTAAGTAAGATCATTAATTTTTAGGTGTATGTGTGTGCATGATCCAGGTTTATAGGTGTGTAGAACTAGATCGATTTGCAGGTGTGCAAGATCAGGGAGGATAGCAATAAAATAAGGAGCAAGATCAGGCAGGATCTACTTGGAGTATAGTGTATACTCAGAAAGAGAGCAAAGAGGAAGGCAAGGTAGTTCCTTCCATAAGTGAGATCATTTAGGTTTCAGGTTGTTACAGTTCAAGGGAGATATACTTGAAGTATGTTTGTGTACTTGGAGTGCGTGGAGCACTGGTGTACTCACAATAGTGGATACTGATTGGTTGGAGGTGAACACCAACTCTGTGTTTGAGTTGTGTGTTAGGATCGTAAGAGAGAGAGAGCTTTGAGGAAAGAGTTACTATACACTTGAGGTGTGGGAAGCCTCTGAGAGGTGTGAAGAAGTGGCATCTTCTTTATTGTATTCTTTTCTAGAAGAGTATTAATACAATTGTGTATTGTCTCTCATATTCTGTGTTATTTTTGAATTCTAGTTACTTGTGATTCTGGTTTAATTTTGCATGTAAGTTACTTGTGTATGGTAATCAATTGTGTGCTTCCGTATTTCCCAACAAGTGGTATCAGAGTGAGGTTGGATGTTCTCAGAGCGAGTTTGACTAACAAATGGACCAGATCTGGTTAGTGGTTTTTTGATTACAGGTTACTCACAGGGGTTTCTATTTGAGTGGGAGTATAGCAATGGCAGAAGAAGGTAAGCTAAGAATGGAGAAATTTAGGCATAGGATTAACACCACAAGGACTGTGGTGGGTAGTCTTCAAGATTGAGCTTGAAGAGGAATACAAGCCAAGATGCAGATTAGACAAAGTACTGGTATAGGTATAGGTGCAGTTGTTTATCTCTAAGTGGGAGATTGTTAGGGTGTAGAGCTAAAAGCTTCACCTTGTTACAAACATGGAGGATGCTGAGTATGCAGTCACCGACATCAACAAGATCACCGACATCAGTTAGTGGATAGTGCAGAAGGAAACTGACCTTAGTAGTAGTCGGCTGATGTCGGTCACCTCCAACTAGTTAGTATCACTACTGCTAGTACCACTAGTTAGTATCACTATTACCAGTACACAAGTGCTCCACGCACTCCTAAGTTCCCCAAAGCTCTGACACAACTTGTCAAATTTAAGAGTACACATGATTACCTTTGTATAAGTAACTTAAACATGTAGAAATAACTAGAAGAACAAATAACTATCAATGAGAAATAACACAAAATATGAGAGGCAACACACAATTATATTCAACTCAGTTAGAAGGAAATTACAATAAAGAGATCACACTCTTTCTTCCACTTCGTGGGCTTACAGTAATCTTCCCTCAAGATTAATCTTCTCTCAATAGGTCACAACACATAGCTAACACAAGCTGTTGTTCACCTCATTATACTACCAGTACAACCGAGTACAAACTAGTACTCCAAGTAGATCTCACCATGATCTTGTTCCTTGATGTATTGTTGTCACCTTGGATCTTGCTCCCTCGCTGATCTCCTTTTGACCCTCGCACACACACACCCCTGCAGACCAACCTAATCTTACTTATCACATGTAGATTTCCACCATGATCTTGCAACACCCTGCATATCAAACTTGATCTTACATACATGAAGAATCTTACTTGATTCTACCATGGGAAGAACTCTCCAAGTTCTACACTTAACAATACAGCCCATGAGTCTATTATATAGATCTCATGCATACAATGATTAGACTTATGGATCAAGACTCGAACTAGTCTCTAACATGCAAACAACCCATTCACTTAACTGACTGTTCATCAACAATAGTTTTGGAACCGCACAGGTGACTGACATCGGTCCCTATCTGACTGGAGGTGATCGACGTTAGCCGACTACTGCTGAGGTCAGTTTCCTTCTGCACTGTCCACTACCCAATGTCGGTGATCCTGTCAATGCTGGTGACTGCATACTCAACATCCTCCATGTTTGCAACAAGGTGAAGCTTTTAGCTCCACACCCTAACAACAAACCCAAATCAAAATTGTCTAATTATCAAAGAAGAAAAAGAAGGTGTCATGTATGGTAAAGCATCCTTCCCCCTTGAAGGTATTTTTGATCTTTTCCTTAATAAGTATAACACTGAAACACATGGACTAGATCCATATACTTTTATAGAAGAAACCAATTTGGTATTTTATTGTATACATGAAAAAGATGTTTCAATCCCTTCACTCACTAATAAAGACCATAAACTTGATGGGATATGGGAAATGTTCTTTGATGGCTCAAGAAACAAAGTAGGTGTAGGAGATGACATTATGTTAGTTTCTCCATCAAATAATAAATACTTCTCATATATATTCAAATTAAATGAAGGCCTAGTTTATGGCCTCCAATGGGCAAAGAAGAGAGGGATCAAGAATTTGAAAGTTTATGGGGATAATGAGTTAGTCATCCACAAAATGAGAAATCAAGCTACAGCCAAGAATCCCTTTCTTAAATCTTATAATCATAGGGTATGGGACTTACTTGAAGACTTTTATGCCTTAAACATGCAACCCATATTAAGGGATTTAAATAAACATGTTGATATATTGGCTGCCATAAGAGCACAGTTTGATGTAGTTGCTAATATAGGGAAGGAGAAGGATCAATCCCATATCAAGGTCATTGTGATGCATTATATTATAGATAATGAATTTTCATGGAAAGTTTTTGAATTTGATGAACACATTACATACTTCTTACAAAATGAGGTAGGATTCTCTTCAAGGAGCCAAAAGAGATTGCATGATCAATATGAAGAAAAAGTTATTCAGCTGAAGACAAATAAGATACCTAAAGGGATGATTAATTTGGAGAGTGTTTTTAATGAAGATGATCAAAATAAAAAATAAAGAGTGAACATGTGAACAAAATAAGAGAACTATGAGAGAGTCATGATTTCTAAGGACAAGCTCCTAAAAATTTGTAAGGTATGTTCTTTGTCTAAGAGGTAGGCCTTTATTAAACTATGCAAAGAGTTTTATGACATCTTTACTTTGGAATACAAATATTTGAAAGGTTTTGATCCAAGTTTATCTCATCACACCATTGAGATAGAACCTAGAGCTAAACTAGTCAAGCAAAAGCAAAGGCCTATCAATCCCAAGATAGAGGAACTCATGAAGAAAGAGCTGACCAAGTTGATTGAGTCTAGGATTATTTTTCCTATCAAACACTCAACTTGGGTGGCTAATATTTTATATATCTAAAATAAGAATGGAGAGATCAGACTTTGTATGGATTTTTGAGATATTAATAAAGTGTCTCTCAAGGATCATTATCCACTACCTTCTATAGAACAAATTCTACCAGTTTTTTCAGGTTCTCAATGCTTCTCACTCCTTGATGGTTATTCAAGTTAAAATCAAATACTAATGAATGAAGAGGATCAATTCAAGAGAGCCTTCACTAAAAAATGGGGGATCTTTTTTTATAATAAGATTCCATTTGGTTTATCCAATGCTAGAGCTACATTTCAAATTGTAATGGACATGGCTTTTAAAGGTTTGATCAATAATTTTTTACTTGTGTATCTTGATGATATAACCATTTTTTCAAAGGATGTTATTGATCATATGAAACATCTAAGGTAGGTGTTTGAGAAGTGTAGGGAGTATGGAATATACCTTAATCCAAAAAAGTGCATCTTTTTTGTTCATGAAGGTAAGCTATTGGGTCATATTATCTCCAAATAAGACTTGTCTATTGACCCCGAGAGGATTGAGGCTATTTTAAGATTATCTTTACCTCAACACAAGAAAGGAATACAAAGCTTCTTGAGGAAAATAAACTTTGTAAGAAGGTTTATTCTAGGATTTGCAACTACGGTAAAGCCTATCACAACCATGCTCAAGAAGAACCAGGATTTTATTTGGACAAAAGAAGGTAAGAGTAGTTTTTAGACAATCAAGTAAGTAATTGTATAATTTCCTACTCTCTTAAACCCAAACTTTACCAAATATTTCATACTCTATACCTTTTCTAACCTTGATACAATCTCAGTTATGCTTATGCAAAACAATGATGAAGAGGTAGAACAACCAATTGCATTCTTCAGCCAAGGATTGGAAGATTATGAGGTCAAGTACACATTTTTTAAGAAGAAAGCTCTAACATTGATAAGATGATTGAATAAAGTTAGTCACATGGTCTCAAACAACAAGATACATTTCATGGTTTCTCATCCTAGCACCAATGAGTTTCTCCTAAGCAAAGACCTTAATAAAAAGAGAGCTAGGTAGATTACAAAGGTGATGGAGTATGATGTGGATATTAAGGTTACAAACTTGGTAAGAGGAAAAGGCTTATGTGATCATTTAGCTTCAGATTTCCAAGAGCCAAAAGAGGAAGTCTTAACCAACTAGGTTCAACCCCAGCGAGTTGATCACGTACAAGTTCAAATTTGGACACAAGACATCATCAATTTTATTCAAAATGGTGAGTGCCCCAATGGTTTGAATAGGTTTCAAAGGAATTAGTTTAGATTATAGACCATTCCTTACTATCTTATAGATGGTGTTCTCTTTAGAAAAGACCTAAATGGTATGTTATTAAGGTGTCTTAACAATGATCAATTTGATATGTTGTTGGAAAAGTTTCATAATGGTGCAGATAAAGGTTATTTATCTTTTAAAATGACTTTTGCAAAGATAATGAGGGTTGGTTACTATTATCCTAGTCTTTTTAAGGACTATTACTACTAGGCTAAAAAGTGCCCTCAATGTGCCTTCTTTGGAGGCAAACAGAAGCTTGCAGCCCTTCCCTTAAATCCTATCCAAGTAGATCAACCTTTCATGCAATGGGGCTTTGATTTCATTAGTATGATCAACCCTTCATCAAGTTCTAGACACAAATGGATATTGACTATTAATGACTACTTCACAAGGTGGGTAGATGCTATTGCATTGAAAGAGGCAAGTGAAAATGCTATCTTGGAGTTCTATGAGAGCATTATAACAAGGTTTAGAATTCCCCATGTTATCATTTATGATAATGCACTTGATTTCATAAGTGATAAAAATTTTGATTGGGCAAATAGGAATGGAGTTTTCCTAAGTACCTCATACAACTATTACCCTCAAGGTAATGCGTTGGTTGAATTTACTAACAAGAATCTAATCAATATCATCAAGAGGACATTAAAGAGCAATCAAATAGCATGTCACAGCAAGTTGAAGACAACCTTATGGGCTGATAGGATTACTCTTAAGATATCAATTGGTAATTATCCCTTTGTGCTTATTTATGGGAGAGAGGCTAAGTTGTCTATATTTCAAGAACTCCCTACTCTAGAATTTTCACAATAGCTAAAACTACTTGATAATACTCTAATGAAAGTTAGATTGATAGAGCCAATGAAACTACAAGAAGTAAGAGACAATGCACTCAAGACTATGGAACACCACCAAGTACTCATGAATAAGTCCTTTTACAAGATAACAAGTGCAAGAGTGTTCAAGGAGGGTGACTTGGTCTTGAAATGGGATGAGGACAGAGCAAAACTAGGTAGACATGCAAAGTTTGACACTTTGTGGAGTGGCCCTTACATCATTAGCAAATGCAAGCAAATCAAATCCTTTCAACTAACCAAGATGAATGGAGAAGAATTGTATATCCCTATGAATGGGATACATATAAATTTTTATTATTAGTCCTTGAAAGTCTATTTTGTAAATAGTAGTTTAGGTGTGTGTTTCCTTTGGTTTGTTGTTGTGTTCCCTAGGTGCTTTGTAACACAAGGATTATGGGAGTTAACATGGGAAGATATCAAGAAACCTTGAGGAGTGTTGTGAAGAGTCATCGGGAGGTGGATACACATGAGGAACCCATCACTTTCAAGATGTGTTATTTGCCACTTCTATCTTACAAAGGAGAACTGAGCTAGACTTCAAGAATCAAGGATCCAAGTACAAATAAACTAGGCTCCCCCACCATAGTACATGTTCATGCCTTTGAATTAGATAGAATACATACACATAATTGGGATATAAATAGTGTGGAGTCAAAAATTGAGCAGGTAAGAGAGAATGAAACTAGGCCTTTAGGAAATCATCCCAAATCTACATTATATTTACCTCTTCAAGGGAATCTATGGAATTAATTTGGATACTTGGTGGATCTACCCCTCAAGGCCAAAATAAAGGTCCAAACTTGGGAAATCAACCCTCTACCATGCCTCTTCTCATGGAAACTACTATTAGAGGCACTGGAGGAGGATTAGGAGGCACTAAAAAAGTGGACTTTCTCCTAAAATTGGAGCTAGATCTTCCCAGTAACCACATGCTTAACCACAACCCACTATGATCTACTATGAGATGATATTACATTTAACTAAATACCATGGGGTAGAGAATGTAGCTAAGCATGTTCATAAGTTTGAATTAATTTGGAGAGTATACGACATCATGTATTTTGAATGAAAGGAAACATAGTTTGCAACCACACTTTTAGAGTGCACACATAAATGGTATCACAAATTTAACCCTTAATAAGTAGTGGTTGACTATGACCAACTAAAAGTAGCCTTCCTATAGGAATTTAACATTCCTAAGTTTGAGTAGCAAAGTATATCATCGTTGAAAGACATAAAGTAAGGACTTACAAAAAGCATACATGAATATGATGCATGATTCAAAACCTTGATTTTTAAGTTATAATTTGAAATCAATCCTCTTCAACATGAAAAATGGTTTGTGGGAGGATTATTGCTACCTTTTTGATGGACTTTGTCATAAATAACCTTCACAAGTGTGCGTGAGGCTTTGGAAGTTGCCCTCTGTGCTAAAGTAGTCAAAATATGGATACCAAGATTAGTCCCTTTATGGAGGCACATATAGCATCCATGGAATCATAACTTGAGAAGTTGATAGTAAAAAATTCACATGATACATGTAGTGGTGTTTGGTATACCAATTGTAAGACTGAAGGGCACACAAAGAATAACTGCTTGTACAAGAAAATACATGCAATAATGAAACAAACCTATGAGATTTTTCATGAAGAACATGATGTCCTTTTTTTCCACTTTTGTAATGTGATAAAAATACTAAGGTATCTAATTATTATAATATTTTTGATGCCCACACACATGAAACTAATGATTATCAATTGATCAGTGATATTCATGAAGCTCAAGCATGTGACATGCACCAAACCTTGGTTTCCAATACTCAAGACAATGGTATCTACTATGGGTGAGGGAGAGGATGAGGATGAGGTAGCAGTTGTTTTATAATAAGAACCTATTATAAATGTGGCTCACTAGACCACTATCAAATGGATTTCTTAGAGTACCCAACCTGCTTATTTTACAAAAAAACCATTGACTGGAAGAGTGTCTTGATATATATACAACCATCACTAAGGATCAAAATGAAAAGGGTGACAGCATGATTCATATAGACAAACCTAAATGGCATGCATGATTAACCATCCCCATAGTACATCAAGTAAATATCACCACTCATAGTGGGGTCAAACTCAATCCATAGCCAAATTGATCGAGAAGATACATCAAGAAGAACCATCAGAAAGGAAGTACCCTAATGCATAAAAAAATAGGATGTCCTTCAAGATACAATGGCACTTGTGTGATATTTACAAGATGAGATTCAATATATCAAGGACAAGGATGTTACATAGTGCACCACAGTGTAAAGGGAAGTTGAACCTCTAATAGTATGAGATAATTCTTAGGAACTATGTAAATGTATGATCAATGAAGACATCATTCCCTAGCTTAGCACTTGGCTTAAAGGTCAAGCCTACCTACCAAAAAAATTCCAAACTCAAATCATTAATCAAAGTAAAGATCTCTATTTAAATCATGCTTGATGTCAGGAAATTCCTAGTTCCTCTTCCTCAAAAGATGTAGAGATATTAGTTAATGTTACTATCAATGAATGAGTAATCTGGGATATTATAGTAATACTAATGTGATTGTTAATGCTATCACTAAAGATGCTTGGAAAAAAATGTCTAGTCCAACCCTACAACCCTCTCTTTATGTCTTGTTCATGGTGAATAATACTTGAGCACATCTTATTAGAGTCCTCAAAAATGCCATCATTGACATACTTGGGGTTCCCTTCAAAGCAGATTTTGAGGTTTTAGAGTTGGTAGAAGCTAATGACTATCTAGACTTATTGGAAAGGCCTTGGTGCTATGATAATCACATAGATTTGAGATTTAAAAATTGATACATTAATTTTGATAATAATGATCAACATGTAGTAATACCTTTAGACTAAGCACATAGACCTCCCTATATCAAGCGTATGAGTGTTGATGAAGACATTAACAACTTGTATAATGTGACTACTCAAAATTATGAACAACATGATCCAATATTAGATGGTATTCTCTGCTAGATAGACAACTAGTCTATCTTAGATACTAAAAATAATGCTTGAAACTATTGGGACCATGATGACTACGATCTTACCAAAAGATTGTGTGATATTGTAAACAGAAGAGAAAGCATCCCATGCTAGCTTCTTAAATGTCACAAGTTTGTGTACCTAATGGGTTTAAAAATTAGAGGGCCATTAGAGGGACCATATCTAGAGAGACTTGATGAAGCTCCATAATTCCAAGGACAAATAGAGGTGCGTAACTTTGTATAGCACCTCGAAGAGTTATATGAAATTGAGAATAATTGGATGAGGTCTTTAGATCACATTTTTGATGGAACCACCACCAAAAGGTGGTGTACTCATAAAGAGTGCCTTTTGTATTGGGATCAAGTGCAAGATTATCTACATCATATATTTCATCATGATAATAAGATTAGAGGGACACTAAGTTATAGTGGTGTGCAAGCACCCAAACCTCATTTTGTGGCTTATGAGACACTATGGTGAGCTAAGGAAACATTCTTACCTAAGTGCCTCTAGGTCCATTTATTTTATGGGACTTTATGCACTTAAGCAAGGGCTTAGTATATTCAATGAAGAGAGGTACATAGGTATTAAGTTTTATAAGTTACTAAAAGTTAACATGACATTGTCACTATCTTACTCTTCCCCAAGGATGGAATTACACCTCACCCTTCAAGCTATACATAACATAAGTATTGAAGATCTTAGTCTTATTAAATATCTCCTATGGCATATTCATTAAGAGCCTAAATAACCCTTGCACTTATTTACTGAGCCTCTCACTTAATCAGTTTTGCACTTACTAAGGTTCCTAATAAAGAACGATGAGAAGAGATCCACATGGGCAAGCAAAAACTAGTCTTCTAGGTAGATGAAGGTGAAGGATTTACTTCACTTGATCCCTTGACAAACCACCTAGATGTACCTACAATTACTAGTTCATGAACTATTCAAGACATAAGTTATCTAATGGACAACCCTTATCATCGGCCCATCCAAACTATTCAACTTAACATTGGCATGGAGTAAGAGCTTAAGATGGCTATAATTGGAAATTATTGGACTGAGATAGAGATCTCATAGATTTTTGAGTTACTAAAAGAGTATCAAGTTGTATTTCTAAGGAATTATAGTGAAATGAAAGGGGTTCACCCTTTTCTAAGGAAGATGCACATAAATCTGATTGATGACACTCACCCCATGAAGAAACATCCATACAAGATAAACCCTAACCTCCAGGTGCACGTGAAAGAAGAGATCGATAACATGATTTCCATTGAATTAATTACTCCCATTGATGAATATGAATGGGTTAGTCCCATGGTAATTAGTATCAATAAATATGGGTGTATTCATATCTATGTGGAGTATCATGTCTTAAATGCATCATATGTGATATATCCTTTCCCAATGCCTTTCATGAAGGAAATCCTAGAAGGTGTTATTAGTTGTGAAGTATACTCTTTCATAAATGGGTTTTTGGGGTACCACCAAGTCTAGATAGCTAAGGAAAACCAACCCAAAACTACTTTTACTATGGAATGGGGATATTTTTCCTATACCATCATGCCCTTTAGATTGAATAATGCCCCAGAGGTGTTCTCATAGATAGCAGTTGAGGATTTCAAAGATTTTATCCATAAGTTTCTCCAAGTCTGCTTATATAACTAGACTATATATGGGTTGGTCAAGGACCATTGTGCTAATCTAAGACTCATGTCTGAGCACTTTTGAGTATTACAAATTTTCCTAAATTTAAAGAATTACCTATTTGTGACACCTTTTGGTGTACTTCTTAGGTATATCATTTGTAAGGAAGGACTCCTAGTGGATCCAACCAAGGTCTTCATTATTATTCATCTGCCAGCACCCAAAACTCAACATGAGGTGTATACCTTCTTAGGACACATAAGCTACTATAAAAAGTTCATTTTGGGTTATGCCAAGATCATTGTTCCCTTGGAAGAACTTCTAAAGCATAATGAACAATTTATATGAACTAATTCTTACAAAGGATCTTTTGAAACACTCAAAGAAAGGTTAGTTACTGCTCTTATCTTATAATTTATTGATTAAACAAAGCCTTTTCATGTCCATGTTTATACATCTATAATGGTAGTCAGCATGATACTTACACAACTAGGTGAAGGAAACTTGGATCACCCAATTTACTTTGTTAGTAGGAAGCTAACATCAGATGAAAGGAACTATACCACCACTAAGTGTGAAGCTTTGTCTATGGTTTATGCTCGATAAAATTTTAGGTAGTACCTTCTAGCCACTCCATTTATATTCTATACACACCATGAGGCCTTGAAGTATATTATCAATAAGCCAATACTACATGGAAGGATTTGTTACTAGATTGTTCTCTTCCAAGAATTCTAGTTTTCTGTAATAATAAAGCTCAAGAAAACCAACTATGGATTTGATCATTTATCTTGAATTGAAAATAGAGAACCCCCACATGCAATATAATATGATATTCCTAATGTAAAACTATTTTGATTTTCTCATGTACCTAAAGAACTAAAAGATATTACAACATTTCTCAACACTAGTTACACGCTTATCTCTCTCACTTCATAAGAGAAAAAGCAACTTGAGATATATACCACACCTTATCAGTGCATAGTAGGAGATATTTATAATATGGATAATGATAAGGTGATTTACCACTGTGTAATACAACATGAGCACCCTGAAGTGCTTTGAGAAGTCCACAAAGGTATTGTTAGAGGATATTATACTAGAGAGAGGCTACCATACACAAGGTGTTGCTCATTGGAATCTGGTGTCAAACTTTATTCAAAGATGTAAAGGATTATGTTAGGTAATGTGATGTCTACCAGTGCATAGGAAAACTAAATAGAATATATGTTATGTCGTTGTGCCCTATTCCTTCTCAAGAACCATTCAAAAAATGGGCTATTGACTTTGTGGGGCCTATCACTCTAGTAAGATGATGAATAGGCTCTCGATACATCATTGTAGCAACTAATTACCTCATGCATTGGGCTGAAGCAACACCAAAAAAGACTATACTATAATAAATTCCATATAATTCATCTAAGATAACATTATAACATTATTTGGATGTCCCCTAAGCTTCACTAGTGATCATGGCACCCACTTCTTAATGAGATGATTCTCATCTTGTTGGCTGAGTTCATGATCATGTACCAAAAGATGACACCATACCACCCATAGGCCAATAGAATAGTTGAATCCTTCAATAAGATCCTTGGTACCAATTTGACAAAAATTTACAATGTTGGTCAGATTGATTGGGATGATAGAGTATTTCTAGTACTTTGGGCATACCAAACTACATATAAGTACCCCAATAAAAGTAAACCATTCAACCTAGTATATGGAAAGGAAATGGTCATGCTAGTGGATTTCTTAGTTCCATCTCTTTGAATAACACATGTGGGAAACCTAGATGATGAAGACTCTTTAACAACCTAGCTTAGTGATTTAATGAAACTAGATGAGCCTCAGTTCCTTGCCCACTAGAGTTAGGATGTTGAAAAATGCAAATAGAAATCATGGCATGATCACCATCTAAAGAACAAAGTCCTTTATCTAGGCATGAAAGTTATGTTATATGACTATAAGTTTACATGTCACCCTGGGAAGCTCTATATTCATTAAGATGGCCTGTTTATAATACATAACATTCAACCTACCAAAGCTTATCAATTAAAATAAATGAATGATTAGTTCTTCCTGGGACACTATAATGGTAGTTGGATTTAGCCATATTATGATTCTATTTAGCTCAACTTTTGTAATCAATAAGGCTAAGGCCATTAGGTTAGAATTTATTACTTTCAATAAAAAGTGCTGCCCTTAAAGTGTGTGACTCTTTAATGTAATTTTGAGTTCTTATACTTAGATTGTTTTTATGGAGGACCATGAACCCATTTAGTATGGGGTAAGGCTTCATGCATATGAATACAAAACATAAGACAAGTGGGTGTGTAAGGACTATAAGGCATGAGAGTCATATATGGCACACAAGTGATTAAGGGTGCATGAGTCATTTAATGCACCTTGAAAGAATTTTGAAAGGTTCCTACCGTTTGGGTGATAGCTGTCTTCCACTTCATTAGAAAGGTGGGACATAGTTGTCATCGACTTCCAAGAAAGGCATGATAAGGGATGGACCATTGATGCAAAAAGTTTAGTTATGGTGATAAGTGTGCAAGTAGAATGATGGGATAAATTGGTTAAAGCACTAAATACTTTCTATAAGATTCAAATTACGAAGGCCATTAAAAGATATGCATTCATGACTAGAAGTGACAAGGAGATGGAAATAATTAATGGAGGTAAACCCCCCTATATGGCCTATATATAAGCTTTCCAAAGCCATTTTATAATTTACCTTGTTTAAATATTCGAGTGCTAGAATGAATAGCGAACTGATGAATCAACGACTGTGATATAATCAAATTCCTTCAAAACTGAGTAGAGTAGAGTGATTGTAAATTTGGCAAAGACATGATGGTTATTTATAAGGCAATATTAGAGGTTGATAAGTTAGATCTATGTATAGGAGGGGATTTTTGAAGTTGTAGATTACATGTCTACCATTATCTAAGTGTGAAGCTCGAGAGCTAAAGCAAGTTGGGCTACCACCACGTATTCATTCAGAAACATGGGATGGTCATGGATTAACCTTAAAGTACCATGGAGGGTAATGTGGCTGAAGAAAAAGGATAAGAGACTTGAAAAGCTTCCAAACATACTAGAAGATGAAAAGGTGAACAAAGGAGCAACTTGGTTCTCTATATGAAAAGAGGCTTTAGGAAACCTAAAAGGGAGAATAGAAGTGCAACATACAGGAGTCTAGATGGAAAGTATGAAAGGAAAAGTGAGAGAGAGTGAAAAAGTAAAGATGATGAAGAAAGGAAAGAAGACACATGCCTCTTCATCACAAAACGCCCCAACATCCCACCCTCTATCTTTGTTAGTAGAATAAATGCAGTACCCAAAGTCAATCTTGTGCATGAAGAACTAGGTCTCCAAGGTGTCTATTGTAATAATTTTTTACTATAACCATTGTCAAATGGGAAACAAAGTAGAGTTGTAAAATGATTATCAAGTCTAGACCAACAACACTAGGAATCAAATGGTCTATGACTTGTCCATCAAGAACCAACTGGATAAGGTCAACATCTTTCAATTCTTTAAACTACCATACTTTGGAAAACCTACTAAGGTAGTTTAGTTCCTCCTCTCACACTTCCATGATGACTACATCCACTTCATAGGGTGAAACATGAAGATCACCATAGAGAGGATAATCAAAGTCATGGGGCTTTAGTGATAGAGGGTGAATGTGTTGGATGAATTGGTAGACATGGAGGAGATTTAACAGATCATCACCACACTAATGTACCAAAAATAAGGGCATGTAATGCATATAAATAACCTTTAGGATCCCACCCTTAGAGCCATAACATGGATCATTTCCACCAAGGTCAAAGGGACTGATTGGTGGAAGGAGGTAGACATGGCCCACCTGCACATTTCTCACCAAGTTGTTCAAGGGACATAGTATAATTGGGTACTATATTTTATCTAGAAGATATATGAAGATGTAGAGAAGGTGCACAAAATTCCTAAGTATAGGTTTCCTTGGGGAAAAATGCTTTTATTGCTAGTTTCTGATGAGATTAGGGTGCCTAGCTACAACTCAAGATCATTGAAGTGGGTGTACCCCCCACTCACAAGTCCCTCACCAAGAACTTCAAAGCCTTTACTTGCCCCTATCACATTACCCCAACATACAAGTTGAATATGAGGTACTAGTTTGACAAGATAAAGGCTACTTTTAGGAATGAATAGTGCATTCCCAAGGATTTTCTCCCCTAACTACAGATCAAGTAGAATTAACTATAAAGTAGCACTACTCCCTAGTGCACATTTTAATGAACCCTTTAGGAGAGCTTTCAACATGGATTAACCTACCATATGCCTTTTCTATGTGCTACTTCATTGATTTCATCAACTAGAATTATGATGTACAACTAATTAGTCTATAGGTAAAATAGATCAATGTAGAGTGTCATACCCTTCAGAAAATGTTTGTATATCTAGGAAAAAATGCCTTTATAGAGATGGGAGAAATGGACTTAATTGATATTAAGGTAAATAATATCCTAATTGGGGAATAGGTCCATAAGCTATTATATATGCTATGCCCCTATTAGTACCCTCAAGATGGAGACCCCAAGGAGAGGTTCCCCCAAGAACCACAAGTAAAAAGGAAGTGACTAGATCTAATTTCTAGTACAAGTGGGTAGTAAGCCCCTAAAAAATGACAAAGGATAGTAGAGGCACAGCCCCCCAGACCCACTAGTTCTTTCTCTTTCATGCTTGTCTACATCCACCTTGCCCTTCACCTTTTCCACCTTGCCCTTCACCTTCTCCACCTCATCCTTCACCTTCACCAGATTGTTAATCTCCATATCACACTTCATCACCATCTGCTTCATCTTCACCATCTCATTCAACTCCTTCCCACTCACCTACCCAAATTCTTCATCTCCTCATCCAACTTCCCCACCTTCTCCACCTCTACAACCACGTTCACCTCCACCTTCTCCAAAGACTACCACTAGATAAACACCATAATAAACTCAAATTTAAGCACCTCAAAGAGACCCCTCTCAAGAGCAAATTAATAATTTGGGATCAAACTTAGAGAAGACCCCATATTCAATCCAAGGGGCTCATTTGGTGATCAAATTTATATTGATGCAATGGGAATAGATGATATGGCCTCAAAAATCCATTAAGAGGGTAAACTTGAGCAAGACCCAAAAAGGGGAAAGGGGCTAGTTGAGGGGGAATATGAATAGAAAGGGTTGTCCACTCTGTGTGAACAATACCAGTTCAACATAGAATAAAATAACCTCTATCTATGGAAGCACTTCCACCCCAAAGATGTAACCCTAGATATGAGTAATCAGTTGTCCTACCTTTTGTAAATGTATAGTGAAGAGACTCAGTTTGATATTCCTTTAGATTACATTTTTTCTAGCATGAATGCTCTAGGACTACCAGACCTTATGAAGATTGATCCATATTGGCTCTCTCTAATAATGACAAGTGATATATTTTTGAAACTATCCATGAAAATGATGTGCCAAAATATTTTTCAAAATTAGATGCACACACGATGGAAAATAAACATGGTAGAGTTATAGAAATATCTAATAAAATGTATGCAAAAAAACAAGTTCTAGTTAAAGAAGTAGCCTCCTTGAAAAAAAAAATCCAATAGGTCACCAAGGATAAGGTAAGGGTTTTAAACCTTTGAAAGATAATTTTTAAAGAGGATCTGACACTTGTAGATGGTGTACCATTAGATGGGGATGCCATCAGAAAGTTGGAAACATTGGTTGAGCTATTGCTCAAGAAAATAAAGAATGTCCCATGCCCAGAGATGAGGCCAAGGAAATAATTAAACAATTCACCACAGTGACAAACATTTGTAAAAACACCTTAGAGAGAGTCAGGGAAGTCATCCCTATTTTGGATGGCATTTTTACATGCCTAGCATACTCAAATAAAATAGTAGAAGCCTAGATACATGATGAGGAGGTCCTAAGGCATCAAGCAGCTAATGCTACCCTTTTAATAAAATATTGTGCCAAGCATGAAAAATAATTTAAGGACATTAAAATGATGGAAAATCCATAAATAACCATTATCAACAAATAAATGCAAGTTTTACCGTACTCCTAGAATAAGTTTACAAGGTCTCTGACTTAGAAGACATCCATAAGGAAGCCAACATAGCCCTAGATAAACATGTGAAAAATATTGAGACTCCAACTCAACCCAAAGAGATAAAAGAAATAAAGGAGGTAATTGAATGAATAACTACCAAAGTCCTCAACACATTGTCCCACTGAGACAGGGTAAAGAAGGAACTTGAGCAGAAGGGGCCATAATTCTTGGAGGATGCTAGTGTGACTTAGTCTAGGATGAACTAAGGGCTTAGTGTGGGGTGATGTTGACCCCTAAATTTTGAATAAGTATTATTCCATTTTTATCATGTAACATGGAAGGACCATTGTCTAATTTGATGCAAGTCTAGCATGATGTGGAAGGACCATGGCATGAAGCTACCACATATAGGAGTATCATGGTAAAAAAATTTCCAAGCATAGAAGGAAAATGGTGTAGGATACCCAATGCAAGAGGACCCAGTAAAAAGAACTTGTCATGAGGGACTAGAGAATAGAGGACTTGGAACAAGAAGCAAAAGACTAGGGGAACATGAGGGAAGTGGAGTGCAAGGGATGCGGGAGTAGTTATAAGATCAACTCAATTAGGAAATTTTATCCCCACCAATTAGAGGTTCTATACTAACCAATGAGGAATGAAATAGTTGGCTACCAGAATATAACATAGAACAAGTATCTAGGAGCATAGAGGCCCAAGTCTATATGAACAATTAGTTGTAAGAGCTATGACTCTCAGCTTGTTGGGAGTCTCTGTGACATTTGTCCATGATAGCTAGAATCTTACACTTGGTCAGGATAAAAGAAGTATAAAATCCCCTATTGTAATCATTTATGAGGATGTATTTTTAGAGAATAGATATAAAAACTTTGTTTTGTAATTCAGTAAGCTATTAAAGAAAAACTAGTGTTTAGCCATATTGTGCTACAAATCATTCTAAGTGTTGAAATATGGATGTCTTTATTCAAAGTCATAGGTATATTTTTATTTTATTACTATTGTTAAATGGTAGTGATGATCTTAGTTGTATTGGTAATTAAATATGGAAAAAAATGGATAATAGTGGTATATTATGGTATTGAGTAACCTTTTAAGAACTATGTTACTAAAGATGAACAAACACACAACATTATGCTTCAAAGTCTTCAGGAACCGGTATTTTGCTTCATGCTTCAAGTGAGAGCATGAGACTTATCTATCATGTGATAGGGCTAGTACATTATCTTGTTGGGGAGAATATTCAACACTATAGTGGAATTAACTAAAATAACCCAACAATAGAGTAGGCTCACTATCAATTTTTCTAAATCCATTGCTCAACATGTAAGAGTCTATCTAGCTATACCATGCTCTTGGTACTTGTTTGAGCCCATACAATGTCTTTTTCAACCTATATACATTGTTATTATAACCAATAATCTCATAAGTGGATGGATGTCACACATAACTCTCTTCTTTTAACACTCTATTAAATAAGGTTGACTTAACATCCATTCGATACACCTTCTACTAGTGTTGAGTATCTATTGAAATTACTATTCTCACCATTTCTAACCTTGTCATAGGTACATATGCATCATTATAATTATGTCTAAGAATTTTATTGTATCCTTTCACTACTAATCTTGATTTATATCTCTCTATCATACCTTTGGGAGTGGTTTTGATTTTGTAAACCTACTTGACACCTATGACCCATTTTCCTACTGGTAGGTCTACTAATTCCCAAGTCTAATTTTTTTTCAATGACATGTATTAATTCATCTATTGCATCACACCACTTTTTGTCCTTAATTTATTCTTCAAAATATATAAGATTAGATGATAAAAATAGAGCATAATTCATTGTTTCATCTTCATTTTCTTCATACCTTAACTACTCATAGACTTCTTACAAGCTCCTTGTCCTTGCTAAGCATTGACTTGAGTTGGATGAGGATGAGGCTAACTCATAAGATGATCATTGACCTCCTTATTGGCAACTTCCACTAGATGAATCAACCCTTTTTTAAATAGGGATCTAACTCGATGCATGAGTTACAGTACCACCTATTATTTCAGTTTCAAGAAGGGTCCACTACCTCTTGTTTTCACTTGTTACTCTTTTTTCCTCTCTTCCCATGTTGAATCCTCAATGAAATGAACATCCTAACTAATTATAAAGTCCTAGGTGATCATATTATATGACTGGGAAGCCTTTTATTTCTCATTATACCCAATGAATAAGCATTTATTTCCTTTGTCATCACATTTTTATCTTCTTTGTTTGAGCACATGTGCATATGCCACACATCCACACACTCTAAGGTAATCAACACTTGATTTTTGGTTGTTTCATTCCTCTTGAGGGATCATATCCATAACACTCTTAGTGGGGCATATATTTATAAAATATACAGTTGTTGCTACTTCCTCAACCCAAAACTCATTGGATAATCCTGTAGCCTTAAGCATGCTCTTTACCATATTTTGGATGGTTTGGTTCTTCCTCTTAGCTGCACCATTTTGATATGGTGTATACTTGATTATAAATTGGTTATTGATGTCATTATAATTTCAAAAATCCTTAAACTCATTTGATATGTATTCTCCCCCTCTATCCATTCTCAAAACCTTTATAACCAAGGCCTTGAACTCCTTAAATGTATCAAATGCCTTTGATTTGTTATTCAATAAGTACACCAATATCTTCTACATGAAGTCATATTGAATGATAATATCTACCTATTACTTCCACTTATACCATAAATTATATAGTCTTGATATTTAAATATCACTTTATACCCATTTTAGACAATCTACCCAATGCTAATTAGGTCATGCTTCAACCCGAGCACATAGTATACATCTTGAATTATCTTTTGTCACCTTGCTTAGTGCAGATAAAAATGTTTCCTTTTCCCATGACTAGAACCTTATCATTGTTTCCCATCTTTACCTCTAATTTTATCGTCTCATCAATGTGGTTGAACATGTCTTTATTCCCACTCATATGGTTGTTACAACCACTATCCAACTACCACATGCCTCTAGTACTTTGCTCAAAAATGTTATAGGTTATAAAAAAAAATTCTAAATTTATCATCCCTATTAGGTTCAACCTCTTGTGTCTTGGAAAATTTTTATCTTATCTTATTCATATCATATTATTTCTTTCTACACTCACTAGCATAGTATCCATACTTCTTGTAACAATAGCATTGTACATTAGACTTGTCATACCTTTGTGTAGAACCACATCTTGAAGTGTTGTTGCTCCTTCTTCTTCCTCTTACATGTGATTATTGATGGTTATTCTTCATCTTACTCTATTTTTTTATCCTCTCCACCTTCCTCTCACATTCACATTGGTCTTGAATACTTGTTTATGAGAGGAGGTGGCTGACTTATTAAACGTTTGTTCATAGATTTGTAAGGAATCATTAGCTTATTAGCTGCAAAAAAATCATAGACTCATTTTTATTCTTAATCATGGTGATATAAAAACATCATGGTTCTACCTCTAGGGGTTGGTTCCTTCCATTAGAATTTACCCAACCCTTAGAATCTACCCATTAACTATAAAAACATCATGGTGTTACCTGTAGGGGTTGGTTCCTTCCACTAGTCTTTTTATCATAAACTCATTTTAGTATTATATCATGGTGAAAATTTTAGTTTTATATCTTTAAGTTTATAATCTAAAAAAATATCATGGTGTTACCTCTAGGGGTGAGTTCCTTCCACTAGTCTTCTATAAGGTCCATCAAATTTGGATCCTTTAATCACATTATTTCGAATATAAGTGGTCTAATAGAAGGATATGTCTGTATTGATAGTATGGGAAATAGGAAAATGGTCAGAACCTAAGACTTTTAGAATATTTGAGTGAAGAATCTAAATTTTATTTAACCAATTATTAGAGACTAGGAATCTATAAATTCATTTAGTAATGTTTCCAAAACCAACTATTCAAAAGGTGACCTGTAGTTTCAAAGAGAAGGAGAAAAGAGTCTATATTTGTGTACACAAAGATGATTTGATATCACATAGGAAGACATATAAATGAAGTTTTACCATTAATATAATTGTAACAGCTGAGGGGTTAAGGCATGCAACTGCTAAGTATATGTGTTTTAGGAATTTATACATGTTAAATATATACCACTATTTTTTAGTGGTTTAATTTAATTTAGTATAGTCACTTTGTTCATTTCCTTTTCCATCCAACTCATTATATATCTATAAGACATTATTCTTTAAAGTGGATGGAATAATGTGATATATAATAGAGATACAATGTTGTTCTACTTTGTAAATGGGTAAAATATTTGTAGAATAATACCATGTGTGAGTTGAATTGATTTTATATTTTAATAGAGGAAATGCTAGGATGGGATGGATTGAGATGGGATAATGAGAGGATAAGTAATGAAATCACAATTAGAAGGTAATAATATTGATCCCATATGCATGGCATAAGTAGTATGAAGTGATAAGAGAGCATATAATAGGAAGGAGATGGGACATGGGGAAATCATACTTACCTATGTGGGGTCAATCAATGATCAAGAAGGTTGATGGACTAAGGAGGGCACCTTCATTACACTTGGAAGGGGGATCTACCTAGCATCTCCTAATGTGGAGAGTGCACATCATAATTTGTGATCAAGGGGGCTCACATCCATGCAACCCCCACATAATCCCAAATAAATCTATTGTTTTGACTATTATTCATGTTGTTACAATCAAGATAATGTTTTGACTATATTTCTTATTGTTATAAATTTATAATTTAGGTGATATCCTTATTACTACATTATTTTTCATGAATTTATAGTAGAAGGGGCTCATGTACACATGTCCCCACATGATACCAAATCCAACTAATGTTTATCATGCTATTATAAATTTACAATTACAGTTAATGCACTATGTTTTTAGTGAATTTCATGTTGTAAAAACATAATAATTCTATTATTATCTATCTTAATCAGTTGTGTTAACATTTTGAAGACCATTTTGTGGACTGAATGTGATGGAGATTATGTGAGGTAAGTGGATATTATGTTGTACCCAAACTACCTATGAAAATAAATACACTTCATTATGGATTTGTATTTATATTTGGGCAATGTTTATATTTTCTCTGGGAAAACATCACCTCAACTCTGTTTAGAATAGATAAATGGATCTAATTCAAATTTCATCACATCTATTCATTCTAAACCTTAAAAAAGTGAGTAAGATCAGAATTAATAGCATAAATCATATAAATTAGACCACTTATCATAGGCTTAGATAACAAGGAAAAATAAACACATAATAATTGTGACTAATAGACTATTCCTATGTCTCCTTCCATGCTCCTAAAACCTTTAGGGCTCTCGATTTGATAACCTTGTTCATCATTTTTAGGGATTAGTATAGGTTTAGATAGCAATGAGATATTAAATGGGACTAAATCTAGATTTTGGGTGACCTCTAAGTGAGTCAAACCTCTATATTTAAAGGCTTGCTCCCTTGGTTTGTCTATTGAAGATCATCACCTAAACTACTTGCTCATTTGGATGAAAAGGGAGAGAGAGAATATAAAGTAAATCTATCCTAACAAGGTGATGCACTAATTTTAATTACACTTCAACCAAAATCCTAACTTACATATGACACTACTCTAAAATTACCCTTGCATTAGTATTTCACATGGAGGTTTGTGAAGCTAACTTAAGCCAGGAGGACTAAACTCAAAGTCATGACTTGTCACTTGTGGAAATATAACTCACTAAAACTCATGAAACACTTCATTTCATTAGAACACTTCAAGAAACCTACAATAAGATTTCAAATCTGAGTATGAATGCAAACAAGGACAACATGCTAAGAAAGAGAATCTATCACTTAACAAGATCAACTAGTTAACAAACACATTGAAACAACTCATGGAAAAGGTAAAATAGATCATTATTTATTACTTAGAGGCTAAAAATTAGTAGGGGTTTTCCATACTCAAGTGGATGATATAAACTTATCCAAAAGTGACTCAATAGATAGAGAATGTGAGAGAAGAGAAGAAGGGTGTAGGAGAGAGAAAGTAGACAAGTGTCATGTGAGTTATAGTAAGAAGAGGAGTTATGTAACTGATTTAATAGATCCAAAACACCATGTGTAGATCCTCTTAATATGATCTAACCTCAAAGTCATGTGGGATTTAAATTGCTTGCTTGACACCTTGACTAACTTCTTGAAACTCCCCTTCTTCTTGGCATGTTGAAAGACAAGTGGCCTTCTTGATGGTCAGATCAGTTTCTTATATCTCTTTGCTTTGCTCTTGATACATCTCAACTAACCCAAATAGGTTATCTATTGGAAGAACAATCATTGAGAGGGGGGTGAATTAGTGTTTAAAACTTTCATTCACATGTACTTTAACATTATTTGAATCATCAAAGTAATACAAAGATACAACAATGTATAAAGAGTCATTCACATGAGCATAACACAAGAAAACATGCATATGAGTGGAAAAACCTCAAGGGAAAGAAAACCAATTTTAATATTTTAAAATTAAATATATTCCTATAAAACAAAATATCGAATTATATTGAGCACCAACTCAGCTTGGACACAAGCACCCACTTGCAAGGAAGCACCAACTCCCTAAGTGACTCAGCACCAACTCAGCCACCTCATGTATTTTTATCACCACACCTATGATATATTATTATGGTCTCATTTTAAGACCTCCTTTTTCTCTACCAAGAAATATTTTATTTGATTTTATTGCTTACTCACAAATAGGCCTAAGCTATCTTATATATATACCATTCTCATGGTCACACACCACTTGGTCAGACACACACCTTTAACCTCTTAGTTCATCCATAGAATAGGTCTTAGGACACCTTATGAACATGATTAAAATTAAATTTTAGTCTCTTTTGCTCTTTCATAACTCTATTATGCCTCATTTCACTTTTTGGTCTCATGGAGACCTAATTGCATTAGGTCTATCTTCTTAACATCAAAACTTGATCCTCTTGGGCCTAGATGGCCTTATCAAACAATAAAAAATAATTTAGTAACTTAAATAATTACCTCTACTTAATTCCTCCATGATTTATTAGGCTTGTACCTTTTTCTCATACCATGAAAGCTCTTTTAGGATAAACTATCCTGTTAGGCCTACACACCTCAAAAGTTTATCTTGCAAAAATGAAGCTTAAACACCAATGAGTTATTAAACTATGAAAAATAAAACATGTAGACAAATTATCCATGACCTTGGGGTAATCACCAAATTCTTGGAACACTTTCATTCAGGTGGTAAAGACTCAAAAGCATCTCTAAAACTCACTCTTAAAGTTGCCAATTTACCTTAAAGACCTGTCATGGTGACTTAGACCTCCAACACCTATGTAGACAATTTTCATGACTCCTGATACATGTAAATGGTCCTATGATTTCTCATGACCATTCTTAGATAGAATTATCATATAGTATAATGGAAAATATTGGTCTTGTAGACCAACTTCTTGACCCTATATCATACAATCTTATCTAAACCAGATAGGTCAACTTGTGAGCAACATTTTACCATAATCACTATGCTTAAAAACTTATTGTAATCATGAACATGACTTAAAATTCGTAAATAAACTATTCATTCACT
The DNA here is from genome assembly GCA_037957365.1 of Torreya grandis. Classification (NCBI taxonomy): domain Eukaryota; kingdom Viridiplantae; phylum Streptophyta; class Pinopsida; order Cupressales; family Taxaceae; genus Torreya; species Torreya grandis. The sequence continues at coordinate 4,395,602 of JARHVA010000803.1, read as the reverse complement.
TTTTTTAATCAATATGACATGCTCACACCCTCAAATCCATCTTCTTGTCTTTGCTTGCGTTTATCATTGTTTACACCATTATGTTTGTCTATGATTGGCTAACTTGGATGACCAATTTAGAACACTTGAAGGGTAGAACCTATCCAAAAACCATAATAATCATGTAATATGAGTCTCTATCTTATTCTTCCATCCATTTTCTCTTCTTGAACAATACAAATTTTGAGATCTACAACAATTTATTGACAAATAAGCCTATAACTATGCATTTTCTCTCTCATCTGACTAACCACCACCACCTAGAGGTACATGGTAGAGTTGAATACATGATCAAATAGATATCATAGGAATTTGAGTCCATTCTAAGCTGATTTGAATAAGATATTTCACATCAGCTCCTTAGTAGGGTTTTAGGGAGGTTTAACATAGGTTTTATTGTTAAAAAATATTCATAAAGGACTACCCCTTAAATCTAAAACCAATGCCTAGATATCTTATCTAGGACCGTTCCCCATCTATCCTTAATATCTTAGGTTACCATGTAGAGGTTACACATGCCAACAAATGTCTAAAAGTGATTCTCAAGTTTTGACACCTCATTTTGTGAACTTGAGAAGGCCTAAAATGGTGTTTTATGAAATTTACTTCAAACCATGACCTCAAACTTTGTGAATATGCCTAAAAAAATTATATTACCTCTATCCATGATGACATATGCAAACTTGCCTTGAAATCTGATCTTCATACCTCATTAGGCCAGGTAGGGTCTAAGAGAGGTCTAGTTGTATGCTTAGTCTAAATGTCCTACCCCTATAGGTTCACCCTAAAACTCTCATGAGTAATATAACACCTCACATACATTCTCAAATAGTTCCATACATCCTTCAAATGCCTATGTTCTTTCATTTTAATGTGCATACCTCTTCATGTCATGACTAGGATAATGACTAGGCTTCCTATGAAACTTTGGCATCAATGACCTCTACCTTCATGCAACCATAAGGAATTACTTTCCTTTAAATTATATTTCATGACAACATCCTTTAATGACAACACTCTCACAATACTCCTTGTCACATCAACGCACTACCAACTAGGCTTAATCACCTTTGAAATCAACCTCATGTAAGATGCACCTTTGACATCAATGACAATACTCAACAATATTCCCCTTTGTCACTGATGGCAACCACTCTCATAAAATTCTCTCAACAATCAACTTCTCCCTCATTCTAAATTTTCTCCCCCTTTGACATAAATGATAATGTTATGTTTGTAACTTATTGGATCACACCTCTTGCAATCAAAACACTTAATATATAGTATTATGAGTGTATGAGGTGTTATACAAACATGTTCCCACTATCTCTATGCATACCTTCTCATCACTACTCACTTGCTCTTAGATCTAATTAAAAACCTAATTATCTCCCCCCTGAGCACTTGACTTCCTCAATGATTGCTAGTGGTAGGAACTATACCCAATTCATGTCTTAGATGTCCAAATTTTTCCTTTAAAAGTGGTTTGGTCAAAATGTCTACAATCTGATCCTTTGTAAAAAAATATTCAAGTTTAACACTTTGTTCACTTACTCTCTTATAAAATTATAAATTATGGGAATGTGTTTAGTCCTTAAGTGCATAACAAGGTTCTTTTAGATGCTTATAACACTTGTATTGTTACAATAGGTAGGGCTAGAACTATCATACTCCACCTTGTAGTATTTTAAGGTTTGTCTCATCCATAAGACCTAAGTAAAACATGAAGCTACTAAAATTTACTTATCCTCACAAGTGGATAGTGCCACTAATGGTTTCTTCTTGATTAGCCTTGAAACTAGGCACCCACCTAAGAAAAAATCTCCTCCACTAGTACTCTTCCTATCATCTAGACTCCCTACCCATTCTACATTTGTATAGGCTATAAAATTGGACTTCTTGATCCCTAGATACCACAACCCAAACTCCATAGTCCCTTTGAGATACCTGAGTATCCTTTTGACCACTTGCAAATTATTTTCCTTTAGGTCTTATTGAAATCTTCCTACAAGGCCTATTGCTTACATGATGTCAGGTATAGAATCAGTGGTGTATAGCAAACTTCCAATCATTAACGTATATGATGTCTAATTAACCTTTGGAGACTCATCATCCTTGCTCAACTTACACCATGTGATCATAGGTGTACTAACTACCTTGAAATTTTCCATCTCAAATTTATTCAACATCTCTCTTATGTAATTATCTTATGAAATGAGTATACCTTTTTCAAAATGAATGATTTGTAACCCAAGAAATAATGATAGTTCTCCCAGCATGGACATCTCAAACTCCTTCTTCATCACATCTACAAAGGCCTTAGTCATATTCTCACTATTTCCATTAAATATGATATCATCCACATAGACAACTACTACTAATTAATGGTTATCTTCTATCTTTATATATAGATTACTATTTGTAATTCCTTTTTTGAATCTTTGGTCTAATAGATAGTTGTCCAATCTAGCATATCATGCTCTAAGAGCTTGATTTAGACCATAAAGATCATTTTTCAATTTGTAAACATAGTCCTTGTTACTTGATAGTGAAAAACCCTCAAGTTTCTCTATGTATACTTCTTCTTCCAAGTTTCCATTCAAAAAGACAAGTTTGACATCCATCTGGTACACCTTGAACCCTTTGAATCTTGCATATGCTAGAAACAATCTAATGGCCTCCAATCTTTCCACTAGTGAAAAGGTCTCCTCAAAATTTATCCCTTTAACTTGTGTATATCCCTTGGATACTAATCTAACCTTGTTCCTAGTGACTTCTCCATCTTAATTCAACTTGTTTTTAAACACCCATCTTGTGTCAATGGTATTCTTATCTTTAAGCCTAGCAATTAGTTCCCAATTCTCATTTTGTTCTATTTATTCTAACTCCTCATTCATAGCACCTATCCAAATCTTATCTTTGCTTGCTTATATATGGTTACTAGGTTCAATTTTAGACAATATATCAACATTATCTTGATTTAGGTTTCTTACCAAATTTTCTCCTTATTTGCATACCTGCATCCTTATTGACAATGATTTATGATTTAATATGATCTCTTTG
>JARHVA010000803.1:4305000-4387500 GCA_037957365.1 Torreya grandis | reverse complement strand
TGGTCTTGTAGACCAATTTTTTGACCCTATATCACACAGTCTTATCTGACCCAGACAAGTCAACTTGTGAGCAACTTTTTACCATAATCACTAATATCCAAAACTTATTTTAATCATTAAAATGAATTAAAAGTCATAAATAAACTCTTCATACACTTTTTTCATCAATATAACATGCTCAAACCCTTAAATCCATCTTCTTATCTATGCCTGGGTTTGTCACTATTTACACCATTAGGTCTGTTTGTGATTGTCTAACTTGGATGACCAATTTAGAAAAATTTAAGGGTGGAAAAAAAATTTAAAAAAATCATAGTCATGTATTATTAGTATCTCACTTATTCTCCATCCATTTTATCTTCTTGACCAATACAAATTTTGAGAGGTACAATAATTTCTTGACAAATAAGCCTATAACTGTGCATTTTCTCTCTCATCTAACTAACCACCACCACCTAGATCTACCTAGGAGAGTTGAATACATTATCCAATATTTATTATAGGAATTTTATTCCATTATAATATTATTTAAACAATATCTTTCACATTGGGTCCTTATTAGGGTTTAAGGGAGGTTTAACATAGGTTTTGGTGTTAATGATTATTGATTAAGGACTACCCCTTAAATCCAAAACCAATGCCTGGATATCTTATCTAATACCCTTACCAATCTCTCCTTAATATATCAGGTTCCAATGTAGAGGTTATACATGCTAACTAATGTCTACAAGTGCTTTTGTAGTTTTGAGATCTCATTCTGTGAACTCAAGAAGGCCTAAAATGGTGTTTTATGCAATTTACTTCAAAACATGACCTAAAAATTTCTGAACATGACTAAAAAAATTTATCTTACCTTTTTCCATGATCACATATGAAAAATTTCATTTAAATCTAGTCTTCACACCTTATTAGGCCATACAAGGTCTAAAAGAGGTCTTAGTGTGGGCTTAGTCTCAAGGTCCTAACCCTATAGGTTCACTCTAAAGCTCTCATGAGTGTTAAAATGCCTCAAATACATAATAAAAAAATGAAATAAATCTTTCACATGCCTATTTTCATTAATTTTTATGCACATACCTCTTCATGTCATGACTAGGCTCATGACTAGGCTTCCTATGCAACTTTCACATCGATGGCATATACCTTCATGCAACCATAAGGTATTAGTTTCCTTAAAATTATATTTTATAAAAATATAATCTAATTAAAACACTCTCTCAATTCCCCTTGTCACATCAACATACTACCAACTAGGCTTAGTCACCTTTGACATCAACCTCATGCAAGATGCACCTTTGACATCAATGGCAATACTCAATAAATTTTATTTAGGTTGTGACACTACATTGAATGTTGTATTCACCTAATTCTTGTTATCAATTTTTTTGACCTTATAATTATTTTTACATTAAAACTTCATTGTTAAATTAGTTTTATCAGCTGATGTATACTTAAGTTTATTCAAACAAAATAATTTGACTTCTTTGTCCCTCACTATATGGCATAACTCATCAAATGATTTGAATCTATTAAATATAATTGATTTATGGAGTGGTGTTAGCAATATATATATATATATATATATATATATATATATATATATATATATATATATATATATATATATATATATCAATACTAGTCATAATGTTGGTCATATTAGCTAGTATGGTCTTGTATCAAAGCACATAATCATTGTTTGGTGCATTGGATTTTTTATTTAGCTTAGAAATTTATGCATTAGATATTTGATTTATCTTAGAAATTTATGCATTGGATCTATTATATCTCAAAATTTCACCATATGAGAGGGTGATTCAATCCCTCTCAACTTGAGCTATGCAATGCGATTGACTCTAGGTTGTGGCTAACCTCTAAGTGAGTCAAACCTCTAGATTTAAGGGCTAGCTCCCTTGGTTTATCTATTGAACCTCATCACCTAAATTACTTTCTCATTTGGATGAAAAGGGATAGAAATAAAATAAATTAAATATATCCTAATAAGGTGATGCACCAATTTCAATGGCACTTCAATCAAATGTTTAACCTACATATGCCACTATTCTAAAATTGCCCTTGCATTAGTATTTCTAATGGAGGTTTATGAAGCTAACTTAAACTAGGAGGACTAAACTCAAGGTCATGACTTGACATCTTTGGAAATAAAACTCACTAAAACTCATAAAAGACTTCATTATAACACTTCAAATGACCTGTAATAGGTTTTCAAAGTTGAGTATGAATGCAAACAAGGACAACATGCTAAGGAAGAGAATATAACACTTAACAAGATCAACTAGTTAAAAAACACATAAAAATAACTCATTGAAAAGGTAAACCAGATCAATATTTATTTCTCAAAGGTTTCAAATGATAATTTATTTGCCATACTTAGATGGAGGATACAAACATAGCCAAAAGTTGCTCAATATATAGAGAATGTGAGAGAGAAGATAAGGGTGTAGCGGAGAGAGAGAGAGTATAGACAAGTGTCATGTGAGTTAAAACAAGAATAGGAGTTATGGAACTAACTTAATAGGTCTAAGATGCCATGTTTATCTCCTCTTTATATGTTTTAACCCTCCAAGTCACATGGGAGTTGAACTGTTTGCTTAACACCTTGACTAGCTTCCTAAAACTCCCCTTCTTCTTGGCATGTTGAAGGACAAGTGGCCTTATTAATTGTTAGATCAGATTATTATACCTATTTAATCTAATATTTACACCTCTTAACTAACCCAAATAGTTTCTCTTTGACACATCACCTCTTTCTCTTGCAAGGTATCTAGAGGTCTCTTAATCTCCTTAGGCCTATTTTGCACACAAGTGTCAAAACATGGTTTTAGTTACTTTATCTCACCCAAATTTTATTAATGCAGTATTCATACCATATTAGACCTAAAAAAATCCATTTTGAGGCCTAAAAATATCTCCAACTCATCATTCTCTACCAAAAGCCTCAATTAGGTCTCATTCCTTATACCCCTAAAATAACATAAACCTCCTCGTGTAGAGAAAATTAAAGATTATCCTAAGAATATAAGGGAATATTTCAGTACCCTCTATGTCTTTACATCTCTAGGTTTAATTTCATGATTTGAGAGTGAGTGAAGATGTCCTTTTCTACTTCCTAACTAGGCCTCAATTAGGCCTCCCTACCAAGAGAGTGAAAAATGATTATACGACTTACCCACACATTACAAACCCAAAAAAAGTGTGTGATTCAGTTATAAAACATCCTCCCCTACCTCCATGCCAAATTTTAAGTTTTGAATCACTGTATAGACCTATAAAGTAGCAAAAAATAGTCATTTTTTCACTATCTTATATAATATTGTATCAACCACTAGCATGGGATGATGATCAAGGTAGTATTGAACATGTTATGGGTGTTTTGTAAGATTTTTTAATCCATATAGAGGCATGAAATCTCATTTATCTCCCACCTAGTCTTTATATCCCTCATAGGTAGCTTGAAGGGGTCTTAAATTCTTAAGGATGGTTCATAACCCTTAGGGCATGAAACCTCCTACCAATTACATAAAATTGAAATTAATTAAGGTAGTCAACTTACCTTATAAGCTAGGGTCCCATGCAACATGCGTGTTTTTACCAAGAAATGCAAGATAGCCTCTTGGCTAGAAACAAGCATTTTATGAGGTCTGAGAGAAAATGAGGTCTATGAGAGGCATCCTGAAGTTGATCTAAGATAAAATGACATAAATAGGTCTATGGAATCTCTATTAAATTGTTCCAATTTTCTTCCAACCACCTTTTTTCCTCAAACTCTCTATACCCTCATTGATTTAGGTTTAGGGTTCTTATACCAAACTATCCAACTTACCCTTACTACTAAGTTTACTCATTTTCTCTCTCTATCATAATTTTAAAACTTCATGAAGTTTCTATATAGGTATTTCAACATCCCTCAGGTCTCCAAGTCTCATTTTCACTTCATCTCTTGATTAGATACCCAACAAGTCTATGTATGCACTCAAGATAATCTAGGGTCTGAATAGGATCTAGTGCATTTGTTTCCTTCTTGCTTGAGCCCAAAGGTTTGATAAGACAATGTTTACACTATGTAATAATGGAAAATTCTACTTCCCATTAGATCATCCTATAGTTCCACTCTTCCTACAAGAAAAACTCTTAATGAAAAATTATGCAGACTATGTGTTTCTAAACTATATAACCCCTATTTAGTCTCTTTCTCTGTCAGTCACTTAGAACCCTTTTATTCTCAAATAGTTTGAAAAAATTGAGTTCCATTATAGCTTTCAAAACACACACACACACACACACACACACACCACTATCTTGGGTCTTTAGAGGGTGATTATTCACTTGAGAAATCCTACATGTCTATTTGTATGTGCATATACATTTGGCATTAGTCTACAGTCTAGTGTTCTAGGAGATTCCTATTTGCAATACTAAACCCTTTAAAACTTTTAGCATTTTATTTAATGATTGAGGACTCCCTTAAAGCCTTAATACTCCATACTTTCATTGATAGTATTATGTAAGATAGTCTTAAGACTATTAGCTATAGGTGGTTATTTGAGGAGACTTGACTGTGTTTTAGAGTTTTAGCATCACATTTCCATTATTTAAACCATATATATAGCTAAATCATTTGTTTTACTGACTAAGACTTCCTTTGAAACTTTAAAACTCAATTTTTAAACACAAAACTCTATCTCAAGACCAAAATTAAATACTAGGTTGGTTATAGGTGTCAATTGGAACACCTTGTAGACACCGCAAACGTGTCTGCACCTTGGTTCTCCCCCTTGGCCCTTTCTCCCTCCTAGTCCTCCTTGGTCCCTAACCCACCTAAGTCTTATTAATTAGAAATTAACATCTATTTTTAATTAAATAAGGCCCCCTTTCCACCCTACCCTTGCCACCTTGGATCCTCCCTTGAATCCCTCCACCTTCCCCCTAGCATTTATTAAGCCAAATCTCACCATTATATCCCCCCTCGTCCATTTTGGCATCCTTGTGACCGTTCTGCCCATGACCCCTCGCCCGATGGCATGCAAGAGTGGGCAGAGGCTATTTTTAGCCTCTGTGCCCATCCTGCGACCGCCGACGTCGGCGACCCTTCGGCCGACGTCGGCGAAACTGCCGGCGTCGGCAGCCTTCATTATCCCCTTCTGCATCCGTTGCACCCCCTGGACTCTTGAGCTCGAAAACAGATTCTCTTGACGCTTTGGCTCTGATCTCTCCTCTGTCTTGACCTCGTGCAATAGCAGCAACAGGTGAAAAGGCCCTGGATCAGTATCTTCTCCTTGCAGCAACTCTTTTGTGGCTCCAGCAACATCTTCTTCTCTCTTCATTCAGCAAGCTAAAGGTAAGCTAGTCTGGTTTTTTTCATTTCATTTTAGTATTCAGTCATCTATATTCTATTGTCTTCTGCTCCCTCTGTCCTTCCCCCTTGAGAGGCTGCAAAGCCTTCTCAGGCCCCATCCTCTGTGAATCCTCCTCTTCCCTGTCCTCTGTGTCTCTTTCAACTTCCTCACCCCTCTGCCAAAAAGACCTTGCACCAGGTATCCAACCCAAACCAGACCACTCCCCAACCCATCCAAACTTGTCCCCATTCAGTCTCAGACCCGTCCACAGTCCAGCAAGCAACCCAGACCTGACTACAGGCCACAACCCCGACCGACGCCGGTCACTTTCCCAACCGACGTCGGCAGGATAGCCGACGCCGGCAGATCAGATAACCGACGCCGACGACATTTCTGACCTCGGTGACTGTCTTCAGCCCAACAGCTCTTTCAGGTAATCATTTTGTTTTCTTCTTTCCTTTCTACTTTCTTTGTCACTTCTGTATTCTGGCATTCTGTCTTTTATCAGTCACTTATTTCATCAAAACAGTGGGTTGACCTCCCTTAAGGAAGTTTTTACACTTCTGAGAACAAGCTTTTTGCTTGGCAACCCACTGCCTATCTGTCTAACGTTTTTTTTGTCCTAGTTTCCTTTTTTTCTTGCAGGTGTCATTCCTCCACAGCCAAAGAGGAGTGCTCACAAACATCTGGATTTACGGTGTGCAATCTTTAGTCCAGGTACTTCCAAGCCTTGTCCATTACTTTCTTTTAGTTTCTTTCTTTTTAGTCTGAAAAGCGAATTTGAGGTAGAAACATCTCTGGCATGCCCGGTGGGACCCTAGGTTCCTCCTGGGTTCCTTTTTCTTTTTCATTCATTTAGGTGCATTTAGGCTCCTTCTCTCTTGTCTCTTTCTTCTATTCTAAATGACACTATAAGCAGGACTAAAATGAATCCTTCTTTTCTTTCTTCCTTGCATTCTAGACTAGTCTAAATATCATACTCTCGTCCCTTTCTCCATCTTGTCTTCATAACAACATCACATTTCGACTTGGGCATTAAAACATATTGCACTTTCATTTCTGCTTGTGCTTGCATTAGTCCACATCTAGTAACTTAGGCGCATATTGAATAAACCGTAGACACTTGATGTTACACTACCGAATCACATGCACTAAAACACACATAAAACATACCTGAGACAAGGCCCGACTGGGATTTCATCACCCAGCGGATACCTTACCCGTCCCGGTGACCCTACTTAGATTTCATCACCAAGGGGGAAGCCCACTCCGTTCTCTGGTGGAGGATAAACTCTAGGCGAGGTATATCTTGGCTAAGCGAGACCAGCTAACCACTGGAATCATGAAGTGAGGGGAGCTTGCTCCTTAGCACCAGGCCACGTACCAGACCCTAACATAGATCTTTGAGCACCTAAAACAACACCTGAAACCATCTTTAGACTGCCTTCTTCTAGGACCCATTTTTCAGCCAATCTCCCCAAACATTCATCTAAGGCATAAGCCACAAGTTTCTAAGGTTAATTCCTAGGATTTATCGCTTAGGCTTGTCTGTCTTTCTCTGTTTTCCTCTTCTCATCTGTTTGTTTGAGTGTGTGAGGACGCTTTCTTCTTTGTTTTTCCAAGAACCTTTTGGCTCTCTGGAAAACACAGTGACCGACATCAGTTCTGCCACCGACGTCAGCCTTCCCCTGTCACCGGCATCGGTTCTGATACCGACGTCGACTTCATCTGTTACCGGCATCGGTTATCTGACCGACGCCGGCCTCATTTCCTACCGACATCGGTTTTTCAACCGACGTCGGTCTCTGTCACTGTCCTTTTTTTTCAAAACCAGCAACCTGAAGCCTGTCTTTTCTCTGTCAAAGACTCCATCCTGGTCTTCTGAAACTGAGCAACACAGTTCTTGAGACCTGAACCTTCTTTGCCTTGCATGGTTTTGACTCGTAGCCAAGCCAAAGCTCTTGTCAACCACGCTAGCCGTCAACCACTTCCATCCACCCCGTCCGTGACCAAGCCTACAATGGAGTTCAACTCAGAGACTGAAAGAACTCCCATTCGTCCAACCCCGCCGCAGACTCCCATTGTCCAAGAAGGGGACCAAGACTTCAAACGATTCTTGGACCTCAACGTCAAGGCCTTGCAACATTATCTCGCGCATAGCCGAACGCGAGACTCCTTGGGCAATCCAATCTATGGAATGCCAACCTCCCTTGTCGCGACTACGGCTGTATCGACAGCATCCATAGTTCAACCTTCGGACACTCAAGCCATCGCTTTGACCACTGACCAGACTTTGACCAATCCCCTAGGTGTGGCCTCTCCCTCTATCATTGGGCCCACTTCCACCGGGGTTCTGGCCCTTTGTCAACCTCAACCCGCTCAACCGCTATCCACTCCATTTCAAAACCTTGTCGTCTCTATCCCGCCTACCCTGGCCCCTATCAACACCAGGGTGGCTTCTTACCCCTTGGCCCCCGTTACCACAGTTCAACCTCTCGTGGCGACAATGGGCCCAGCGATGTCTTCCACCCAACCACCTTTAGCCTCCACCTCTGCCCCTGCGATTAGTCATCCGTACATTCTACAACCGACTATGTCGCACGCCTCCCCTAGCCTCTTCCAAGCGCCCTACAACTTAGGGTGCGCGCAACCCGTCAATCCGTCGGCAGACATCATCAAGATGCTGATGGACAAGATGACCAGTCTTGAGACCTCTATTTCTGGCTCGCGCAACACTCTTTCATACGAGCAGATCTGTAACGAGCCCATTCATCCTTCTGTCCTAATCAGACCATATCCTAGCCAGTGGGAGCTTCCTAAGTTTTCTTGCTTTCAAAACAAGGAAGACCCACAACAACACTTGCGGGCATTCAGACACGCCTACTACCTCATTGGCCATGACGATGCGTTACTCTTACGCACCTTTCCTATGTCTCTCTCGGGTGCTACACTTGACTGGTACAGCTCCCTTCCTAGCCATTCTCTCTTCTCATTCACGCAATTGGCTCAGCTATTCCTCGATCACTTTTCCATCAACATAACTAAGAAGGTCTCAATCACAGACCTTTATTCTATCCGGCAATTCGAGGACGAGTCCATAGCCGACTTCGTTGCTCGATGGAGAGGCCTTATCAACCAACTCTCCTTTTCCTTGCCCCAGGCTGAGCTTATTGAACTCTTTTCTCAAGCCTGTGCCCGACATATCTCTTCCAACCTGAGGGTTCAAACCTTCCGCACTTTTGACGAGGCCTTCACGATGGCCCGCAAACTAGAGTTGCGTGCCATCGAGGAGAACAAAGTCAAGTTGCGAAGTAAGAATCCCAGCTTTAAGACCAATGACTCTTCTTCTGCCAAGCCATCATCATCCAATTCTAAATCCAAGGCTTCAGCTAATGCCGTGGTTGTCAGACCTTCATCTTCTTCGACCAATCAGCCTGAGCCCTCTACATCTCAGAGCGCTACTCGGCAATTCCAGCAAAGATACATGCAGCGACGATATACTCCCCTTGGAGAATCGTATGCATCTGTGCTGGAAAAGCTTCTTAAATAGGGGGCCCTCAACCTCCCTCAAGCCCGACCTCCTCCGCAATTTGATCCCTCTCACGCCATCCCCGCGTGGTATAGGGAGCATGACTTCTGCAGCTTCCACCGTGTTAAGGGCCATGACACGAAAAACTGCAAAACCTTTAAGAACATAATACAAGACATGCTCGAAAAGGGGGATCTCATCTTAGACAATCCAAATGCACCCCCTAATCAGGCCATTGACATCTTCAAACAACCTTTCTCTAATCATCCGCCAACTCAGAACAATGTCCAGACCTTAATTGACGACAATCATGAGCACAATATTCGGACAGTCAATACGGTCTCTCCTTTCGTCCCCAATCAACCTCTTGAGGTTAGTCCATCAATCAGTCCGTCACACGTGGACGAACCTCTCTCCCCGGCTAGTTCTCCATTGACCTCTCTCATCTTGGAGGACGCCTCGGCCTTACCTGCACCACCAGTCTCGCCATCCTCCATTCTACTGCCTATGGAGGACCCGACCCTTCCTACTCCTCAGCAGCAAGTGGAGGGCACCGTCATCCCTACCCTTTACCCGCTGGAGGAGCCTCGCTCCCCGGTTTCTTCTCCACCCAGGGAAGAACCTGTCCCTCCTTCATCCTCATCTAAATCTGTCATGACTTCACCATACCATGCGTCTAAGACCACTACACCCATCTCGTCTTCAACCTCGCAACCATCAACATCTTCCTCTCAGCCATTTTCCCGGTTAGTGGAGAAGATTGAACTTCTCCCTCCATGGAAAGTGATGCCTCAGGTGTTGTGGGAGCGTCTTAAAGCCCTTCAACATACCCGCGCCCTCTCATCACATGCCGCTAGTCCTCCCAAGGTGGAATCTCGTCAGACTCTTGACAAAGACCAGACTCTCAAACCTCAACCAAACCCGTCCAAACCAAAGCCTGCATCTATCTCGTCCAAACCCATCAAGTCATTTGGCGTTCGTCCTATCTCCTCCCTCACTCACCCGCAAGTGAAGGTGGACCTAGGCCAGACCTCGACCAGCAGTACTCTTCCAACCAAGTCAAAGAGGACTGCCAGACCGTAGAAACGAATGCCTCCTTCTCCGTCACCATTGCCATCTATTTTGGGCCCCCATTCTTTGACCTTGGCTAGCATCCTTCCCACTCCGACCTTCAACCAAAACTCGTTGCCTCCTTTGCTTCCTCTGCATACCTCCAGTCGTCCCTCTCCTAAAAAGGCATTTTCAATCACCAGGCCAAGGCCATCTCCATCTGTCACCGCGCCATCAACCCATAAGGTGGTATGGAAACCTCTTCTAACCTCGCCTAAGCAAAAGTCACCAACCTTGCGCATATCAAATAGCACAGACCCCCTATTGGGCTCATACTCGTCAATATTGCGCCGACTTCTCCAGACTTCCGACATAACCCTTCCGCCCATCAAGCCTTTCCAACCTCTCGGGTCCAAGCCCTCCTGGTTCGACGATAGGAAAATTTGCTTATATCATCGTACACCAGGACACGACACTGAGACTTGCTGTGCCCTCAAGGCCGTCATCTGCCGCCATATGGAGAAGGACACTCTTCTCCTTGAGGACACTCTCGACCAGACCCCGACTCCTTCCTGTCCAACTTCTTCAAACACGTCAACATCTCACCAGCAAGACATGACCCCTTCTTCGCCTCCCATTTTCGAAATCAATGCCATCCGTATAACCACTAGGTCACAACAGGACAAGGCCAAAGCAAAAGCTGCCATTCCTTGGACCTATCCCTTCGTCAAGCCACCTCTTGCGCCCAAGCCTAAAATTTCTATCCTTGGCGCGTCCCAACCTTCTTCATCTTCCTCTTCTGGGCCAATTCACGACTCCATGCTGAAGCAGCTTCACCAGACACTTGTGAAGATATCTCTTTACGACCTTATCCAAACTTCACCTCAGCACCGTCAAGCCCTTATCCAAGCCTTGCAGGCAGCGGAGGTCCAACCTGAGGACCCCCAACCACTCGCTGCCCTCGTCCATTCTTTATCTCCTGTCAACTCCATCACATTCAGCGATTCTGAGATTCCCACATCTAACACAGAAGATCAGGACGCCGCCCTCTTCATCACTGCCTATGTCGATCGGACGCGCATCAAATGCGTTATGATCGACGGCAGTGCTAGCATCAACATAATCTCTACCCACGCCTTTGATCAGCTGGCTCTTCCCAAGAACTGCATCTCTAAAATTGACGCGATCTTACGCTCTTTCAACGACACCACCGCCACGACCATTGGCACAGTCATCCTCCACATTCGCGTAGGCCCACGCACAGTCCCGGAGCTCTTCAATATCATCGAAGGAGAGTTTCAATACAACCTTTTACTAGGCCAACCTTGGATCCGTGCCATGGCCTGTATACCCTCCACCCTGCACCGTTGTGTGAAGTTTCCACACCATTCCCGCTGACCCTTCACCCTTCAAGACTTGCAACACCACCTACCGTCCTAACGACGTCTTCATTCCCATCAAGCCGTCCACTCCGGCACTGCCTCCATCTGCGGAAGCTTCGACCAGTTCACAATCAGCGGTTGCCCTCACCCCTCCTCTTCAAGCGCCGACCAAAGACCCCATGGAAGACATCTTCCAATGACTATCACTTGGGGAATACCGCTTGTTGACCCTCGACATGTTCCAAACTCCACAAGAGTATGGACGCCTTCATCTCAGTCCTAATTACGACCCTCGAATCGGGACGGTCTTACCTTATGGTCCTCCTCACTTCTAAACCAACTTTGTCTATGGGGGGCTTAATCAAGCTCCTACCTACGGCACTTCCCTCTCTTCACCCCAACCTTTCACATCTGATTTCTCATTTCTTGGCAACCCCGCCTTTGCACACACTTACCTTCACAGGTGTGCATGGAAGGGTTTTGGTTTCGGACGTTATGAGCAGGGCTCCCATCAGCCCGTCGAGCCGCTCAATGATCACGATGCCAAGAAATGGTATGGCCTGGGATATCATGACCCCACTCAGGCTCCTTCCGACCTTTGTCCCAAACCAACCATCGACCAACCTCCTTCAGACTCACCCATTTCTCCTCCGTCACCTACGGAGTCGGTGGTTTCCATCCCTCTTAGTTTTTTTTTTTTTTCCATAAACACCATCCACTTAGAACCCCTGACCTATCAGCTCAATGGGGTGCCCAGGTCTCTCCCTCTCATCTTTCCTAGCATGGTAGAGGATGAGTCGGCAACCATTCACACTGTCCACTGCATTGACGATGATGCCATCCTTTCCTACATGGGTGCCGATGACTCTTTCGTCCAGCGTTTCCTTCCTTCCGAGACCCAGGTTATGTTAAATGAATCCACCATTGACATCAACCTCCCTTCTTCTTCTGATGTTCCTCACGTCTTAAAGATTGGCCAATCTTTAGACACTCAGGAGCAGCTCGACTATGCCCAGTTCCTTTCCGACCATAGCAAGGCCTTTGCCTGGACTTACAGCGACATGCCTGGCATCGACCCCACCATTGCTACCCATAACATTGTCACCAAACCAGAGGCTAAGCCTGTTAGGCAGAAGCTTCGAAAGATGCATCCTCGCGTTGCGCTTCTTGTCAAAGAGGAGCTTCAGCGCCTTCTTTCTGTCTCCTTCATCCAACCCATCAATTATCCACAGTGGGTCTCTAACATCGTCCCAGTTACTAAAGCAACTGGGGGGATTCAGATCTGCATGGACTATCGTGACCTTAACCTAGCCTGTCCCAAAGACGACTTTCCTCTTCCTAACATCGACCAGCTTGTTGATCTCACGACCGGCCATGAGATGCTATCTCTCATGGATGGGTTTTCAAGATACAATCAAATCCTAATCGCACTGGAAGACCAGCACAAGACTACCTTTATCACCCCATGGGGGACTTTCTGCTATCGAGTCATGCCTTTCGGCCTGAAAAATGCTGGTGCCACTTATCAGCGCGCCATGACTTACATTTTCCACGATCTCCTCCACAAAATCATGGAGGACTATGTGGATGACCTTCTCGGCAAGTCCAAGCTCCGCCGCGACCACTTGACCATTCTCACAATCATCTTCTCTCGTCTCCTTCAATACAATGTCCGCCTCAACCCCAAGAAGTGTGTCTTTGGGGTCCTCTCAGGCAAACTTCTCGGCTTCATCATTTCCTTCCGTGGTATCGAGATAGATCCCGCCAAGATCCGCGCTATTCTCGAAATGCTGCCCCCAACCAATCTCAAGCAGCTTCGCAGTCTACAAGGGAAGCTCCAGTCCATTCGCCGTTTCATCTCGCAGCTTTCAGACCGCTACCAACCTTTTCATCACCTCCTTAAGAAGGACATCTCCTTTAAGTGGGATGAGAACTGTCAAGAGGCTTTTGAGGCCCTCAAAGGCTATCTGGTCTCTCCACCAGTCCTCATTCCACCTAAGGACGACCAACCCTTCTACCTTTATATCTCTGCTACCAACCATTTGTTAGGTGCCATGATCGCGCACCGAGACGAGCATCATCGCGAGCAAGCGGTTTACTACATCAGCCGAACACTGGTCGACTATGAAACTCGGTATACTCATACCGAAAAACTCTGTTTGGCATTAGTCTTTTTTGCTACCAAGCTCCGCCACTATCTTCTCAACCACAAAACCTTTGTCGTCACTCACACTGACCCTCTCAAGTACATGCACTCCAAGCCATATCAGAATCAACGTATGGCTCGGTGGCTCATGCTGCTTGCTAAGTTTGACCTCGAATTCATCCAATAGAAATCTATCAAGGGGCAAATCATTGCTGACCAACTGGCAGATGCCCCTCTTCCCGACAACCAACCTTCACATTGTGAGTTTCCTGACGAGTCTATCACCACACTGTCCACCGATGACACCGTCTACCAGATGACTATGTTCTTTGATAGCTCCAAATGTCAACTCGGTGGGGGTGCGGGGGTCATCCTCATCCCACTCGACGGGGAGCCCTTGCCTCTATCTTTCAAGCTTGACTTCGATTGTACCAATAATATGGCCGAATATGAGGCCTTAATTTTGGGACTTTAGACTGCTCTTTCTCTCCACATCAAGTCTATCAACATCTTCGGCGACTCGCAGCTCGTCGTTAATCAAGTTAACGATTCATATCTCTGAAAAAATGAAGTTTTATAGAGGTATAAGAATCGTGCTGACACTCTTTTGGCATCTTTCGACCATTACCTCTTGCAGACTGTTCCACGCTCTACGAACAAGTTTGCCGACACCATGGCTTCTCTTGCTTCGCATATCCCGTCTTCATCATCATCATCCCGCCTTTTTGTCACAATGCATCACGTACCTTTGCCTTCATACATCTCTCCTCACATCGACCATATCAACACTGTCAATTCTAGCCCACAAGATGACTGGTATAAGCAACTCGTGGACTACTTGTCTCTTTTTATCACTCCTCCCAACCTCTCTAGCAATGCGCAGCGAGCTTTCATCAAGCGCACAGCTCACTATACCATACTAGGGGGTCTTCTCTATAAACGAGGCTTCAACGGCCTCCTTCTTCGCTGTCTAACCTCCACTGAAGCTCCTCAAGCCATAAAGCAAGTCCACGATGGGATTTGTGGCAGACACTTCAGTGGAAACTCGGTTGCCAAGCGCATCCTTCGCCTGGGTTATTATTGGCCCACCCTTCATCAAGACTGTAGCGATTATGTTCGGCGTTGCATCAAGTGTCAGCAGCACTCTAACCTGCTTCATCTCCCCAGTCACGCCTTGCAAGTCGCTCAGGATTTTTGGCCTTTCTCTCAGTGGGGCTTGGATCTCATCGGTGAGATCAACCCTCACTCGTCTCTTCGTCATCAGTCCATCATCACTGCCACTGAGTATTTCACCAAGTGGGTGGAAGCCATTCCTCTTGTCTCCACAAAAGCTGACAAAATTGTCGACTTCATCAGTAGCCACATCATCTGTCGTTTCGGTGTCCCTCACAAAATCATCACCGACAATGGCAAGTCTTTCAAAAACAAGACTGTCCAAAAACTATGCGACTCATTTGGCATCAAACTCAGCTTTTCTTCGCCTTACTATCCACAAGCAAATGGGCAGGCCGAGGCTTCCAACAAAATTCTCACCAAAATTCTCATGAAGGTGGTCGACGATACAGGAAGGGATTGGCACGTTCATATCCCCTTCGCTTTGTGGGCCTATCGCACTAGCATCTGAACCTCTACGGGTGCTACCCCCTTTTTTCTCGTGTACGGAATAGAGGCTGTCTTACCTCTCAAAGTACAGATCCCATCTCTCCGCATCTCCCTGCATGACATTCTCTCCAATGATGACTTTTGTCAAGATCACCTAGCTCAACTTGAGTTACTTGACGAGCACCGTCTTGCTGCCCTTAATCATCTCCATGTCTACCAAAGTCGCATAAAGCGGGCCTACAACAAAAATCTGCGAGAACGAGATTTCAACATCGGAGACCTCGTCCTCAAAGAGAATCAGCACGTGACCAATATGGAGCAAAGTAAACGAGGTAAGTTCGCCCCCAATTGGCTTGGACCTTTTATCATCACGCACAAGTATGGGTCAGGGACTTATCATCTATCTTCCCTCGACGGACGGCCAGAACCTGAGCCTCTTAATGCGTTGCATCTTCGACCTTTCTTCTGTTAGTCGAGTACTCGTCTACTTGACACGTAACTTGAGCTCGTCCCTTGAGCAATCCTCATCCTCTTAATCCTCATCCCTTTCAACCCTATTCCCCTTTAACAAGTCCTCTACAACCCTTTTAGGATGCAGTGATGCTTTGTCCTAATAAAAAGGGGCGTCCTTGAGCTTCTACAGTCTTGTCCGTGACTCTCATTCCTATCAATAAATCCAAATCAAGATGTCAAAACATATCCATGGTCACTAAATCAAGTCAAATCAAAAAGACAGACTGCTCCCTCGAAGGACAGCTATACTATCATTGCTGTATTACTAGACTGATCCCTCGAAGGACAGCTAGGCCAACTTTTCAAACATTATTAAGCAAAAATATAGACCACTCCCTCGAAGGATGGCTATGACTACTCTGGCATAAACAGCACTTTTCTTAGAAGCTTCCCGCATCGATCAGCTTCGCAACATGACCATTACATCAAGTGACATCTCTATGCAGGCTTCCCGCATCGATCAGCCTGACCCAAAAAAAAAAAAAAAAAATGAGTCACGGACATTGGCTTGTAGTTGTCTCAGGGTCTCCTATAAAAGGGGCAAGGTTATTCCTGCTCTTAAACTGGGTTACCCTATCCTCTTCCTATCACCGGCTCAAGGGACTTTGAGCTCACTTTAATGTCAAAGTGATTCGATTACCGTTCTAACTCAACACTGGTCAACGACGCAACGCATGAACGGGGCTTTTGTTCTAATAACCCCTATCTATGCTTCCTTTCTGGTCCTTGTCAATGAAAGAGCAATTTTGCCTTTCACCTTTTCTCTACACTTTGGTCACGCTTTGGCCACGTCAATTGTCGACTCATCCTTAAACCCAGCCAACTTCCACATTTTTCAAACCAGTCTTGACAGTTTTAACATGACATCAGGCATCATTCTTGTCCTTTTTGCATAGTTTCTATGGACACCAATACACATGGAAACTACCGACCAGACCCAATTTATGTTAAGCATAAACCAATACTTGCTGAAGCATAAATAGACCTTCTATTCATTCTTAGCATACATCCATCGCGACTATGGAAACTTGCTAGGGATGAAAGACTCTCGACCACTTCTACAGAAGACACCATCTGTAGCATCCTTTTATCCTCATCTTTTTATCCTCATCATTTCGACGCTTGACCACATCCAATCATCGACCATTTTGACCCTCACAGTCCGAACTACATTGGTCTGAGGCCCTACGACCAAGGCTATGTAGGCAGCACTCAGATAATACATCTTCTGAGGTTAGCTCGACCACCCCCATTTATTCGTCTCTATGATGGACAAACCTTCTCTTCTTTGACTCTTATCACACCCAACCTCGTCAACTTTGACCAAGACCAATCATTTCCTTTGACCAAGACCAATCATCGACCTTGACCAAGACCAATCAATCCCTCCGACCCTCCCTCCCTTTTAGGGAGAACTACATCGGCCTGAGGCCCTGTCACAGGGGCTATGTAGGCATCACTCAGTTGACATGAGGTCTTCTGGGGTTAGCTCAGCCGCATCCTTTCGTCTATCCATCCTCTGGACCAATGACCATTGGCGATCATGCCTATCTCCTTCGACCTCGACCACTTCCAAGCCAATGTTGCCTTGGTTGTTTTTGCGTGTATGCTATTCCACGGCTGGTTAGCAGAATTGTCCGCAGACCTTTTTTTGACCCTTCACAAGTATAGGATCGCGAGCCAGTTGATCCCTACTACTTGTGACTTTTTCGTGTTTTTGGGAGCACTTCCTGAGCCCTGGATACCTGGGACATGACGACCATTTGGAGCTTCAACTTAGATTGAATGACCCGATCAGCAGACGACTAAATGTTGGGGCCCGGTTACTTCAATTTTGGCACTCCTTGACCCTTGACCATGCGACAATTTGACCTGACCCTCTCGTGAAGTGGACTACGCGTAATCTCGACTATGGCAGCGTTTTCACTCACTCTCTTCTATCCATTTCTCTGTCAAATCGACACTCGATCTTCGATTCCCTTCTCTCGACTATCGCTTTGAGGGGGGAACACCTCATCCTTTTTTCAAGGGCAACCAACTCCTATTTTTGTCTTGCAGTTCATCTAGAACAACCAACAAGACAAAAAGGGGCAAATATAGACACCGCAAATGTGTCTGCACCTTGGTTCTCCCCCTTGGCCCTTTCTCCCTCCTAGTCCTCCTTGGTCCCTAACCCACCTAAGTCTTATTAATTAGAAATTAACATCTATTTTTAATTAAATAAGGCCCCCTTTCCACCCTACCCTTGCCACCTTGGATCCTCCCTTGAATCCCTCCACCTTCCCCCTAACATTTATTAAGCCAAATCTCACCATTATATCCCCCCTCGTCCATTTTGGCATCCTTGTGACCGTTCTGCCCATGACCCCTCGCCCGGCGGCGTGCAAGAGTGGGCAGAGGCTATTTTTAGCCTCTGTGCCCATCCTGCGACCGCCGACGTTGGCGACCCTTCGGTCGACGTCGGCGAAACTGCCAGCATCGGCAGCCTTCATTATCCCCTTCTGCATCTGTTGCACCCCTTGGACTCTTGAGCTCGAAAACAGATTCTCTTGACGCTTTGACTCTGATCTCTCCTCTGTCTTGACCTCGTGCAATAGCAGCAACAGGTGAAAAGGCCCTGGATCAGTATCTTCTCCTTGCAGCAACTCTTCTGTGGCTCCAGCAACATCTTCTTCTCTCTTCATTCAGCAAGCTAAAGGTAAGCTAGTCTGGTTTTTTTCATTTCATTTTAGTATTCAGTCATCTATATTCTATTGTCTTCTGCTCCCTCTGTCCTTCCCCCTTGAGAGGCTGCAAAGCCTTCTCAAGCCCCATCCTCTGTGAATCCTCCTCTTCCCTATCCTCTGTGTCTCTTTCAACTTCCTCACCCCTCTGCCAAAAAGACCTTGCACCAGGCATCCAACCCAAACCAGACCACTCCCCAACCCATCCAAACTTGTCCCCGTTCAGTCTCAGACCCGTCCACAGTCCAGCAAGCAACCCAGACCCGACTACAGGCCACAACCCTGACCGACGCCGGTCACTTTCCCAACCGACGTCGGCAGGATAGCCGACGCCGGCAGATCAGATAACCGACGCCGGCGACATTTCCAATCTCGGCGACTGTCTTCAGCCCAACAGCTCTTTCAAGTAATCATTTTGTTTTCTTCTTTCCTTTCTACTTTCTTTGTCACTTCTGTATTCTGGCATTCTGTCTTTTATCAGTCACTTATTTCATCAAAACAGTGGGTTAACCTCCCTTAAGGAAGTTTTTACACTTCTGGGAACAAGCTTTTTGCTTGGCAACCCACTGCCTATCTGTCTAACGTTTTTTTTGTCCTAGTTTCCTTTTTTTCTTGCAGGTGTCATTCCTCCACAGCCAAAGAGGAGTGCTCACAAACGTCTGGATTTACGGTGCGCAATCTTTAGTCCAGGTACTTCTAAGCCTTGTCCATTACTTTCTTTTAGTTTCTTTCTTTTTAGTCTGAAAAGCAAATTTGAGGTAGAAACACACCTTGACTACATATAAGGCTTATACTCCTTCAAACCAATCTCCAAACTTTCCAAAAGGTTTTGTATTTATTTTTAAGAGTTTAGACACTTCTCTCAATGCCTTATAACTCTTTTTTTAATCAATTACCAATGCCCAAAGTACATTTTTTTACCTAGTTAGCTATAGGTGACTGTTAGGAAATATGAGTATGTGATTTGGAGTTAGGCAGTTTCAAATCCATCATGACACTTATCACAATGTTCAATCCTCATTGGGAAATATTTCTCATTGAATCCAAGTTCAAATAACACTTCCAAAATAGCTCACATCCTTTATTATTACTATCAACATATAGAGTATTGTAGGTGACATTAGGTCCTTTAGTTTGGCATTCAAAATATTGAATATAGGTGATTAGAAAGTATTATTAGTTCATGACCTTTTCCAACTTGAAACATCACCATGTTTCATTATTTGACAATTTTCATGAGATATGAACACTATGAACCTCCCTTGAAGTTGCAGACCTATAAGTGGTAGGTGATGAAGACTATAACACTATTTTAAGATTTGAAAAGCATAAACATGGCTATCATGACTCAAAAAACATGAACTCCATTACATCAACATGATATATTAGGAAAAACAACTCTCTAGCTCCTTGAATAACACTTTATAAACCACTCAAATCACCCTATATGTAGAAACACAAATAATAGAGTCCAAGAGGGTGAAGTAAGAATTAACCATTTGGAATCTATACATAATAATTAAGTGATCAAGCATATTATGATGGATTTATAATATAATGGAGTCCAATGAAGAACCATTCAAATTCATCAAACCACCTAGAGAACTTAGAAACATAAAAAAAGTATGATAGACACTTCAAATTGTGCATAAGAACCACTTTTCTTGCCAAAAGACCATCCAAACATGCCACCATGATGAATTAACATATGAGAGGAATCTAAAGACATCTAAAAACCTATTTCAACTAGTTTCAAGTAGCCATGATCTCACACTTTTCACTAGAGTTGCTCTAAACATAGTTTATGGAGTTTTGAGCTCTTAAAAAGCAGTCTAGGCTCTTAGCAATTGTTCATAAAGATAATATCACCAATCCAAAAACCAATGAAATAAATTAGAATACCATAGAGGTCCCATAAAATTTTCCAAATCCTATCCCCCAAATCTACCTGTATAGCCTGTACCATCTACTTGAAGTTGGCCTTCACTAGCATGTGAAGGGGGCAATGAGAGAGAGAAGGAAAAATCACTGTGGAACTTGAAATTTCTTTCAAATCTTGTTCCTAACCTTTATAATTTCAAAGGATGGTTTGGATCTATTCTCACTTGTGCATGACTTCAAGATTTTGTACAACTTCTTTTAACTCCTTAAAGTGGCATTGAATTTCAAGAAACTAGCTTTTTCTGACATGATGATAGCTTTAGTAGTTGATTAAATACTCCAAGATTCTTTAAATGTGTGTGGTAAAAAATTTATCTTTGGGGTAACTTTGACACACATAAATTTACCCAAAAAATCACGTTTTATGCATTTTTATCACTTTAGAGCTAGCAAATGGGCCTTATACATTCCAAAACTTTATGATATGCTAAGACAAAGTGATTAATGCATGAAATTATTTTAATGAACCCCTGATAACCTATAACACAACTTTACCATGACTCATTTCCCCATGACACCCATAGACCACTATATGACCATAACATGAAATTACCTTCACTTCTCCAAACTAACCTTAAACCATGATAGCAAGGTTAAATGAAGACTATAGGGACCATATAGGGTATGGAATTATCATGACAAGACCACATGAAATTTTTTAACATATAGGAGGTGATAAATTTGACTTGGGGTAAAATTTGGTCAACATTTTTAGTGATTCAAAGGGGTAAAATTCCTACAATGTTAATAGGGCCAGTTGCCTTACATGTCTATTAGGAAACAAAGTCTCTTGCACTTAGTTTTAGACCTAGACAAATTTTGAACTTGACACAACAAAATGATCACCTTAATAACACACAAAAAAAATAACACACACAAAAAAAAAATTGAGATACCACATATGCTATCAAACACTTAGGGAACACAATAATAACTTAAGCAAACTTAGACTATATATAAACTAACCTAAAACAAACAATTTCCTCTTGGATCAAAGGGAAAGCTTGCACCATCTTTTGCTCCATGAGATGAAATAAGTCATGAAGAAAATTGTCTCTTGAGCCTTGTTCTTGATGTCTTCAACTCCTTCATGCTTGCCACTCTCTTTGGTAAGATATTCAATGCAACAATAGTAGCTACAAACATATCACCTATGAAGGTGAATTCATCTTGTGACTCAACCATCTTCTCATGGTAGTCCTTAGTTGTAACTTGACTCAATGATGCCTCATCAAAGAATGTTTATTTGACCTCCATGGTATTTTGAATGAGATCAAACTATTTACCATCTACAATATCATCAAGCTCTTCTAAGAGCTTTGCATACTTAGCCCTATATTCATCATTTTCTTTAATGAAAACATTTTATTTGATCTTATTATGCACATGTATTTTAACCTTACAGAGGCCTTCAACCTCTTTAATAAGCTCAACATGTTTTTACCAATCACCTTTGTCTTCTTTCTCTTCAAAAAACACAACTTCTTTAACTTCATCTTCTTGCTCATTATGTACTTGATCTACTTCAACTAGTTGAAGAGTTTTTAATTTTAAAGTTGGATGTAAATTCAACAAGTTTGGGTGGCATAAAATCTTCTATTTTAAGCACACCATTAAGAGGTAAGCCAAATTCAATAATGTCTTAAACTTGACCAGTAAATGGTGTAAGATTTTGAAGGCCTTCAAACTCTTCACATATCTCATTGAATATCTATCATAAGTCATCTTGTTCCATGGAAGTAGTAGAAACTTCTTCTATTATACTTTCATATTCAATATCTTACTCATGCTCATAAGACAACCAACTCAACTGACGTGATGTTCTTTCCAAACATCTTCTCTTCCATATCTTGATTAAACTCTTCTTGAGAAATAACTAAAACCTCATTTAGATATTCTCTTTCTTCATTCAATAAGGTTGACTTGTGATTATCATCACCAAAGGGATTCCCTATAGTGAACTCTTCATCATAAACACTTGAGGCATCTTCTTGACTAGCTATAAATTTAGCTTGATCTTCTTTGCTTATCTCCCATAGGATTGGTTCTCCTTCAATAAAGGATGAGGTGGGAAGGTGATAAACAAATTCATAAGTTAGAGAGGGAGTATGAAGTGTGATGGGTGGCTCATGAATGGGATTGGGAATGAAGTCTTCTTAAGTGAACTCTTGGGGAGATGGAAATTTGGATTGGTCAATGGGAGAGACATGTTATTCAATAAGAGTTTAATTTTGATCATAGCCTTCTTGAGGTTATTCAATAGTTACAAGTTGACTCTCAACCTCTTGATTTTCCCACCTCTATAATCTATCTACCCACCATTGGATATAGCATCTCATTTCATGCAAATCATCATTAATGACATAGTTGGCTTCCTCTTAAACTAACCTCCACTTATTCATAAAGAATTGAACCAGCTTTTTCAACTTATCTATGAGATGAATAGGGATCACATCAACTTCCTTATCCCATTTTCTCATCACTTTTTCTAATTTTAGCATATTTAGCATGAGTACCAATAAGGATTTGGCTTGAGGTGAAATTGAAGTAGGAAGAGGAGGGTAATAGTGGGGGTTTTAGTGAGATTCAACTTATTGAATTAGTTGCCTAACTTGAGATTCAAAGGCTTTAGATCTTTCTTCCCAATATTTTGCTTCCCAATTAATGGTATCATTTGATTCCTCTTTAAAAATCTGATAGGAATCATTTTGAGTTTGATATGGATCATATTGAGGATAATATAGAGACACTTCTTGGTACTCTTCTTTATAGCCTTCCTCATAGGCTTCTTCATATGGATGCTCAACAACATCATGGTCATATCAAGGGGAAGTAAGATGACCATAGGAATACCATGACTCATAAGGCTAATAAATATATTGACATGGTTATTGAGACACATATTATGGGTCATAATAAGGTTGGTAGGGGTGAATAGTAGAAACTCTCATCATATACAACCACACCAACTTCATTAGACAAATAAGAACACAAGATATGATCAAAAAAATTCACAATAAGTACGTGGGCTGTTATAACCAGTTGATTGTGTTTATATTCACCATTGGTGTTTGTTGAATGCTTTCTAAAGTTGATAGGTAGAAGAACACAAAAAAATTCTTCCACTCTTTTGGACCTAAATCCCACCAAGAATGCTAGAATTGTTATATCTCAAAATTTCACCCTATGAGAGGGTGATTCAACCCATCTCAACTTTATTTATGTAATGGGATCGACTCTAGGTTTTGGATGACCTATAAGTGAGTCAAACCTCTAAATTTAAGGGCTAGCTCCCTTAGTTTGTCTATTGAAGCTCATCATGCCTAAACTACTTACTCATTTAGATGAAAAGGAGGAGAGAGAACATAAAGTAAATATATCCTAATAAGGTGATGCACCAATTATAACCTAACCACTACCAACCAATTGAAATGACACTTCAATCAAAAGCCTAACTTGCTTATGACTACTCCAAAATTGCCCTTGCATTATTATTTCTCATGGAGGTTTGTGAAGTTAACTTAAGATAAGAGGACTAAAATCAAGGTAATGAATTGACACTTGTGGAAAGAAAACTCACCAAACACTTCATTAAAACACTTTAAGATATTTTCAATAGGATTTCAAAGTTGACTATGAATGCAAACAAAAAAAAAACATGCTAAAGAAGAGAATCTATCACTTAGTAGGATCAACTAGTTAAAAATACATTGAAATAATTCATGAAAAAGGTAAACTATATCAGTATTTATTACTTATAGATTGAAAATGAGCAAGGCTTCTGCATACTTAGGTGTAAGATACAAACCTAGCCAAAAGTGGCTCAATATATAGTGAATGTGAGAAAGAAGAGAAGAAGGGTGTAGGAGAGAGAGAGGAAAAAAGTGTCATGTGAGTTTAAACAATAATAGTATCTATATAAATACCTTAATAGGTCCAATATTCCATTTTTATCTCCTTTTTATATGCTCTGGCCCTCCAAGTGGTGCCAGAGTTGAATTATTTGCTTGACACCTTGACTAGCTTCTTGAAACTCCCCTTTTTCTTGGCATGTTGAAGGATAAGTGGAATTATTGATGGTAAAATTAGTTTATTATACCTATTTTATCTAATCTTGACACCTCTCAATTGACCCAAATATGTTCTCTTTGATACATCACCTCTTTCTCTTGCAAGGTGTTTAGAGGACTCTTCATCTCCTTAGGCCTATTTTGCACACAAGTATTAAATCTTAGTTTCAGTTACTTTCACTCATCCAAACTTCATTTATGGACTATTAATACCATATTGGACCTAAAAAAATCCATTTTTATGCCTTAAACTAGCCTCACCGAGTCGGTCTCTACCAAAAGCCTTAATTAGGCCTCATTCCTTGTAGCCCTAAAATATAATAAACCTCATTGTGTAGAGAAAATTACAAAGTATCCTAAAAATATAAGGGAATATTATAGTAACCTATATGTCTTTACAACTCCAAGTTCAATTTCATGCTCTGAGAGTGAGTGGTGATGTCCTTTTTTTCCCTTTCTCTCTACTAACTAGGCCTCACTTAGGCCACCCAACCAAGAGAGTGAAAAATGCTTATATAGATTCCCCACACATTCCAAACCAAAAAAAAGTGTGTGATTTAGTTATAAAACATCCTCCTGTAGACACTGAAAAAGTGTCTAACCCTTGGTCCTTTCTCCCTCCTAGTCCTCCTTGGTCCCTAACCCACCTAATTCTTATTAATTGGAAATAAACATCTATTTTTAATTAAATAAGGCCCTTTTAACCCCTCCCTCCTTTGACACCTCACCTAGGACACCTCGCCTAGACACCTCACCTTAGACTAAGTCTTTCCCTATGACTCACTCAAGATCTCTCCATAATTCTTCTAACCCCCTAACAAACTCCCGTGCGTATTTAGCACAACCCTCGGCATTCTCCAACGCATAAAAACACTTGGCGGATAAAAAATGGGCTTGGTGGCTTGTTCTGCCCATTCTAACCCCGCCGACATCGGCCACCTATCAGCCGACGCCGGTGGAATCGCCGACGTCGGTTATACTTAACTAACTTCTCTTCCTCTTTCCGAAAAATCACAATCAAAATCAGAAGTTTTCGAATCTGGGGTAATCTAACAGGCGTAACTCTCTCTTCCGGCGAAACAAAGCTCTGGTGCTCTTGCTTTCTGGTGTTTTTGGATCTTGTTTTCTTGCAGGGATCAGCCTACTTGACAACTTCTCTCAGGCACTGAGATCTTGTATCCAACGTTTTGTACCAGGACTGCATGCTATCTTCATCAACTATTCAACGCAGATAAGTATTTGTGCTGTCTTTATTTCTATATCATTTTATTTATATCAAATACTCTGTCTTCTGTCTATTCCAATATCCTTCACCAAAATCTTCTCTGTTCCTCCCGGAGATGCTGAAAAGCTCTCTCCTGTCCATTTGCCTTTTTCCACCTTTCGCCTCTGTCACTTATCCATTTTATTCCTAGACAATATTCTCTGTCCCTTAGACCTCAAACAGAGCCTCACAGACCCCAGATCCCCAGACAAGACCATAGACTATCCTATAGCCTTAAAACCAAACCTGTAACCCAGCTCTTGACTATTACCCCGACCGACGCCGGTCACTTTCCCAACCGACGTCGGCAACCTTCTGACTGACGTCGGCGACTGTGTTTACCAGATTACAGATTTTCAGGTACGCATTTGTTTTTAGTCTTTTCTTTTCACATCTTTCATTATTTCTCTTTTCTATTTTTATCATATTCTATCTAAACAGTGGATTGTCATCCTTGAAGAAGCCTTAGAGCTTCAAGGACCAAGCTTTTGCTTGGCAATCTACTCTCTTATTGACTAACATTCTTTGTGTTTTTAGTGTTTATCTCTTTCAGGTGTTATTCCTTCACAGCCAAAGAGGAGTATTCACAGCGTCTGGATTTACGGTGCGCAGTCTTTATCCAGGTACTTCACAAGCCTTGTCCATTACTTCTTTAGTTTCTTTTTTCTCTTAAATTTGAAAAAGCAAAATTTTGAATAGAAACATTCTGGCACGCCCGGTGGGACCCCTTTAGAGCCTTCCGTGGGTTCCCTTTCTTCTGTATTCATTCAGTTGCATTAGGCTTCTTAAACTTCACTTCTCCTTCTTTTCTAAAAAAAAAAATCATAAGCAGGAAATTAAAAAGAATTCTATCTTATGTTCTCTTGCATTTTCTAGACTAGAAAGAAAAGTCATTTTCTTCAAACCCTTTCTCCAATTGTTTTCATTCCAATATCATATTTCGATTTGGGACTTTAAAACTTGTTGCATTTCATTTCTTGCTTTCTTGCATCTTTTTAGTCCACATCTAGTAACTTAAAACGCATATTGAATAAACCGTAGACACATGATGTTACACTACCAGACCACAAGCACTCAATAAAACATCAAACACACTTGAGACAAGGCCCGTCTGAGATTTCATCACCCAGCGGACAACCTTACCCCTACCCGGCAATCCTACTTGGATTTCACTACCAAGAGGAAAGCCAACTCTGTTCTCTGGCAGAGTATAAACTATAGGCGAGGTATATCTTGGCTAAGCGAGACCAGCTAACCACTGGAATCGTGAAGTGAGGGGAGCTTGCTCCTTAGCACCAGGCCACGTACCAGACCCTAACACAGATTTTTGAGCACCTTAACTACCTGAAACCATCTTTAGATTTCCTATTCTAGGACCCTTCTTATGGCCAACCTCCTCAAACATCTTGTTAAGGCATAAGCCATACGATCCTAATAAAAATTTTTATAGAGATTTAACGCTAGGCTCTGTCTGTCACCATCGTCTATTCTATTTTTATCTGTCTTTTTGAGCTGGTAAGGACGTTTCCCTCATTTCCAAAAACTTTTTTTTGAGTTTCTGGAAAACATAGTAACCGACATCGGTCCTGTAACCGACGTCGGCAACTTTTATTAACCGGCATCGGTCATCTGACCGGCATTGGCAGTCCTCTTAACCGACATCAGTTTTTCTACCGACGTTGGTCTCTGTCATTTTTTTCTTTTTCCCAAAAACAACAAGCATAAAATCTAACTTTCTGCCTGTCTAAATCATCCATTCTGGTTTTCTGAAACTGATAAGACACAGTTTTCTGAAACCTGCCCCTTTCCAGCCTTGAATGGTTTTGACACGCAGTCAAACCAAGGCCCTTCTTGACCACGCTATTCAACAACCGCTTCCTCCTTCACCACCTACAACCAGTCCAATAATGGAGTTCAACTCGGAAACTGAAAGAACTCCCATTCGCCCAACCCTGCCTCAAACTCCTATCGTCCCAGAAGGAGACCAAGACTTTGCACGGTTTTTAGACCTTAACGTTAAAGCTTTGCAACATTATCTCGCCAATAGCCAAACACGAGACTCCTTAGGCAACCCAATTTATGGGATGCCAACTTCTTTAATCACATCGACCGCCCCTACCATTCAACCATTAGACAACACCTCCACTAATAACCCAACCGTATCTTATCTTCAGAACATAACTTCTCCTTCTAAACCTACCTCTATGGGGGTTCCGATACTCCCTCAACCTCAAATCACCCAACCAAACCCCACACCGTTCCAAAACCTTCTAGTATCTATTCCCCCTACTCTTGCACCAATAAATACAAGAGTAACCGTCTACCCATCAACAAGCGTAGCCATGCCTCAACCATCCTTGACGGCTCCTATCCAACTTGTGCCAACCAACCCCATGACACAAGTGCCATTGGCCCCAACTTTTGCTCCCATAACCACTTATCCATATGTCGCATCTATGCAACCATCCACATCATACGCCCCTCCCAACATCTTTCAAGTGCCTTATAATCTAGGAGGCGCTCCACCCACGAATCCGTCAGCAGACATTATCAAAATGCTGATGGATAAAATGTCTAGTTTAGAGACATCTATTTCCGGCTCACGCAATGCTCTATCATACGAGCAAATTTGCAATGAGCCTATTCATCCGTCCGTTCCGATTAGACCATACCCCAACCAGTGGGAGCTTCCCAAGTTTTCACGCTTTCAAAGCAAGGAAGACCCACAGCAACATTTACGGGCATTTAGACATGCCTGCTACCTTATCACCCATGATGACGCATTACTCTTGCGTACATTTCCTATGTCCCTTTCTGGTGCTGCACTCGACTGGTACAGCTCCATTGCCACCCATTCCCTCTTTTCATTTACACAATTGGCCCAGCTTTTTCTTGACCATTTCTCCATTAATATTACTAAAAAGGTTTCGATCACAGACCTTTACACCATCCGTCAATTTGAGGACGAATCAGTAGCTGATTTCGTTGCTCGTTGGAGAGGCCTTATCAACCAGCTCTCCTTTTCCTTACCACAAACTGAGCTCATTGAACTCTTCGCTCGAGCTTGTGCCAAACACATTTCTTCTACTTTGAGGGTTCAAACCTTCTGTACTTTTGACGAAGCCTTCACAATGGCCCGTAAACTAGAATTACGTGCCATCGAGGAGAACAAAATCAAATTGCGGAAAAAGAATCCCAATTCCAAGACTAATGACTCTTCTTCATCTAAACCTTCATCTTCAAATTCTAAGTCTAAAGCTGCAGCTAACGCTGTGGCTGTTAGACCCTCATCTTCCTCATCCAATCAAGCCGAACCCTTCACATCTCAAAATACCACCCGTCAATTCCAGCAAAGATACGTGCAAAGACAATATACTCCTCTTGGAGAATCTTACGCATCTATACTGGAAAAACATGTCAAACAGGGGATTATCAACCTCCCCCAAATTCGACCACCGCCTCAATTCGATCCCTCACGTGCCATCCCTGCGTGGTACAGGGAAATTGACTTCTGCAATTTCCATCGTGTCAAGGGACATGACACAGGAAACTGTAAAACTTTTAAAAACATAGTCCAAGATATGCTTGAAAAGGGGGAGCTCATTCTCGATAATCCTAATGCACCTCCAAACCAGGGCATCGACATATTCAAACAGCCATTCCCCAATCATCCACCAACCCAAAACAATAATGTCCAGACCTTAATTGACAACATGCATGAACATGATATTTGAACTGTCAATACGGTCTCACCTATCATCTCCAACCAACCTCAAGAGGTTAACTCATCTACCAGTCCATCACGTATGGACGAACCTCTTTCCCCGGTCAATTCTCCATCAACCGCTCTCATCCTAGAGGATGCCTTAACTTTACCAACGCAACCGATCTCACCATCCTCTTTTCTTCTTCCTATGGAGGACCTGACCTTACCTACTCCTCGTCCACAAGTGGAAGACACCATAATTCCTGTCCTTTACCCACTTGAAGAATCACACTCTCGAGTTCCTTCTCCACCAAGAGAAGAACCTGATTTGCCATCTTCTTCGACCAACAACAATCCAGTGATAACTCCCATACACTTTGGGTCTAACATTGTTGCCACGCCTAGCACATCTTCTCCAGAATCCCAACTTCATCCAACGTCCTCCCAACATTTTTCCCGACTAGCGGAGAAATTAGAACTTCTCCCTTCAAGGAAAGTGGAGCATCGGGGATTGTGGGAACATCTTAAAATTCTTCAACATTCACGTGCCACTTCATCTCACACTGCCAATCTTCCCAAGGCAGAATCGCCCAAGACTCCAAACAAAGACCAAACCGCCGCTTCTAAATCTACATCTACTCAACCCAAACCAATCAAGCCATTTGGCATTCGCCCTCTCTCTGCCCTCACTCACCCGCAAGTGAAGGTGGACTTGAACCAAACCTCGCCCAAAAATAATCTTTCAACCAAATCTAAGAATACTACCAAACCACAAAGGCGAACCCCTCCTCCACCGTCAACTTTGCCTTCCATCTTAGGTCCTCATCCTTCTACTTTACTTGGCATACTTCCTACTCCATCTCTTAACCAATACAAATCACCTCCCTTACTTCCTTCACCAATCACAAGTCAACCTCTCAAAAATTCGGCACCTCTCATAAATAAAGTGCCGTCTTCCCCTATCACCGCACCACCAACCCAAAAGGTGGTACGAAAACCTTCTTCAGTATCCCCTAAGTAGAAGTCACCAGCACGTCATGTATCAACAAGCGTGGACCTCTTAGAAGGTTCATACGCTTTAATATTACGTCAAATTTTGCAAACCTCTAGTATTACCCTTCCTCCCATCAAGCCATTCCAACCTCTCGGGTCAAAACTGTCTTGGTTTGATGATACAAAGATTTGTTTATATCATCGCACACCAGGACATGATACTGAGACCTGCTGTGCCCTCAAGGCCATCGTTCGCCGCTTTATGGAGAAAGACACCCTTCTACTTGAGGACACTCTCGACCAACCCTCGTCACCTTCTCATCCAGCCTCATCAACCGCATCATCATCTATCCAACAGACCATAACCCCTTCTTCACCAACTATCTTCGAAATCAATGCCATTCGTGTAACCACTAGGTCACAGAAGGACAAAGTGAAAGAAAAAGCCGCTATCCCTTAGACCTATCCTTTCATCCAAACACCTCAACCACCAAAACCCAAGATTTCTATCTTAGGTGCGTCCCAACCCACTTCTTCACAAGCAATCACAGAATCCATGATAAAACAACTTCACCAAACGCCTGTGAAGATGACCCTCTATGATCTTATTCAAAGCTCCCCCCAACATCGCCAGGCTTTAATCAAAGCCCTACAGGCAGCTGAGGTTCAACCTGAAGATCCTCAACCACTTGCTGCCTTAGTCCATTCTTTATCCCCCATCGCATCCATCACTTTCAATAATTTTGAGATTCCTACCTCTACCGAGGAAGATCAGGACGCCGCCCTTTTCATCACAGCCTACGTTGATCAAACTCGTATTAAACAAGTTATGATCGATGGGGGCGCTAGCATCAATATCATTTCCTCCCACGCCTTTGACCAATTGGCCCTTCCAAAAAATTGCGTATCAAAAACTGACGCAATCCTTAGATCATTTAATGACACAACTGCTAACACCATCGGCACTGTTGTCCTTCACATCTGCATTGGGCCACGCACAATCCCGGAGCTCTTCTACATCATCGAAGGAGAGTTTCAATACAACATCCTCTTAGGGCGACCTTGGATCTGTGCCATGGCTTATGTCCCTTCAACCCTCCACTGTTGTGTCAAATTTGAACATGACAAACAAATCCATACCATTCCCGTCGATCCATCTCCATTTAAAACCTGTAACACGACCTATAGCCCAAACGACGTTCTTATACCGTTCAAATCATCAACCTGAACTCCATCTCCATCCGCAGAAGCGTCAACTAGTACGCAAACAGTGGTCACCACCGCATCCTCTTCTCAATTACAAATCAAGGACCCTATGGACGACGTCTTCCAAAGACTTTCACTAGGAGAATATCGTCTCCTTTCTCTAGATATGTTCCAAACTCCTCAAGAGTATGGACAACTTCATCAACACCCAAACTATGACTGTCGAATCGGGATGGTCATTCCTTATGGTCTTCCTAGCCTTCACACTAATCTTGTCTATGGGGGGCTTGATCAAGCCCCTACTGAATCAAATCCTTCTTCCTCGCCTCAAACCTTCACATCCGATTTCTCTTTTCTTAGCAACCCCACCTTTGCACATACCTATCTTTATAGGTGTGCATGGAAGGGTTTCGGCTTTGGACGTTACGAACAAGGTTCTCATCAGCCTGTCGAAACACCCAATGACGATAATGCGAAGAAACGGTATGGACTGGGTTTCCAAGAACCCACTGAGGCCTCCACAAACCTTTCCCCTGAACTAGACATTGACCAATTTCTTCTAGACTCGCCTATTCTTCCTTCTTCACCTACGGAGTTGGTGGTTTCCATCCCTCCTAGTTTTTTTTTGCATAAACACCATTCGCTTGGAACCTCTAACCTATCAACTCAACGGGGTTTCCAAATCTCTTCCTCTCGTTTATTCTAGCATGATAGACGATGATTCATCAACCATCAACACAATCCACTGCGTAGATGACGATGCCATTCTTACATATATGGGTGCTGATGATTCTTTCATTCAGCGCTCTCTTCCTTTTGAAACACAGGTTATGTTAAATGAATCGACCATTAACATTAACCTTTCATCCTCCGATGTTCCTCATGTCTTAAAGATTGGTCAATCTTTAGACACTCAGGAGCAGCTTGACTATACCCAGTTCCTTTCTGACCATAGCAAGGCCTTTGCCTGGACTTATAGCGATATGTCTGGCATTGACCCCACCATCGCTACCCATAACATCGTCACAAATCCAGAGGCTAAGCCTGTTAGGCAAAAGCTTCGCAAAATGCATCCTCGTGTTGCACTTCTTGTTAAAGAAGAGCTTCAGCGTCTTCTTTCAGTCTCTTTCATCCAACCCATCGATTATCCATAGTGGGTTTCTAACATCGTTCCTGTGATCAAAGCAACTGGGGGGATCCGAATCTGTATGGACTATCATGACCTCAACTTGGCTTGTCCCAAGGATGACTTTCCTCTTCCAAACATTGACCAACTTGTTGATCTCACGGCCGGTCATGAGATGTTATCTCTCATGGACGGGTTTTCAGGATATAATCAAATCCTGGTTGCACCAGAAGATCAGCACAAGACCACTTTCATTACCCCATGGGGGACTTTTTGCTATCGAGTCATGCCTTTCGGCTTAAAGAACGCAGGCGCCACTTATCAGTGTGCTATGACCTATATCTTTCACGATCTCCTCCATAAAATCATGGAAGACTATGTGGATGACCTATTAGGCAAGTCCAAACTTCGTCGTGACCATCTGACTATTCTCAAAATCATCTTTTCTCGACTTCTTCAATACAATGTTCGCCTTAACCCCAAGAAATGTGTTTTTGGGGTCCTCTCTGGTAAGCTTTTAGGCTTCATTGTTTCCTTCCGTGGCATCGAGATAGATCTCGCCAAGATCCGCGCTATCCTCGAAATGCCACCTCCATCTAATCTCAAGCAGCTTCGCAGTTTGCAAGGGAAACTCCAGTCCATTCGACGTTTTATCTCGCAACTTTCTGATCGCTGCCAACCTTTTCATCATCTTCTTAAAAAGGACATCTCTTTTACATGGGATAAGGATTGTCAAGAGGCTTTTGAAGCCCTTAAACGCTATTTGATTTCTCCACCTGTCCTCATTCCACCTCAAGATGGTAAACCCTTTTACCTTTATATCTCTACAACCAATCATTCGTTAGGTGCCATGATCGCGCATCGAGACGAGCAACACCGTGAGCAAGCAGTTTACTACATCAGCCAAACATTAGTCGACTATGAAACTCGATACACCCATACCGAGAAACTTTGTTTGGCATTAGTCTTTGCTGCTACTAAGCTCCGCCATTATCTTCTTAACCACAAAACCTTCGTCATCACTCACACCGACCCTCTCAAGTATATGCACTCCAAGCCTTATCAGAATCAACGTATGGCTCGGTGGCTCATGTTGCTTGCTGAGCTCGACCTCAAATTTGTCCAACAAAAATCTATAAAGGGGCAAGCAATCGCTGATCAATTAGCCGATGCCCCACTTTCCGACAATCAACCTTCTCACTGTGAGTTTCCTGACGAGTCTATCGCCACTCTTTCCACCAATGACGCCATTTATCAAATGACCATGTTCTTCGACGGCTCCAAATGTCAACTTGGTGGAGGTGCCGGGGTCATTCTCATCCCTCTCGAAGGGGAGCCCATGCCTCTGTCTTTTAAACTTGACTTTGAATGTACCAATAATATGGCTGAATACGAAGCCTTAATTTTGGGACTTCAAACCGCCCTTTCTTTAGACATCAAGACCATCAACATCTTCGGCGACTCGCAGCTCGTCGTCAATCAGGTTAACGGTTCATACCTCTGCAAAAATGAAATTTTACAAAGGTATAAAAATCGTGTTGACATTCTCCTTGCATCTTTTGACCATCACTTATTGCAGACTGTTCCTCGATCGACAAATAAGTTTGCTGACACCATGGCTTCTCTTGCCTCGCATATTCCTTCATCATCATCATCCTCATCAAGAATTTATGTCATGGTACATCGTGTGCCGTTGCCTTCATACATTTCCACTGACATCAACCTCGTCCACACCATAGACTATAGTTCACAATATGTTTGGTATAAACAACTTGAGGACTACTTGACTCATTCTCTCATTCCTCCCAACCTCTCTAGCAATGCGCGGCGAGCTTTCATCAAACGCATCGTTCGCTATACCATGCTAGGCGGTCTTCTTTATAAGCGAGGTTTCGACGGCCTCCTTCTTCGTTGTCTCACCTCCACTGAAGCCTCTCATGCCATTAAACAAGCCCATGACGGGATTTGTGGTGGACACTTCAGTGGAAATTCGGTGGCCAAACGCATCCTTCGCCTGGGCTATTATTGGCCCACTCTTCATCAAGACTGTAGCGATTATGTTCGGCGATGCGTCAAGTGTCAGCACCACGCTAACTTGTTTCATCTCCCCAGCCACGCCTTACAAGTTGCTCAAGATTTTTGGCCTTTTTCACAATGGGGTTTAGATCTCATCAGTGAGATTAATCCTCATTCATCTCTTCGTCATCAGTCCATCATCACCGCCATTGAGTATTTCACTAAGTGGGTGGAAGCTATTCCTCTTGTCTCTACAAAAGCCAACAAGATTGTCGACTTCATCAATAACCACATCATCTGTCACTTCGGTGTCCCTCATAAAATCATCACCGACAACGGCAAGTCCTTCAAAAACAAAACTATCCAAAAGCTATGCGATTCATTTGGCATCAAGCTCAGTTTCTCTTCACCTTACTACCCACAAGCAAATGGGCAGGCAGAGGCTTCCAACAAAATTTTAACTAAAATTCTCATGAAGGTGGTCAACGACACTGGAAGGGACTGGCACATTCAAATTCCCTTCGCTTTGTGGGCTTACCGCACTAGCATCTGAACCTCTACAGGTGCTACCCCTTTTTCTCTAGTGTATGGATCAGAGGCTGTCCTACCTCTCGAAGTACAGATCCCGTCTCTTCGCATTTCTCTACGTGACATTCTTTCTAATGATGACTTTCGTCAAGATCGTTTAGCTCAATTAGAGTTACTTGATGAGCGTCGTCTTGCTGCCCTTAATCATCTCCATGTCTATCAAAGTCGAATCAGACGAGCCTATAACAAAAATCTGAGAGAACGAGATTTTAATATCGGAGACCTCGTCCTCAAAGAGAATCAACATGTGACTAATATGGAACGAAATAAGCGAGGCAAATTTGCTCCTAATTGGCTCGAACCTTATATTATCACGCACAAGTACGGATCAGGGACTTATTGTCTGTCTTCTCTTGAAGGCCGACCAGAACCTGAACCCCTTAATGCGTTGCATCTACGACCATTTTATTGCTAGTTGAGTACTCGTTCACTGAACATTTAACTTGAGCTCGTCCCTTGAGCAATCCCTCATCCAGCTAATCCTATTATTTTTCAACCTTACTTCTTTTAATAAATCCTCTAAAAACCCTTTTATATAGTATGGATACTTTGTCCTAATAAAAGGGAGCCCTTGAACTTTTATAAGTCTTGTCCATGACTCAAATTTCTATCAACAATCAATCAAGATGTCAAAATAACCAAGGTCACAAAATCAAATTAAAAAGCAGACTGCTCCCTTGAAGGACAGCTATACTATCATTGCTGTAATTAATAGACTGCTCCCTCGAAGGACAGCTATTCAAAAGCCCTCTTATTAAGCAAAGATCTAGACCACTCCCTTGAAGGATGGCTATGACTAAATTTGGGAATAAACAGCACTATCTTATAAGCTTCTTGCATCGATCAGCTTCATCACTGACCATCAAGCATAATGACATCACTATGCAGGCTTCCCGTATTGATCAGCCTCAAAAAAAAAAAAAAAAAAAAGAAGGGTCATGGACTTGGCTTATGTTGTCTCAGGGTCTCCTATAAAAAGGGGCAAAGTTATCTCTGCTCTTAAAATGGGTTGTCCTATCCTCCTTTCCTATAACCTGCTCAAGGGACTTCGAGCTCACTTTAGTGTCAAAGTGATTCGATCACCACTCTAGCATAATTTATGGTCAACGACGCAACGCATAATGGGGTTCTGGGTTCTAATAACCCCTATTTATACTGACTTTTTGGTCCTTGTCAATGAAAGAGCAAATATGCTTTTCACTTCTTTTTTTACACTTTAGTCACATTCAACTAAACCCTTTTCAAACATAACCATGACTATGACCATAACCTTGACCTTGACTAGACCATCACTCACTTTGACTCTTCCTCCCTTTTGGGAGAACTACATAGGCCTGAGGCCCCTAACAATAGGGGCTATGTAGGCAGCACTCAGTTGACATGGGGTCTTCTGGGGTTAGCTCGGCCACTTTCTTCATCACTTTCTTCGTTCTCCTTCTCTCGTCACCTGTCAATCACATCATAATCATTAATATACTCTCATTTTCATAAGTCATTAGTCATAAATTTCATCTATCATAACTCATTAAACATTTGCATAATCCACAAGTTAAACATTCAAAATCATATCTATCACATCTTTCATCATCTAGTCTAAAGTCATCATATAACCATTTCATAAACATTGTCATCATCACATACTCATTTATATCAATATCATCATTAACATCATCATAAAACATCATCATAATCATCATCACCATAATCATCATCATATCAAAACATACATCATGAAACACATCAAATATTTATAACATCTCCATAACACATCAATAAGCCAAAATCTCATCATATATATATCAAAAATCAGTTTTATACAAAAAGACACAACCAGTGTCTGTCTCTCTCTCATCATATATCTCTCGTCTTCGGCTCGCAGGCCGGTATATACATCAAAAAAATAATAAAAATAATGCAACACTGGGGCTACCCTC
The DNA here is from genome assembly GCA_037957365.1 of Torreya grandis. Lineage (NCBI taxonomy): Eukaryota > Viridiplantae > Streptophyta > Pinopsida > Cupressales > Taxaceae > Torreya > Torreya grandis. The sequence continues at coordinate 4,350,354 of JARHVA010000803.1, read as the reverse complement.
AAGGCTGTGGCTGTGGTGGTGGTGGCGGTGGTCGAGAAGAGGTTGTATCTCCTCCTCCCTCTGATCTCTGCCGTCTGTGTGACCCTGAAGCCATCACTCGTGACATGGATCTCTATCTACTCTGCTCTGCCCTCATCTCTGAGTATCGCTGTATATGAGGGATCCCCCTGATGGCCCTCTCATAATACGTGATCTCGTCCAGCGCATCATTGTATCTAACCATAGACACAGTCTGCGGTGGACCCATCTGCCCTGCCCCTGTGGCCTGTCCTGATCTCTGAGGCTGTGGCTCACCTAGGTGCACTGACACTGATGGTCCTGCCCCCTGTGAAAATGCTGGCTGTTGAGATGGCTGCTGCCATGGACCCTGCCCTCCAAAACTCTGCCCTGTACCTGCTTGTCCCTGAGCTATAGCCAGCTGTCCCTGTAACAGAGTGACCTACGCTGTCAACGCTGCCACCTGCCCTGTCATCTCTCCCAACTGCCCTGTGACTCCTGCTAGCTGTTCCTGCAAACTTGTGACCTAAGCCTGAGCCGTGTCTCTCTCCTCCCTTGCCATATCTCTCTCCTCGCAAGCTGTATCCCGCTCCCTGGTGATGGCTTGTAAATCTGGCTGCTGCTTGATCTGTATCCCTCTGTACTGACCTGCCCACCATGCCGTGAAGGCCTCTGTACACCCTGGGTCGACTATCCCAAGTCCCGCTGGCAACTCCTCAAAATCAGGCTCCTCTGTCTCCTCTAGAAGTGGGAGCGGCGCCTCTATGTCATCCCGTCTGTACTGTGGGAAGGCAGGAGGCACATCTTGTAGCAGCCCGTACTGGCGCCACACTCTCTCTGCAGGGATCCTCTCGAGCTCACCGGCTCGTTTGCCTCTAACCCATCTCCGGCTCTGAGCTCCAACTAGCTGCTCTCCTTGGTCTCTGAATACTGGATAGACCAAATATGGTCTCCAAATGATGTCTGTCGGGATCAAACCCTCCAGCACTCCCCTATAGTGGTCGATGTCCCTGACCACTCCATCCATCCGTGTCTGCACCATAACCTCGCGCCATCGTCTAAATCCAACTCTAAAGCCAGCCTGAATCGCCACTGGGAGGCCAAGAGGTCGCGTAACCACTATGTGCTCGTAAGCCCAGCAATGTAGCAGGTGGCCCACACATAGGCTGTATCGCCGCCGCCGACTGATACCCCACAACTCTCTATACACCTGGACCAAAAATACTAGTGCCCAGGCGAATACTGTCCTCTGCTCTATCATCTCCAGCAAAACTCCAGTCATGGCAACCGGAAACCTACCACCCTCTGCATCCGGTAATGCATATACTGTAATGCCAATCATCATAAGGATCGCTAGCCGATGGGCCTCCTCATCCGCCGCGTACAGTGGCTCATAAGCAAAACTCGCCGAGTGGTAGCTCGTCTCTACGGCATGCTCTCCAAACAGTGTCACCATATGAATGTCATGCGCCTCTCTCAAGCACGCATACAAATCTGCTCCGTGCACCGGTAACCACAAAATCTGATAGATGTCCTCAATCGTGACTGTCATCTCGCCCGTAGGCAGGTGGAAAGTGTTGGTGGCATGGTCCCACCACTCGATCAAAGCCACCATGAGGCTCACATCCCTCGCCACTCTGTAGTAACGTCTCATCCCACCTAATCTGACTGCGCTCATCTGCGCCCACTCCTCGACAGACACCCCTCCACGCATCCGCGTCAGCAAAGTCGGGAGGCGATCCCGCAGCATCAAAGTCTGTCTAGCCTGTACCCACCCAAAGCTATCTCATGTTAACATTGTTCCTACTTTTCCTATTTTACCAACCTATTTGATCGTCTATGCCTACCTCGATACCCGAGAAGCCCTTGGCGTAGCCTCGACCTTTCGACTTGACCATTTTTTAGAACCATTTCCGACCAGACAGCCACCGACATCGATAAGCGTGCCGGTGACGGCACTCTCCTAACCGACGTCGGTCACTTAGTGGTTGACGTCGGTCGCTGGTCGGCCGATGCCGGCGGTTTCGCCGACATCGGTGACTGGTCCGACCCTAGGGCCGAACGGGGTGAGCCCTAAAAATTAGGGCTTCCCCATTTCACCTTCCCCGACACTTCTAAACCCTCCCAAATCACTCCTAAGCTCTCCTAGACAACCTACCCACCTTCCTAGCTACCCTCCCCCTCGATTTCTACTTCAAATAACGATAATTTCAAAAACTCAATTCAAAATAAAAATCAATCAAAATAAGGGTTCAGGGCCCTCTTACCTCATCCCGTCTACGCCGGCGTGGTGGCACGATAGGTGCCGCTGATGGTGGACCTCCTGCCAGTCCTCTACTCCCCTCTGCCATCACTTTTGCCCTAGTGGCTCTGCATGCTCTCGCTGACTCAAACGCGTCCCTACAGTGTCCAATCACCCTTTCTCTCCACCAATGCTCTTCTGCCACCTCACACAGCGTCTCCGTCAACTCTGGGTCAGTATCACTCAATCAATACCAGAGCTCTTTTTTATCTTTCAATCATATAGCAAATGACTTTTGGTGGGCCGCCAATCTGATTTTGTCGAATTTGGCAGGTCGTCGACGTCGGCATCGGCGTGCCCTAGACTGCCGACGTCGGTCAATTTTCACCGACGTCGGTCAATTTTGTCACCGACGTCGTTTATATAGCCGACGTCGGTGGAGTTTAACCTTTTATTAACCACCTACCATGCCCTAATCAAGTTAAGACCTTCAGACCATGTCATTTTGGCCCCTTGGAACACTTTTCAATTACTTTTTGCATCTATCCATCGACCACCAGACATTGGAGATCATGCCCATCTCCTAAACCGCGACCACTTCCAAAGCGTTTGCCTTGGTTGTTTTTGCATGTATGCTATTCCACGACTGGTTAGCAAATTTGTTCGCAGACTATATTTTTAGACCCTCACAATGTAGGATCACATGCCAGTTGATCCGCACTACTTGTGACTTTTTCATGTTTTCAGGAGCACTTCTTAAGCCTAGGATACTTGAAACACGACGACCATTTGGAGCTTCAGCCTCGATTGAATAACCCGATCAGCTATGACTAATGCTAGGGCCTGGTTATTTAAATTTTTGGCACTCCTCGACCCTTGACCTGCGACAATTGACCCGACCATCTCGTGCAGTGGCATGCGCGCAATCATGACTTTTGCTGCGTTTTCACTCACTCTTCACCCTTCTCATCTACTCTTTGTCAAATCAGCACCCGACATCAGGTTCCTTCCCTCGACTCCTGCTTTGAGGGGGAATACCTCATCCTTACTTCGGGGCAATCCACATCATCCTTCACCTGGGGCAACTACTCCCTATTTTTGTCTTGCAGTTCGTCCAAGAACAACCAACAAGACAAAAAGGGGCAAATGTAGACACTGAAAAAGTGTCTAACCCTTGGTCCTTTCTCCCTCTTAGTCCTCCTTGGTCCCTAACCCACCTAATTCTTATTAATTGGAAATAAACATCTATTTTTAATTAAATAAGGCCCTTTTAACCCCTCCCTCCTTTGACACCTCACCTAGGACACCTCGCCTAGACACCTCACCTTAGACTAAGTCTTTCCCTATGACTCACTCAAGATCTCTCCATAATTCTTCTAACCCCCTAACAAACTCCCGTGCGTATTTAGCACAACCCTCGGCATTCTCCAACGCATAAAAACACTTGGTGGATAAAAAATGGGCTTGGTGGCTTGTTCTGCCCGTTCTAACCCCGCCGACGTCGGCCACCTATCGGCCGACGCCGGCGGAATCGCCGACGTCGGTTATACTTAACTGACTTCTCTTCCTCTTTCTGAAAAATCACAATCAAAATCAGAAGTTTTTGAATTTGGGGTAATCTAACAGGCGTAACTCTCTCTTCCGGTGAAACAAAGCTCTGGTGCTCTTGCTTTCTGGTGTTTTTGGATCTTGTTTTCTTATAGGGATCAGCCTACTTGACAACTTCTCTCAGGCACTGAGATCTTGTATCCAACGTTTTGTACCAGGACTGCATGCTATCTTCATCAACTATTCAACGTAGATAAGTATTTGTGCTGTCTTTATTTCTATATCATTTTATTTATATCAAATACTCTGTCTTCTGTCTATTCCAATATCCTTCACCAAAATCTTCTCTGTTCCTCCCGGAGACGCTGAAAAGCTCTCTCCTGTCCATTTGCCTTTTTCCACCTTTCACCTCTGTCACTTATCCATTTTATTCCCAGACAATATTCTCTGTCCCTTAGACCTCAAACAGAGCCTCACAGACCCCAGATCCCCAGACAAGACCATAGACTATCCTATAGCCCTAAAACCAAACCTGTAACCCAGCTCTTGACTATTACCCCGACCGACGCCGGTCACTTTCCCAACCGACGTCGGCAACCTTCTGACCGATGACGGCAACACTACCGACGTCGGCGACTGTGTTTACCAGATTATAGATTTTTAGGTACGCATTTGTTTTTAGTCTTTTCTTTTCACATCTTTCATTATTTCTCTTTTCTGTTTTTATCATATTCTGTCTAAACAGTGGATTGTCATCCTTGAAGAAGCCTTAGAGCTTCAAGGACCAAGCTTTTTCTTGGCAATCTACTCTCTTATTGACTAACATTCTTTGTGTTTTTAGTGTTTATCTCTTTCAGGTGTTATTCCTTCACAGCCAAAGAGGAGTATTCACAGCGTCTGGATTTACGGTGCGCAGTCTTTATCCAGGTACTTCACAAGCCTTGTCCATTACTTCTTTAGTTTCTTTTTTCTCTTAAATCTGAAAAAGCAAAATTTTGAATAGAAAAACACCTCCCCTACCTGTATTCAAAATTTTAAGTTATGACTCACTATACAAACCTATAAAATAGAAAAAATAATCATTTTAACCCTATTTCATATGGTTTCGTATAGTACTATATCAACCACTAGCATGGGATGATGATAAGGGGAGTATTTAACATGTTATTGGTGATTTAGAATATTTTTTTATCCATTTAGAGGTATTAAATCTCATTTCTCTCTCACATGGTCTTTATAGCCCTCCTAAGTAGCCTAAAGGTGTCTTAACTTCTTAAGGATGGTTCATAAACCTTAGAACATGAAACCTCCTACCAATTCCATAAACTTAAAGTGAATTAGGGTATTCAAATTATCTTATAATCACATGGTCCCATGTATTATGCATGTTTCATACCAAGTAATGCAAGATAACATCTTGGTTGTAAACAAACATTTTGTGAGGTCGATGAGAAAATGAGGTCTGTGAGAGGAATCCTAAATCTTATATGAGATAAAATGAACTCAATAGGTCTATAGAATCTATATTAACTTTCTCCAATTGTCTTCCAACCACCTTTTTTCCTCAAACTTTTTGTACCCTTATTAATTTTTGTCTAGGGTTCTTATGTCAAACTGTCCAACTTACCCTTTCTACTTGAGTTTACTCATTTTCTCTCTCTGCCAAAATTATAACACTTCATGAATTTTCTATACAAGTATTTAAACATCCTCTTAGGTATCCAAGTCTAATTTTCACTTCATCTCATGATTGGATACCGAATAAGTCTATGTATGCACTCAAGATAATGTAGGGTCTGAACATGGTCTGATGCATTTGTTTCCTTGTTGATTGAACCTAAAGGTTTGATAAGACAATGTTTACACTATGTCATCATGTAACATTATACTTCCCCGTATATCCTCCTACAATCTCCCTTCCAGTCTTCCTACAAGTAAATCTCCTAATGAGAAAGTATGAAAACTATGTGTTTTTAGATTGTGTAATCCCTATTTACTATCTTTATTTGTCAATCACTTAGAACCCTTTTTTTCTCAAATAGTTTGAAAACTTTAAGTTCCATTATATCTTTCACAACATACATGCACCACTATCTTAGGTCTTGAGAGGGTGATTAGTCACTTGAGAAATCTTGTAGGTCTGTCTGCCTATGCATATGCATTTGGCATTAGTCTATAATATAGTGTTCTAGGAGAATCCTATTTACAATAATAAACCCATTAAAAAAATTTGGCATGTTATTTACTTATTGGGGACTCCTGTAAAGCCTTAATATTCCATACTTGCTTTGATAGTACTATTTAAGATAGTCTTAAGACTATTCATTGTAGGTGGTTATTTGAGGGGACTTGATTATGTTTTAGAGATTTAGGATCACATTTACATTATTTAAACCATATATATAGATAAATAATTTGGTTGACTAAATGAGACTTCCTTTGAATCTTTTAAACTTAGTGCTTCAACACAAAACTCTATCTCAAGACCAAACTCAACTACTAGGTTGGCTATAGGTGTCAATTAGAACACCTTGACTACATATAAGGCTTCTACCCCTTCAAAAAAATCTCCAAATTTTCCCAAAGTATTTGTATTTATTTTTAAGATTTTATACACTTCTCTCAATGCCTTTCAACTCTTGTTTCATCAATTACCAATGTCCAAAGTACATTTTTTCACCTAGTTAGTTGTAGGTGACTATTAGGAAATTAAGTATGTGATTTGGAGTTAGGCATTTTCAAATTCATCATGACACTTATCAAAATGTTAAGTTCTTATTTGGGAAACTTTATCACTAACCCCAAGTTCAAATAATAATTTTAAAATAGCTCACATCCTTTATTCCTACTATCAACATATAGAGTCTTGTAGGTGACATTATGTCCTTTAGTTTGGAATTCAACATCTTGACTCTAGGTGTTTGGAAAGTATTATTGGTTCATGACCTTTTATAACTTAAAACATCACCATGTTTCATGATTTGAGAACATTCATGAGATATGGACACCATGAACCTCCACTAAAGTTGCAGACATACAATTGGTAGGTGATGAAGATTGCAACACTATTTTAAAGCTTTAAAAAGTAAGAACATGATTTTAATGACTCAAAAACCACTAAATATATTTCATCAACATGATATATCAAGAAAAAAAATTCAATCTCATTTAATAACATGTTCCAAACCACTCAAATCACCTTATATGCAGAAACACATAAAATACAGTCTAAGATGGTGAATGAAGAATTGACCATTTAGAATCTATATGAAATAGTTTAGTGATTTATAAGTTTATGATGGATTTAAAATAGATTATAGGGAAATGCAGAACCATTCAAATTCATCAGACCACCTAGAGAACTTAGAAACACATAAAAGTATGATAAATACTTCAAATTATGCACAAGAACCACTTTGCTTACCAAAGGACCATCCAAATGGAACACCTTGATGAATTAATGTATGGGAGGAATATAAAAACATTTGAAAACATATTTCAACTAGTTTTAAACATCCATGATCTCACACTTTTCATTTAAGTTTCTCTAAATCAACCTATGGGTTTTGAGTCTCAAAAAGTAGTCTGGGCTCTTAGAAATTTTTCATAAATATAAAATCACCAATCTAATTACCAATTCCACAAATTAAAAACCCATATGGGTCCAAAACTATGGCCAAAATACCATCCCCTAAATCTACCTGTATGGCCTATATCATCTGGTTAAAGTTGGCCTTCACTAGCTAGTGAATGGGACAATGAGAGAGAGAAGGAAAAATCTAAAACTATGGAACTTGAAACTTATTAAAAAGCTTTTTCCTTACTTTTATAAGTCCAAAAGATGTTATATATCTATTTTCATTTGCACATGACTTCAAGAGTTCATACAACTTATCCTAACTCCTCAAAGTGGTATTGAATTTTAAGAAACTAGTCTTTTTATGACATATTGATAGGTGTGGAAATTTATTAAATACTCTAATATTATTGGAATGTGTGTGGTATTGATTTTATATTTGGGGGAAATTTTACACACATAAATTTAGCCCAAAAAAATCACCTTTTTGTGCATTCTTACTACCTTAGAACTAACAAATGGGCCTTATGCATTCCAAAACTTTATGAGATGCTAATACAAAGTGATTAATACATGAAATGAAATTAATTAACCCCTAATCACATATGACATAACTTTACCATAACTTATTTCCTTGTGACACCCCTAGATTACTATATGACCACAACATGAAATTACCTTAACTTTTCCAAACTAACCTTAAACCATGCTAACAAGTTTAAATGAAGACTATAGGGACCATATAGGGTATTAAATGACCATGAAAAGACAAAATTAAAATTTTCAATATATAGGGGGTGAAAAATTTTACTTGGGGTCAAATTTGGTCAATAGGATCCTTACTTTAGCTTAGAAATTTGTGCATAAGATTACTTATCCTTGATGTTGATGGTAAAGTGTATTATAAATTGGTCAGCTAGGGGGTTAAATTTTCATATATATTGAATAGGGATATCATAAAACCATCTCAATTCATAGTCTTTAAGACTTATTGGAAATAAATTGGTCAATAGTTTGTCATTGTATGCATAATCTAGGCTAGATGCATGGAATGATCTAAGATGTTGTTCAAATCACATTTACTTTAATATAATTGGAGATATGAATCCTATTGGTAAAGGTTATGCTATTATTTCAAGGGATAATGGGGTATGGATTAAGGCATGTAAATCCATGGCATGGATAACTATTGATGCACCTTGCTTTAATTGTAGCACCTTGATATACAGAGTTGTAATATATTTATCAAGGGAATGTGGATTAAGAAAACTTGGAAATGGAATGTGTGTAGCTATCATGGGAGGATTGAAAATTTACTTCATATGAAAAGGCATCATAATCTTTTAAATTCTTCATGTTTCCCCCAAAATATAAGTTATAAAAGTGTAAGCATGGGACTAGTACCACTTGGAGTGGTCTGAATACTTAATGTAAAATATTGAGATAACTTTTTTTTACTAATATATTGATATATATAACATGAAATCAATTTGATATGCATCATATTAAGATATTCAATGATTTTTTCATCTTCCAAGGCATTTTTGATCTATGGTAGTTATATCATCAGTCTCAATATTCATGATAAGTCCATAAATAGATTGATGATGATGTGTTATCCAATATGTAGTGGGAAGAATAAATGGAGTCATGTAAGACGTTTAGTGTCTAGTGTAACGATAGGTATCTCAGATTGGATGTTATAATAATACATTTATAAGAAGAATGATTGCTCATTGGTAACTTTAGCCTTGTCAGTGAATTTAGATTTGATCTTTGTTACCCATTTGTTTACATGATTTATTTAAAGAAGTATGCTATCCATGTGTAACAATATGAAAAGTGCAATTTCATTACTTGTATTAACCAATAATGTTCATTCAATATGGTCATGATTGATGTGTATAATTAGTGAAAATCATAAACTAGGTGTGAAAATAAAACCTTGAAGCTAGAATCTCAAACCCAGAGGGAAAACCAAGGACTTTGCATTGTTTGATATGTGTATGGGTTCACCAATATGTTTTATCTTAATTTGGATTAATGAGTGAGATTAATCTAATTAAGATAAAACTTTAAAATTTAATACATATATTAAGATGTGTCATTTAATCATATATCTAAATGTAAAACATTAAGATTGATTATTTTGAGTTGACAAGGGCATTGATTTAAACTTTTATTGTTTTATAATGAAAATCCTATGTTTAGATTAAAGGGGTTGAGATGCCTAAATTAGTTAAATAAATATGCAACAATTGAGTACTAATTTTTTGTCATTTTTTACCTTGTTTATCCTTCTAATAATAGTAATAAATAGGCATAAATATAGACTTATCTAAAAACTAACTATCATGGATGATCTGGGTTTTGAAAGTTGAGATTTGAGTAATAGTCTATGTCATCAATAGGATTTTGGTGTTCATCTGCTCACTAGAAAATAGTGCCTAGTTTATATAGTAGTGCCATTTTTGTGTAGTATCCTCAATGTATCACTAATGTCCCCTTTATGAGACTATTCTTATGTTTTAGGGGCACCTATGCATATAGTTATATGTTCTGTTCCTGCATGATCAAAACCTGGAACTATGGGTTGTACCTAGAAAACTTGATTTGATATGAAAACCCTAATATCCTTTTGAGTATGACATGAATAATACTTTTATCTATGTCATTAGGATTTACTGTACATCCTCAACACCCCACTATGTAGAGAGTTGCCTACATACCAATATTCTGAACAGGGATCAAGATCGATGTAGTTCTCCCACCTAGTGTTTAATGCAAGTACAAGTAAATACTCTAATGAGAGTGACCTTAGATGCCTTGAATGTGCTTGAAATTTAAAATGCTTGAAAACTAGGCTCGATTTTGTTTTATATGGTAGTATGTAAAATGTAGGGCATACTAGGGATCAAACACCTTGATTTTGCACAAGTTTGTCTTTGGTTTGAATAACTTTTGCATATATTTTCCATCTTGTGAATAGAGGTGGATTAGACTTGTATTTATAGGGTTCTATTGATTGTGTAGATAATAAAATGAGCTTAGGCTAGCCTTAGAAGGGGAAAACATTTGAAAAACTATATGTTGGGAAGATGTGGGGCTAAAGACACTAGCACCTAGTTGGGGACACTAGCGCCATGTGGCTGTAGTGTCCCAAATGTGGTGCTAATGTCATCTTTGTAGACTGTTAAGAAATTTGGATTGAGGTCTAAGATGAAATTTTTGGGACTATGTTTTGAATAGTTGTAGGTGGTTGTGGTCTACTGAATTATTGTAAAATTAAGTCTAATTCTTAAGGATAGGTCTATGGATAGCCTAGGGATAGGGTGTCTCAAGTGACACTCTTAGCATCCAATTATGACTTTTAGGTGATTACATTTGCCCCCCCCCTTTATGTTAGTAATGTAGTAAAGTGAAATGACTAGTATGAAGTAAAAAGAAGCATACTTGGACTTACCTTGGAAGTTAAGCTCATGTGGTTGAGTTTGAGTATGTGAATCTGGGTCTACATATGTGGAGCATGATCCAAAGTAATATCTTACAATGAAACATGTAAAAATTAGCCTTACTTAAAAGATGATCAAAATAAAAAAGACTATATTGAAATGAAATAACTAAGTAAATATAAATAAAGAGAGAGGAAAGGAATGAATACACCTCATTGGGTATGCAAACCAATGTATGAACCTAGTGACAACCTATGTGTATGAGTGTGCATAGTGATCAAATCATTGAATAGATTGAACTATGCTGATGACTTGTTTGATCCTCATGTGGGTGGCTCAATAAATCAATCTAGTTTTTAATCCATCATTTCCCACCCCTACTCAGTGGATCTTGATCTTTGTGAATAGATTGGTTAAGATTGTAAGTGTGTCTAATCCTCTCATGTAGGTGGATCAAGAACTCAAGTAAGCCACAACTCCATCATTGCCTCCTATGTGAAGTAGATGCATCTATAATTATACTACATAAATTATTGAAATATCTAACTAAATAAAACCAATTGTGTATTTATCTCCACAACCACTCAGGTACATTAAGTAGCTCTAGACCACTTGGAAATGTTAAACACTATAGATGGATTAAGGCATGAATCTAATGATAACCTAGGATGTGATAGTAATTATATACAACATAGAGAATGACATAGAGTTTTCCATTCCATCTAATCAACTTATTTGAAGATGAGTATATGGAAACCAATGTGTCACACACATGCCCCCAATCTAGTATCTTAGTATACTAAATTTGAATCAAGTATGTAATAGTTAAATCTATAAAACTGATTTGAATGTATGAGTGATCATGTCATGCATTATACCCCCAAATTAGAGTAACTGGTATGAATCTGAGCTAAAATGAATGAATCTAAGCTATCTAAATATAATTCCCTAACCTATGACTATATCTCTACAAATTTATATTGTAACTAGTTTACTAGTCTAAATGATTTAGACTATCTTGAAGTTGGGATTAGTGGACAATAGTACCTTGTGGTGTTAGTTGCCCAATCTGGGTGCTAATGACTACCTAGTTTGATTTCTATGTGTTTTGAATTGATTGTTGATTCTTTATTCTATTATGTGTCTTTCTTGAGTCTGATATCTAAAATTGAGCTTGTGTGCTAAAATATGTCTATAAAAAGCAAAACATGATCTTGAACTCTATGACAAACCCCTATAAATGCCCCCTCTTTTCAGGGTAGTTGTGAAACCTATATAATAATTAGCCTCTAAAGAAGTATCTCTATAAAATGTGTTAGTCATAGCATGTTCATGATATTATCATATAATGTAAAACATAACATCATGATATAAATGCATCTGAGCATAAGTAGAAAATGTAACATGTATGTTGTAATCTAGAATTGCACAAGGGTGTCAAGGTAGATGTAAATGATGTATAACAACAAACAAATCTAAGTAACTACTTAAGGGATGGGGTATGATGTCCATCAAGGCTCCCAAGTAGGAAGGGTAGGTGCATGAGGTCTCTCATGGCATTAAAAACATGTGTGTGTGTGTGTGTGTGTGTGTGTGTGTGTGTGTGTGTGTGTGTGTGTGTGTGTGTGTGTGTGTGTGTGTGTGTGTGTGTGTGTGTGTGTGTGTGTGTGTGTGTGTGTAACAAGTAAATACAAGTTTCATGGTGTAGAAGCATACAACAAAGCAAACATATAATCACATGAGGCACACAAAAGGTAAGCCAATGGGCCATAATATAAGCGACATGGGCACATCACTAAATTTGATAATGAAGACATAGAAGGACATATTTAAATGTCCACATATGCAAATAATAAGTAATTTAGTGTAGAGCCACATAGAAGGGCATGTTTAAATGTCTACATGTATAATCATGAAAGATCACACATAAAGGACATGGTCACATGTCCAAGGCATACAAATAGATAAGTGTCATAGAAGCCAAATAACAATGGCATATTCAAATTCCCTCGAATATAAAAGAAATATAGGAAACACAATCAAGTCTAATCTAGGAACTAGAAATGAAAGCATGTATAATTATGTAGTACAAATCTATGTAGATGTAAGGATGCATATATACTGAGTCTAACTAGTGATAGTCAGCAATAAAATTGATCAATGAAGAGCAATGATCAATATCAAGATAAATCAATGCATAAAATGGAATGTATAGTATATAAAGATAAAAGTTGGTTATAGGAACTATGTATTAGATGCCCCCAAATGAGCAAATGTATCAAATGTATAAACCTAGATCAATCTAAATGCTCGAATGGGTAGATGATAACTAGTTTGAATCATTGTAGTGGACTAGAGTCCTATCTAAAATCTACAAGCACTCAATAAGAACAAGTGAAGCATATGTGTTTGATAAAATTGACTATACTAGGATATCTATCAAGATGTAATATCTAACAAGTAGTAGAAATGTAAACATAGCAATACATACAATCTATAAAAAATTTATATTTTTGAAATATTTGAATGTTTTTGTATTTTGACATGTTATATTGTTTTTTAATTTTGAGTATAAGATATGTACAAACAAATGAAAAAAAACTATGTACAAGGAATGAGAGAGAGACATAAGGAAGTATGTACAAGGGTAGGAACCATACTAACCAATGAGTCTCATGGGAGACTCAGCATCACCATGAGCTATGTCAAATAGGGTAACTATGATCATGTGTGCAGTGTGAAAGGGCAATTATGAGCCCATGATTTGGTGTGTTTTATAATTTGAACCTAAAGTTGCCAGAGTAGTGATTCTATGATGTTGTGGCATTAACTTTAATGCCCTCTAAACTATAGGGGTCTTAGGGACCCATCCATTAGATCTAGAAGTTGTAGGTGATATAGGTGCCCTATGTTGAGAACCCCTAGACCCTAATCTCAATATAAACTAAGTTGAGGAAGGTCCTTTATAATATATGAAACATCTCTAATTTAATTATCTCTCTAATATGGTCTCTGAGGGAGAGTATGCATGTGTGTATATATTGTATAAGTAGACCTGGATTGCTCTAAGGACTATGTTGATAATTGTGATGTATGTATAGGAGTTATAGTCTTTATTTTAACTGATAACTATACCATATTTGGTAGTGGAACTATAACTATAACTATTATCAGTGCTATAAGTGTGACTAGAATTTGTGTTAGAGCTACCAATGGGATAGGAAGAGGATACCCATATGGGACACTCTCGATCTTAACCACCTAATTAGCATGTATATACTTAAGTTATAGGTGTACTATAAATGGGATGGCTCAAATCTATTGTAACCATGGCTCACCCAAAAATATCTCAAATACACTTGCACTAGGTACTACTAAGAACCAAGTGGCTATGTGTGTTAGTCCAAATTGTAATGGAACCACAATCTCCCTAATGGAGCTCTAAACATGGCCATTAAAACCACTAATTATTGTATATGTGGGGAATATATCCCACTTTGTGTATCCCAAGTACTGTAAAAGTGTCATGGTACACATGCTTATGCTAAACCCATTGTCAACCATAAAACTGTGAATGGGATTGTGATTTACATATGATTATATGAAGAGTGCATGTAAATTTGTGTCATCATCCATAATCTCCCACTCTAAAAATGTGATAAGTGGTTTAGGTGTCACTATAGTATGATACATGCCAATAATATTATACAATGGATGTGTCTCCTCTATAACTATGCGAATAAGAAGTTGGTGGTGGATGATCTTAGTATATATAGTGAACACCTGATGTGCCCCCTATCATTAGCTATATGATTTTGGAAAGGATATGAAAATATCTTAAGTGCCTATGCCTTTATTTGTTTTTTCAGTGCCTCTGTGGGTGTGGCCACATCAATAATGTTAGCCTTAATGAGATCTTGTATCTTATGTTTCAGGCTAATGTATCTATTTGTCATGTGGCCTAGTGCCTTGTGATACTTGTAGAGTGAATTTGAATCACAAATCTTTGGAAGAGATTGTGTCGTATCAAGCTCTTTATTAGGAAGGAGATATATGTCATTTCATTCCAATAGTTATTTTAGAACTTATGCCAATGACTCTAGTAGATTAGTGAAGACTCTACACTAAAGAGATGATAAAACCAATCTAGGAGAAGGCTTGAAATCTATGTTGACTATGGCCTTTTGATCACTTTTGTTTTCTATGGCCCTAACTTTGTATGGAGGTTTGTTTGTATTCTTAATAGTTAAATTTGTTTTATTTGTGTAATTGAGTTTTCCTATTTCTAAGAGTTTAACCTCTCTTTCCTTAACTTTATGGCACATATAAGTAAATGTGGGAAACTTATTGAATAATATTTCTTCATGTAGTGATGGTAATAGAATCTATTTAAATATATCCTAAATCTCTCTATCTACTATGGGGCTAGTCAATTTTGATAGTATTATCTTATATCATAAGACATAATCAATGATAGGCTCATTTGACTTTTGCTTTAAATGTGCCACTTGTGCATATGATATATTATCATTGATGTTGATAGATAAGTGTGTTAGGAACATCTATACTAAAGGATTGAATTCCATAATATATTGATTTGGAAAAACATAGAACCATTGTAGGGCATAATCCTTGAGTTTGTGTGGAAATAGATCTGTAAGAAGCCAATCATTATACACATAGTCCATGTGTGATGTGTGAAAGGGTCTGAGGTGATGCTCTAGGTCACCCTTACCATCATATAATGTCAAATTAGGTGCCACAAAACTGGATGGCAAAGGACTTACCGCTATGTGATGTGCTAAAGGTGTATTCAAGAGAATGTTGGAATCCAAGGCATGTGATGGCTTAGTTGATCCCTACTCAAGATGTAACACCTTATATTATAGAGAAAGAGCCTAATACGTAAGGGATTGTACATCTAGAGGATAAAATTAGCCATAAGTGGTGTGGTTGTCACTAATGGTCAAGTAACAAGCTTGGGTTGTGTTATCTGAGTTAGTTGAATGGGCCCCACTGAAGGTGTAACAACATAATTAATTGGAGGGGTTGAATATTAAGCATTATTGTTCTTATTATTAATTTATAATATGTCCTATAAAATTTTTGCATGATCATGGGTTTATTATTGAATTCTATCTCTAAAGCCCTGTAATACCTCATCCTTGTTCATAATTATATCATTATCATTAAGTGGAGGTGGTGTGTCTTGATCCTCAATATGGACTTGATCTTGTTCTTGGTTATATTATTCATCCTTGGATGTATTTTCATTGAATTATACATAATTAGGGTGTGAAGGGTTCATATCTAGAGTTGTAATAGGTTATTTTTCCATGTTATAGGTTCAAATAACTAGAATTTGAATATGCTCTATACGATTACCACCTAGTCTAACACTTCTTCTTAGGGGAAGAGAGATAGGCTTTTTAGATGGCATATAACAAATAAATTAAGATAGAGATAATATAATAAAATATATGAATTTTTAATAATTAATAATATCTAATGAAAATAGGAGAAAAAAGGATACAAACCTTAAGAGCATCTAGGGTTAGGGTTTTATAATCTAGGGTTTCTCTACAACAATTTAAATTAGATGTAAAATAAATTAAGACCCTAACTAGGTTGTCTAAATAAAATCAAAAAATCATAAGTACTCAGCCCTAAATTTATTTCACAAAATTTATATGATTGCAATCTAGGGTTCACCAAATTATTTAACCTTTTAGGGTTTTACCATGAAAATCCTATGTTTAGATTAAAGGGGTTGAGATGCCTAAATCTGTTAAATAAATATGCAATAATTAAGTACTAATTTGTTGTTATTTTTGACCTTGTTTTGTGATTTTTGACATTATTTGAATTTATATTAATATAAATAAATAGGCATAAATAGAGACTTGTCTAAAAACTAATTTTCATGGATGATCTGGGTTTTAAAAGTTGAGATTTGGGTAGTAGTCTGTGTCATCAATAGGATTCTAGTGTTCATCTGCTCACTAGACAATAGCACCCATATTTGGACAATAGCACCATCTTTGTGTAGTGTCCTCAATGTGGTACTAATGTACTCTTTTTGGGATTATTCCTATTTTTTGGGGGCACCTATGCCTATATCTATACATTTTATTCCTGTGTGACTAAAACTTGGAGCTTTGTGTTGTACTTGAAAAACCTGATTTAATATGCAAACCCTAATCTCTTTACAAGTATGGCATGGAAAATAATTCTATGTGTGTTATTAGGATTGAATTGACATCCTCAACACCCCATTGTGTATAGATTTACCTACATACCAATACTTTGAATAGGGATCAAGCCCGATGTAGTTCTCCCACCTAGTACTTGATGCAAGTGCAAGTGAATGCTAGAATAAGAGTGGCTTTTGATGCCTTAAATGTTCTTAAACTTTGAAATTATTGAAAACTAGGATTAGCATTTCTATAGATCGTAGTATATAGAAAGTAGGGAAAAATAAGGATCAAATACCTTGATTTTTCACAGCTTTGTATTTAGTTTGAATAACTTCTACATTTGTTTTTGATCTTGTGAATAGAGGTGGATTATACTTATATTTATAGGACTATGTTAATTATTCAGATAATAAAATGAGATTAGGTTGACCTTAGGAGGGACACACATTTTGAAAATTATTAATTGGGAAGAGTTGAGGCTAAGGATAGTAGTGCCTAGTTAGGGACACTAACACTATATGGATGTAGTGTCATAAATACAATGTTATTATCCTCTTTACAGACTATTAAGCAATCTAGATTGGGGTCTGAGATGATAGTTATAGGATTGTGTTTTGATTAGTTTTAGGTGACTTTGGTCGATGAAATGATTGGAAAAGTAAATCTAATGCTCAACAATAGGTCTATGTCTAGTCTAGGGATAGGGTGACTTGAGCGGCACTCTTAGCATCCAATTGCCACTTTTAGGTGATTATAGACATATTATAAATATAGAAAGTACTAGAAAGATCATAATACTTAATTTTTTTGGTTTAATATTTGATTGTGATTGTGTTTTAGAATTGAAAATTATGGATAAGAAGTCATGTTTGTTCGGTTCTTGAAATGATCTATTATCTACACTAGGTCAATTCTATAAGATAAGATCAATATCATTGGTCGATATTTACCTACAAAAAATTATGACATATTGAATATATGTTAACCTATCACTATATATGTTTTCTTTGTATTTGTGATATCAAACTTTGACGATGTGCATAGATCCATAAATCATCTTCCTTTGCCTTGAAACCCTGAATGTGTTTGGGAGGGATAGAAACTTGAAAATTAGAAGAAATTTAATGAGTTGAGCTAACCCCAATCACCCCCACCTAATGATTCTCCACTACCGACATATATAATACTCAAAATAAGTAAATCAAACAACATGTAGTTTTCCCACCTAGTGTGATTGTGCAATTGTGCTCTTTCACTATGTGTATTTAGCTAATGTTTGGATTTGGTACTTGATAATGCTTGATTTGATTTAGATTTTGAGTGTTTCAAACTTGGCTTAAGAATATTCTTAGTGATAGGTATGAAATTTGGGAACAATAGGGTAGATTTGTTAATGTACAATAGTGTATAGATGTATATCAGATAAAAGCCAAGTCCTTTTTGAATGAGACCTTGATTTGTTTATACATGGTTCCAATTGTATATTTCCTCCCACCATTGACATGCTAGGCTAATGGGAAAAATGTAAGGATGGGTATGATTTTATAAAATACACATTATTCAGAGTGGGTTAGTTTTGATTAACAAAGGCTGTTATTAATCAACGATAATGACCGTAACTAGTGAAACTGACCTATATGTAGGTGAACTAAATATAGAGTCTAGATATATTTATCTAGGATATTTAATAATGTTAAAATAGACAATGAGGTTCTTGTAGGTGCATAAGAATAAAACATAAGGATTTACTGATAAGGTAACATGCAAGTGTGAGAGGAAGGTGAATTAGGACCTTGTTTGAGTGTTCAAGTCATGCATGGAAAATGTGTGTCAAGTTTGTTGTTTTCAAGTATGAAATACCAAATTTTAGTATCTACACAATTAATTATATATAATCCATCATATAAATCCCTCATTAAATTTTTGATGTTCTTATAATTAAAAATTATCTCATATGTATTCTTGAATCTTATTAGGTACCCATATAACATTATTAATATATGAAAATAGATATTTTTAATATACCAGCATGGATAATGGGTCAATTGCCTTTTTTAAAACCATCTATGTAATACAATTTTTATGCATAATAGATATATCCATGAGTTATAATAAAACATATTTAAATTTAAAAATAAATTAATAATAATAATAATAATAATAATAATAATAGTTGAAAACACACACACACACACACACAAAAAGTTTTACCATAAATAGAACTGAAATAATGTAGTGTCTCTTAGGTCGAGTAGTTAAAGCATGCACCTAATAAGTTCATGGGTTTTCAAGTAAGAGTTTGAATTTATTATGAGTTCTACCAATCATTATGGGATTGTGTGGGACTTGATTTTCACAAAAAATATTTCTAAGCCATGGCCAAAGGTTCTCTTGGCAAAGTTATCAACCAAAGAAACATAAAATTTATTAATGAGGCTAGGGACCCTAAACTAATCACAAACTCAAGGCCCATATCATTTCTTAGTGTCTCTTATAAGATTATTTCCAAGGCCTTGGCACTAATAATTATATACCTTATTCCATTGGTGATAAGGTTTGAGCAAACTTGTTTCATTTAAGGCAAATATATATTAGACAACAATATAGTGCTCTGGGAAATGATGGAATAGGCATGCACCTTGAAATAAAAAGCCTTATTTTTCAATGTTAACATTGAAAAAGCTTATGACATAATTGAATCATCTGTTATACTTGCTATGATACAATCCTAGTAATTTTGTCCCAAGACCATTCACTCTATCAAGGCTCTCTTTCAAGATGACTACTTGTTTCACTTTCAATGGCCATCAATCAAATAATTTTTGGCTTTTTCACTCCATCATATAGGGTTTTCCTTTAGTTCCCTAATTTCACATCCTCATTTTGGTTTTGGCTATCTATTGGTAAATTATGTCTATAAGGGATCAATCAAAGGAATTATTGTCCCTCAACCATCTCAAAACCAACTCCTTAATGGATACTTTCCATATGACTCTTTCTTGATGCTATTGGAGGACAAAATTTTGTCCACAATTTCATGAAATGTCTCCAATTATTTTTCTTAGATTTTGGTTCTGATATTCAATGGGCCAAGATTATATATTATAGGCAATCCCATAGCCATGTGCTTGATTAGCTAGGGAACTACCAATGGAAATGGATTATTTGTGGGAAGACATTTAAATTCTTGGGTACTCCTTTTTCCTTCCAAACCTCCTAGATTAAGCTATGGAAATATGTTCTTCAAAGAATGGATAATAAGTTTAATTATTAGATAAAACTTCTATCTCATATAAGCAAATTTAAAATATACTCTAAAGTCTTAGTTGATATTCATGTCAACTAATCCTCTAGTTAAGATCCCTATAAGAAAACCTACATGAAGCTTATGAATTTTTTAAGAAAATTCCTTTGGGCCAACTCAGAAGGAAAAAAGGTTTTTCACATAGTCACCTAGGATATTTATTGCAAACCCAGGGAAGCTGGTAGGCTTGGGCTCATTGATATTTCCAAATAAGGAACTATCATTTGTGCCAAATGGATCCCTAGGGCTATTGAAGGGTATGAATCTTGGAAAATCCTATTTAGACATTGTATCTCCTATGAAAACCATCATCATATAGGTTCTTGGAATAATATAGAACTTCAAACTATACTCATTACTCCTACCCTTATCAAAATCATAGGCACCTATGTGGACAAGTGGGTAAGGTATGCACCTATTAGGTAATGGGTTTCCCAAATTTTTAAATAGGATTTTCATGTGTTAGACAACTAGTACTTGAATTTTTTAATTTAGTAGAATCCCATTCATCATCCTCCCTCATTTCATTTCTTTTCCATCCAGATGATCAAATACATTAATTATAATCTATAATGCATTATTTTCTATAAAGGGTGCCTAAATTTTCAAAGTGGATGGAATTATATGATATATAACAAAGATATTGTGTTGCTTTGCTCTACTAGGTAGCCTAGTTTTTTTAAGTAAATGGGTAAAGTAATTATAAAATCATGTGGGAGTTGAGTTTATTTTTTTTAATAGAGGGCAATGTTGGGCTAGGTTGATCTGTGATAATGGGATGAGTAAAACTAAAATCATATTATAGATGAACTTTGATTAGGTGAGTCTAAAGGCAATATTATTGATCCCATATACATGGTGTAAGTAGTATAAAGGGAGAAGAGAGCATATAATAGGAAGGAGATGGGGCATGGGGAAATCATGCTTACCTATGTAGGGTTAATTAGTGATCAAGAAGGCAAATGGCCTAGGGAGGGCACCTTCATTATACTTGGAATGGAGCTCTACCTATCATCTCCCATTGTAGAGGGTGAACATCATAATTTGTGGTAGGGGGGGCTCACGTCTGCATGACCCTCACACTATACATACCTAACTAATGGTCTATTATTTTATGGATGCCTATACCAAATGTTACAATCTAATGATTTATAATTATGTCATAAGAGGTTTTGCCACATTGCTTTATAATAGGTCATTACACCTTCTTGTAATTTATCTCTATATGTGATATTAAAGGCTAACTATATGTGCGATGTCCATAAACTTGTCTCCTTCTCTTCAAAATCCTAGGTCTAGAATTAATACTAGGTTTAGACCTATAAAAGGAAAGAACAGTGGGTTGAGTTAACATTGACCACTCCCCAATGAATGTTTGACAAATACCTACTTATCCACTACTCTAAAAATGGAAGTCAAACTACATGTATTTTTTCCTGTGAGGTGTATGTGTGTAATGTTGCTCCTTTAATGAATGCAACCTATAATTTATATTTTGATACTTCAAAAATGGTAACTTTGGTTTGGCTTGAGTACTTCATAGTTTGGATAGGACCTAGTCCTTGTGATTTATTATTGAATTGAGAAGTTTAAGGTGGTCACTTTGAATGTATAAAAGTGTATAGATGAATCCTTTTTGAGTGTTAGATGATCCAATAGGCTTAGACCTATTATGTATTTATATGGGAATCTTTGGGTACTTTCTCACATCACAAACATGTAAATGTATAGACTAACCCATGAAGATAATTTGAAAGTGAAAAATTATTATTTCTTGGTACAGAGCTAAATTTTCCATATTTGGAAACTTATGGAAATTTTTAGGTGTTTGAGTATGACAGACTCAACTAAAAGCTATGAATATTAATCTAATGATATAGGGACAATCTAAACATGATAATGCATATGTTAGACAAAGACTAGGGAATTTATGTCAATTACTGATAGTAAATCAGGGAGGTTGGATCCATGAAAAGTATGTAGATGAGAGAAAAGGGTGTGTAAGAGCATGTTTTACCCTAATTTGGTTTTTCAACCCTAATAGGATAGAAAATTAAAATGTAATTCATATATTAAGACATGGTATTCAAGCATACATCTAAATTCAAAATACTAAAACTAATTGCAATGATATGACAAGTGGCATATGTTAATATAGTATGTAAAATAAAGTGTTGAGTACTTAACTTTTTTGGTTGATTGTCTGATTATCATTATTTTTAAGAAGTAGAAATTAAATAAAAGTAGATATATGATTCGTCTAATTCAATAACTATAATTTTATATGTGTATGGTCAATTCTATTGATTTGGGTTAATATTATCTATTGATATTGACATATGATGGTCAATAATAACCTATGTGGAATTGAGGAACTATGATTATATGGTCACCTTTGCCTATCTTTATGTGCTCTATATATGGTATCTTCAACCTTGATGATGTGTGCAACTCTAAAAATCAACTTCCTTCATTTTAAAACCCTAGAATGATTGTGAAGACTAGACACCTACAAAAAATGGGAAAGTGTAATGGGTTGAGTTGACCCTAATCAACCCCACTTAATGATTGATTGTTACCTATGTATCTAATATGATGAGTAGGTAAATCAAACCACACATAGTTCTCCTACATAGAGTGATTATGTAATTGTGTTCCTTTATTATATGTATGTAGCTAATGATTTGGATTTCATACTTAACAATGTTTTTTGTGACTTGGATTTAACATACTTAAGACTTCGCTTGTGACTCTTCTTAATGATAGATTAACAATTTGGTAAGAATAGGGTATTTTTTCTCAATGTGTAATAATGTATAGATGTGTTCTAGATAAAAGTGTAAAGTCCCTTCTAAATGAGACCTTAATTTATTAATATATGAGTCTAATTAGGTAATTTATCACACATTGATATGATAGGTAGATAGGCTAACCCTAAGGAAAGGTTTTGTCAGGATCCTACTGCCCACTAAGGGCACACTTGATTACCTTTGTATTAGCAACTAAACATGGAATTTAACTAGAATGAATAAGTAACTAAAAATATGAAACAACACAGGATATGAGAGACAATACCCAATTGTATTAATACTCAATCAGAAGAAAATACAATAAAGAAGATGCCACACTTCTTCTTCCCACACCTATAGAACTCCCACACTTCTAGGGTTCACCTGTAATTCTCCTTCAATAGTTCACTCTCTCAATCACGGTCACAACAATCAATTCAAACATAGAGTTTTTTTTTACCTCCACCAGTCAGTAACAATGCTGCCAGTACACCAAGTACATAACCATACTCCAAGTAGATCTTCCCTTCTCTTGCTGCCACCTACAAATCAACAGACCTTACTTACCATGTAGATATCTCTACACCCTAAAGAACCCTTGTCCTTGCCTCTCCAAGTCCTCATGATTCTTCAACCAATACCCTGGTGGATATCCTAGTAGAACTTGCACAACCTGCAACTCTCCCTGATCATACACACTCAGTACCCCTTTGGAACTAGGAGGAGCTACTCTTACTCTCTCTTCAAGCACAATGGCTTTCTAGCACACTTTTACAATACAACCCATTAGTCTATTATATATATCTCATGCATACAATAATTAGAATTTCTTAATTACAATAATTAGACTCGAAACTCCAAGACCAAAAATAGTCTTTACATGCAAACTGTCTATCCAAAAATAGACCAGTCTGGAACCCGCATGCAAACTGCATGCACACATAGGTTGCCGATGTCGACTCCTCCCTAACTGATGGTAGCTGAATTATAACCGATGTCAGTTGCTTCTACACTGTAATATGACTGACGTCAGTTGATCATACTGACATCAGTTGCCCTACAACTTGTTCTGCAACTCAGCAACCTCCCAGTAACCTCCTTCCCTGTTTACATCAGTCAAGCTTTTAGCTCCACAACCTAACAATCTCCCACTTAGAGATAAACAACTACACTATACCTATACATGTACACCATCTAATCTATTTCTTGGATTGTATCCCTCTTCAAGATCAATCTTGAAGACCAACCACCACAACACTTGTGGTGCACCTCCTATCATCCAAGTAACCTGCCACATCCAAACCTACAACTCCATGTAGTGAAGATGTTGACCCTGCATAGCATGAATCCCTGCTATTGGTCCCTCTCAAATACCTGAGAATCCACTAAACTACCCTCCAGTGTTCCTTCCATGAATTGGCTCCAAACTCTCTGACAACTGCCACTGCTTGGGAAAACTCAGGTCTACACCAGACCTCATGTGATTTTGAACATTGTTTTAAGCTCAGCTTGAACTGTCTAGCCCTTGGTGTGCTTACCAGTTTTGCATCCTACATATTAAACCCTACTAACACCTTCTTCACATCAAATCCCACTAGAGACAAAATCAACCTGTGATCTTCCATGTCTCTCATGCTAAAGAATTTTATTGCTCCCAAATTCTTCATGACATACCTCTAAACTAACCTTACCCTTAGCTCAGCAACTTCTTATATGTACGAACCTACAACAAGCATACCATCCACATATAGTAACAAGATAATGTCGCGACCATCATCCACCCTAGTAAGACAAACACAATAGTTACACTGACATTGACTAAAGCCCTGCTTTGTCATCCACCTATCAAAAAACCTATACCACTATCTTGTAGCTTCCTCAAGACCATATACACTGGCCTTCCATCTCACGTGTCCATCCACTCTCTTCTCTAACCTAGGAATCCATCCATCTATCAGTGCTGGCAACTCTACCAAATCTCCTGCTTGGTTCTCTTTCGAAGAATTCATGCCATGCTCCCACTATTTCCTAGATTCTACCTACATTGCCTCTTTACGTCTTCCTAGTTCTTGACCATCAGTAACCAACAAGTAAGAAGGTGAAAAACAAATATGAGGTTCACTTACCCTCCATATGGAATTTGAGACTCCTTAACAGCTTGCTATTTGCCCAACATCCATTCTAGTGACCAATCTCGGCCATCTCACAATCTGCACCTGATCGACGTCAGTTCCTTATGATTGACCCTTACTGTCGATATCAGTTCCCACTGACCAACATCGGTCTGCAGCTGCCCGACACCACTAACTCTACTAGTCTACACATGACTGACATTGGTACCTTCCTATTTGATGTCAGTTTCTCCTGACTGATGCTGTAACTGTGCTCTCCTATGAGTGATGACTTTTTACCCGCGAGCTCCTTTTGGGTCAAAACCCTGTTTAAATTAACATAGCCCTGCTCAGAATAATTCAGTCCCCTTAGCTGATCTCTGTTTATCATCTCCTCCATGAACACCAAGGCTTTCCAATTTTTAAATTTGTCAAAAACATCTGTCTTCTACTTAAGAACATACATTCCCTTTTTACACATGTGACCAACCATACAAAGCCACATCTCTACAACAGAAGGTGAATCAGTAATATAATTAGATAGATAAAGGATACCTACTTTCTTACCATCGTCTAATTCAAGTGCATCCACTATGAGAGTTACTGTGCATCTCTCATCACCCAACTTTCCTAAAGAAATTAGACTCATCTCCAAGACTAGAACCTGCATGACCTTCTTCAACACCTGTGTGTTACCCGTTTGCAATTTCAGCTTCAATTCTCCTTTGCCAACCATTTGACAAGGCTCACCAGATCCTAAATAAATCTCTCCAAAGTCTCCAAAGACATACCCATGAAAAGATGCTCTATTTCGAGCTACATGGAAAGAGGCAACAGAATCTATAGACCAAGATTCTACTTTATCCATAGCAACCTATGCAACAACCCCTACAACATCTGCTTCTACATGCTGATCTTCTACTGACCAACAATCTCCCTTTACCTACTCTTTCTTTCCATCAATCTGACCATTCATGCTATTCAGTTTCTCCATTCATAGCTTACTTTCTTCTGCCATTGCTATACTCCCACTCAATCAGAAACCCCTGAGAATGACCTGTAATCAAACAATAACCTACTCCCTACAACCTTAGCTCTGATACCAACTGTTAGGATCCTACTGCCCACTAAGGGCACACTTGATTACCTTTGTATTATCAACTAAACATGAAATTTAATCAGAATTAATAAGTAACTAGAAATATGAAACAACACAGCATATGAGAGATAATACCCAATTGTATTAATACTCAATCAGAAGAAAATACAATAAAGAAGATGCCACACTTCTTCTTCCCACACCTCTAGAGCTCCCACACTTCTAGGTTCACCTATAATTCTCCTTTAACAGTTCACTCTCTCAGTCATGGTCACAACAATCAATTCAAACATAGAGTTGTTGTTCACCTCCACCAGTCAGTAACAATGTTGCCAGTACACCAAGTACACAACCGTACTCCAAGTAGATCTTCCCTTCTCTTACTGCCACCTGCAAATCAATAGACCTTACTTACCATGTAGATATATCTACACCCTGAAGAACCCTTATCCTTGCCTCTCCAAGTCCTCATGATTCTTCAACTAATACCCTAGTGGATCTCCTAGTAGAACTTGCACAACCTGTAACTCTCCTTGATCATACACACTCAGCACCCCTTTGGAACTAGGAGGAGCTACTCTTACTCTCTCTTCAAGCACAATGGCTTTCTAGCACACTTTTACAATACAGCCCATGAGTCTATTATATAGATCTCATGCATACAATAATTAGACTTTCTTAATTACAATAATTAGACTCGTAACTCCAAGACCAAAAATAGTCTTTACATACAAACTGCCTGTCCAAAAATAGACCAATTTGGAACCCGCATGCAAACTGCATGCACACACAGGTTGCCAATGTCAGCTCCTCCCTGACCGATGTTGGCCAACTTATAACCAACATTAATTACTTCTAAACTATAATATGACTGACGTCAGTTGATCAGACCGACGTCGATTGCCCTGCAACTTGTTCTGCAACTCAGCAACCTCCCAAAAACCTCCTTCCCTGTTTGCATTAGTGAAGCTTTTAGCTCCACAACCTAACAATCTCCCACTTAGAGATAAATAGTTGCATTGTACCTGTACCTATACACTATTAAATCTATTTCTTGGCTTGTATCCCTCTTTAAGATCAATCCTGAAGACCAACCACCACAACACTTGTGGTGTACCTCCTGCCATCCAAGTAACCTGCCACATCTAAACCTACAACTCCATGTAGTGAAGACCTTAACCTTGCGTATCATGAATCCTTGCTACTAGTCCCTCTCAAATACCTGAGAATCCACTGAACTGCCCTCCAGTGCTCCTTCCATGAATTGGCTCCAAACTCTCTGACAACTCCCACTGCTTGGGAAAACTCGAGTCTACACCAGACCTCATGTGATTTCAAACACTACTCTAAGCTCAGCTTGAACTATCTAGCCCTTGGTGTGCTTACCACTTCTACATCCTACGTATTGAACCCCGCCAACACCTTCTTCACATCAGCTCCCACTAGAGACAAAATCAACCTGTGATCTTCCATGTCTCTCATGCTAAAGAATTTCATTGCTCCCAAATTCTTCATGACATACCTCTGAACTAACCTTACCCTTAGCTCAGCAACTTCCTATATATATGAACCTACAAGAAGCATACCATCCACATACAGTAATAGGATAATGTCACGACCATCATCCACCCTAGTAAGATAAACACAATAGTTACACTGACATTGACTAAAGCCCTGCTTTGTCATCTACCTATCAAAAAACCTGTACCACTATCCTATAGCTTCCTCAAGACCATATACACTGGCCTTGCATCTCACGTGTCCATCCACTCTCTTCTCTAACTTGGGAATCCATCTTTTTGTCAATTTTGGCAACTCTACCAAATCTCCTACTTGGTTTTCTTTCAAAGAATTCATGCCATGCTCCCACTGTTTCCTAGATTCTACCTGCATTGCCTCTTCACATCTTCTTGGTTCTTGACCATCAATAAGCAATAAGTAAGAAGGTGAACAATGAATATGAGGTCTACTTACCCTCCATATGCGTGTTTGAGACTCCTTGATAGTTTGTTGTCTGCCCAACATCCATTCCACTAATCGATCTCGGCCATCTCCCAATCTGCACCCAATCGACGTCGGTTCACCGACGTTAGTTCCCACTGACCGACATCGATCTGTAGCTGCCTGACACCACCAACTCTACTAGTCTACACATGATCAATGTCGGTACCTACCTATTTGATGTCAATTTTTCCTAATCGATGTTGGTAACTGTGTTCTCCTGTGAGTGATGACTTTTTACCTGTGAGCTCCTTTTGGGTCAAAACCCTATTCAAATTAACACAGCCCTACTCAGAATAATTCAGTCCCCTCAACTGATCTCTATCTGTCATCTCTTCCATGAACACCAAGGCTTTCCAGTTCTTAAATTTGTCAAAAACATCTATCTTCTGCTTAAGAACATACATTCCCTTTTTACACATGTGACCAACCATATAAAGCCACATCTCTATAACAGAAGGTGAATTAGTAATATAAGTAGATAGATAAAGGATACCTACTTTCTTACCACCATCTAATTCAAGTGCATCCTCTATGAGAGTTACTATGCATCTCTCATCACACAACTTTCTTGAAGAAATTAGACTCATATCCAAGACTGGAACCTGCATGACCTTCTTCAACACTTGTGTGTTACCCGTCTGCAATTTTAGCTTCACTTCTCTTTTGCCAACCATTTGACAAGGCTCACCAGCTCCTAAATAAATCTCTCCAAAGTCTCCAAAGACATACCCATGAAAATATGCTCTATTTTAGGCTGCATGGAAAGAGGCAACAAAATCTATAGACCAAGATTCTACTTTATCTAAAGCAACCTATGCAACAACCCCTACAACATCTGCTTCTACATGCTGATCTTCTACCGACCAACAATCTTCCTTTACCTACTCTTTCTTTCCATCAATTTGACCATTCGTGCTATTCAATTTCTCAATTTATAGCTTACTTTTTTCTACCATTTCTATACTCCCACTCAATCAAAAACCCTTGAGAATGACATGTAATCAAACAATAACCTGCTCCCTATAACCTTAGCTCTGATACCAACTGTCAAGATCCTACTGCCCACTAAGGGCACACTTGATTACCTTTGTATTAGCAACTAAACATGAAATTTAACCAGAATGAATAAGTAACTAGAAATATGAAACAACACAAGATATGAGAGACAATACCCAATTGTATTAATACTTAATCAGAAGAAAATACAATAAAGAAGATGCCACACTTCTTCTTCCCACACCTCTAGAGCTCTCACACTTCTAGGGTTCACCTGTAATTCTCCTTCAATAGTTCACTCTCTCAATCACATTCACAACAATCAACTCAAACATAGAGTTGTTGTTCACCTCCACCAGTCAGTAACAATGCTGCCAGTACACCAAGTACACAACTGTACTCCAAATAGAGCTTCCCTTCTCTTGCTACCACCTGCAAATCAATAGACCTTAATTACCATGTAGATATCTCTACACCCTGAAGAACCCTTGTCCTTGCCTCTCCAAGTCCTCATTATTCTTCAACCAGTACCTTGGTGGATCTCCTAGTAGAACTTGCACAACCTGCAACTCTCCCTAATCATACACACTCAACACCCCTTTGGAATTAGGAGGAGCTACTCTTGCTCTCTCTTCAAGCACAATGGCTTTCTAGCACACTTTTACAATACAACCCATGAGTCTATTATATAGATCTCATGCATACAATAATTAGACTTTCTTAATTACAATAATTAGACTCGCAACTCCAAGACCAAAAATAGTCTTTACATGTAAACTGCTTGTCCAAAAATAGACCAGTCTAGAACCCACATGCAAACTGCATGCACACACAGGTTGCCGATGTCGGCTCCTCCTTGATCGATGTCAGCTGACTTATAACCAATGTTGATTGCTTTTGCACTGTAATATGACTGACATCGATTGATCAGACCGATGTCGATTGCCCTGCAACTTGTTCTGCAACTCAGCAACCTCCTTCCCTATTTGCATCAGTGAAGCTTTTAGCTCCACAACCTAATGCATTTGATTTAAAAATTAATCATTATTAGGAGACAGTTGGTTTTAACTAGATCAAACTAATATTGACTAAAATTGACAGAATTGACCTGTGTATAGGTGGACTGAACTAAAGGCTATAGATACATGTGTAGGATATTTATCAAGTTTGAAACAAATAATGAGGTTATTGTAATTGTGTAACATCAAAATAGAAGGGCCAAATTCATAATATAGAATGTAAGTGTGAGAGAATCGTAGATTAGGACTATGTTTGTGAACTCAAATCATTCATGGTAAATGTGTGTCAAGTTTGTCATTGTCAAATACTTAATGCCAAATTTTAGTATGTATAAATACATATGTGTATTCACAAGACATGTAAAGTAAATTTAAGGACCAATATTAACATTTCCAAGTGTCTAATACCATATTTTAGTGTCTACAATGCCCTCTTAAAATCACCAAATCATATGAGACTTAAAATGGATGAGGGTTTTATTTGGGGATAAGCATATGTAGGGTTAATCCAACCCTTCTAATTTGTTAGATCCCTAAACTTTAAAAAATAATCATTAAATAATATAATTATAAATTTTCCCTCACATTTATTCTATTTATGTACTCAATGTGTTTGATATGTGTTGGATGATGAAATGAGCTACTTCACATTTCTATTTATAGATTATTATATTAAAAAAGTTATGAAATTAGCTTGCATGGTTATATTCCAATAGATAGGTGTGAAAAAAGTGAAAGGTTTAGATGGGTGCACTTATTTTTAAACGGGACCTAATAAAACATGTCAAGACTATATGAATTGATATATGTCAATACCATACAAATATTCCTAATACGAGACATGATAAGTACAAGACAGGGTATGGTTACAAGGGGATTAATGAAAGGGTTTCAAGCTTTAGGAGTTTCCAATATGGTTAAATAATGGATATTGAAAATTATTAGATATATATGGTATTTTCTTACTCAATTGTCATTGACATGAATATATGTGGATTTTTTTTCATGATCATCCATTATCTTTATGTATTTTTTTCTATATTTTCCCTCTTAATATTTTTTAACAATGTCTTAGTTACATTATATTTTCATAAGAAATATCATCCATATAAAAACAATGGTATTAGATTTCATGCACAATATGTATAATACTCCTTCCTTTAATTACATGTTAAGTTGTGTTTTAGTTTATTCACATTGATGGTATGTTTTTTTAATAGATAAAAAAAGGCAACAAACTAAATATTAATATAATAAATTAAAAGCTTGAAGAATCATGTACAAACATTACATATAGTTTGACACCTTTTACTAAAGGTTCTACAAGTTTTAAAAGAAAAATTAATAAAAAACCTAACTACATTGAACACCAACATCATCACTAGATTCAAAACCCATGATAGTGGGACCTCATTCCCTTTCTTCATCTTAAATAACTAGGGCCACAAGAGTCTTAGCCAGCTATGAAACCACAAAGGAAGAAGTGTTGATTTCAGATTTAGAGTGAATAACATCACACTTTTTCCCATTGGAAATTTTATTTAAAAACATGTATTTGAGAAGAGTTCAAACTTGATAAAGCTTTCATATAGTGAAACTTGCCTACTCAATATCCTCATGGATAACATGTGTGTTATTGACACCAAACAAAAAATTCTACACTTTGATTAGTTGGATCACTTTGAATGTATCTAGCTATTTTAGTATTTTTTGGTTCATTTTATTTAATAAAATAAACTACTAAAAATAGAAATGATATAGGGTTTAATAGTTGTGTACCATTGATCCTGTGAGGTGGGAACTCCTTTTTAGCTAGGAAGGACTACCTACACACAAGATATAACTTGGACAAGATTGGATTAATAAAATAGATGAGTGGACTACCTCATACAAGATCAGTTCTAGGAGTGGTACACTTCCTTAGAGGGATGTCAGTCCATTATTTTATGCAATTAAATAGATAATATAATGATATAAATTACAATAAAGCATGTGATAAGATATGATACTACGATGAAACAAATCAATATACTACATAGATATTATCAAAATCATTCATTCCAATATGATATAGCTAAGTTTTCTTGTTCTTGAATTACTTATAGTTGCTTGATGATGGCTTCTAGAGTTGGGGCAAAGATAATCATGCAAAGTCCTAACTTAAAGGAAACATCTCTTTGATTGACAAATAATAGGTGAGTAACTATGGTTAGGTCATGAATTTAAACCACATCATGTATAACACTAGGTAAGTTAATATACATATAGAAATACATGATTTTAAGAGTTAGAAATAATAAATTGGAATCACTTAAGATAGCTAAACTAGTCTCGTGTTGTAGATAGAAATAAAAACATAGTGATTGATGTTGATTGTCTTAGAATCAATATCGATTAGGTAATCGATGTTGATCATATGATAAATTATTATTTATCCTAGTAGTAGATATAAAAAATTTATAATGGGGCCTAAGAAGGGGTTTTAGGAGATTATAAATGGCTTAAAGACTAGTTACCAACTATCTAAATAGACTTAGAGTAGTAAACAATTAAAATAGATAATACAGTAATTAGAATGTACTCAAATAGACAACGTACTTACCTATAAAAGTGTTTCCTATGCTGTAAAAAATATCCCATTGAAAAGGATGTGCTTGACCTTTGATAGAATGAGGATACGTTGAGATAGGGGTGGCATTATTTTGTAGTGCTCCAAGGCAATTTCTTCAATGTTCTAGTGTGCAAATTTAGGATCCTTAGACCTAAAGATAGACTAGGTATAAATCAATGTCAATCCTAATATGATTGATGATGATCATAGGGATTGGTGTTAATCCAGTCCAAGTTTAACCTATTTATTCCAACAACTCTAAATCATGGGATTTAGACTTAGTTTAGGTTAGTTTTTTATGAGGCCCAGTTAGGGAAAAGTTTTTGAGAGGTTAAAACAATTTACCTCTAATAAATTTAGAGTATTTTATTAGATTTAGGGATGGTTAATTATTTACTTAGGTAAAAAGTTCATTAATTAGATTAATTATGCAACATAATATGGTAAACGGTAAAACTATATTAACTAGCATAAAAAAGATGGGAAGGGGTAAGACACATTTATTCATAATATAATGGTGTAAATTTATAGTGTCTATATTTGCCCCTTTTTTTTAGTAGTTTGTGATAACCTACCATGAGACAAAAACTAGGATGGGTCCAATGCCCTAGGTTTATATGAGGAGGTATTCCCCCCCAAATCAGGAGCTAGTAAAAGATTATGAGGTAGATATGGGTTTGAAAATGAGGTGGTAATGGATAAGGTAGATATAAAATGAGTGTTAAATATGTAAGGATAATAATGAAGTAAACTTCTTCACTAACAAGATATAAGATATCCAAATAGGAATGCCCTAAGGTAAATAAGTAATGGATTGCCACAACTATGACTATGTGGGCTCTATCGAAGGTAATCAAGAGGACAAAGGCAAGGATGGATTGACCAAAACATCTAGTGTGAATGATATGTGTGCATTATCTAAGGACACTTGCACTCAAGATGAGGTACACTTTCAAGATCCACAAGGGATAGACACTAAAATTAATGTAGACCTCTCAAAGGTTATGGGACCATCAGGGGGTCTAAGTCCATGAACCAATAATGTTGGGTAACAAAGGATAGAATAGTTATAAAAAAGGATAAATTAAGTGACCTTAGAATAGGGCTATAGGAATGCAATAAAAATTTACAAGTAGTGAAAGGAAGCCACAATGAACCAAATCGACATCAATCGAATGGGTCGATATCGATTAGGGGATAATCAACGTCAATCATAAAGAATATTTATCGACCCTAAAGGGATATAAATAGGCCACTGAATGGCTTTGAAACTCATTGTATAATTGACAACATGTGATCTAAAGCTAATAAATTAACATTTGTATACACATTTGAGTAAAATATACATGATGGAGGCGAGCGAGAGTGGGCGACGGTGATGATTACCATATGACAAGGTAGGGGTAAAATGTTTTTATGAATTTTTTGAATTTTTAGGGTTTTATCTAATTTTAGTTAGGTTTTTACATTTCTTAGGGTTAGCAGGGGTCAACATCAATCCATAGTGGATCGATATTGATTCCCTAGTGATTGACCATCGATTGGTTATAGATCAATGCCCATCATATAATAAAAAATGATTAGGTACTAATCAATGTCAATCTTTTAAAGATCAATGTTGATTTTGAGGGGATAAGGAAAACTTAGAGGATGGGATTAGTGGCTAGGAATTGAAATAAACTTGGGGGATTATGGGATTAAAATCATGTATACTATTAACCATGTAGTATCGAGTGCCACCATTGCCTAAGTGATTACGAGAGGTGATAGAAGATGAAGATTAAGAACATCTCAAGATAGTAGGTTTAGGAAGATTACACCACTACTGTCAAGTAAATCAAAACTAGAGATTAATTGTTGCATTACTAGAGTGATGGGATCTAGATATAGGGACCTTTTGTCTACTGACTAGAGAGATGACCTTGACTCTAGAGGACATATATAGGATACTATGACTAAAAGTGTAGGGAGTAAAGATTTTTCCAGTGGATGAGAGAGGATGGGTAGTAGCACTAACATGATTATATGGAGACAATGTTATGGATATTATGTTTACGGTGTGAGGTTTTAGCTTTAAGGTTTTATATGATTAGGACAAAGATGAGAGACAAGTGATCATGATGATGATGATGTTATCCATCTCCTATTATGTATTTCCTAATTCTAGTAGAGAGAGATTATCATGGATCTTAACAAGTGTGATAGTATACATTTGAGAGCATCAGATACTATTCGCTTGGACTCTAACATTACTAACACAGATATACAAAGAGTTGTGGGGATGGAGGACATATAGGAATTATGGCTAGATGCCACCTATGTTTTATAGTGTTAGGATTATGAGCACATCCAAGTAGTGTAACCACCAAGGCTACCATGGATGAGATGACATTGGTTTATATTCATGTTAGTTTTCTATAATGGAGGAATGGCTTTGCCCATCCACATGGAGATGGGAGATTTCATGACTTAGACTACTACAAAGAGGTTTCAGAGGAGTTGAATAAGAATGAGGTGATATGGAGGCCATACATCATATTTACAGTATGGCCAGGGATGGAAAGAAATGATGGCAGGGTAGTGGGGGTGACACACAAAGTATGTGGAGCTATTCTAGTTTGGGTGTATTTAATGATAGTTTGGGCTACATTAGGAGATACTTGAGGCATCCTAAGTATACAAGAGGGATGAATTAGAAGTAGATCTACCCAAGCCATAGGTTATAGAACTAGATTTTTTAGTAGAGGAGGAGATAGAGGGAACATGTATGGATGATGATAGAGAGATAGAGGCATACTTATTATGGTGGGTGGATCAACATGGAGAGGGACATGTGAGGGTGGTGTGGTAGAGATGGGAGATGGAAGATGTAGATATGGTGGATGTGGATACCATAAGAGATGGAGAGGGAGACATAGGTATACAAATGGTGATAGCAGAGAGGGATGTGGTCCAAACATAGTATTCTAGATTTGTATCTGAGAGAGACCATCTACATGCTAGTTTGATAGAGCTATAGGGATTTTATGATGCACTATAGTAGAGTTATGATTAGGCATGTTGAGTGAGAGATATGTATCATGAGTAATGCAAGAGGCTATTGGTACTAGTAGGGGTTATGGGGGCTAGTATCAGGATATACTATATGAGGAGGAGCATAACGTAGGAGGATGGGGCCTCTAAGTACCATGAACATAGATAGGTATTAGGATGTGGTGGTGGAACTCCAATATTATGAGTAGATTATTACAAAGTAGTTGTCAAAATTTCTTAGATATGCCAGTCATATAGCCATGCAGGGTCAGACTCCATAGTGGACATAGATGACCATAGCCAATGTGGGGAGTGTACCATAGGTGAGAGATACGATGGTTGGGGGATGAGATGGAGGTGACAATAGAGGAGGTGGATTAGATAACTACCTGAGATAGATCCAGGTCACTGAGTAGTCATATCTATGGTTGACTATATACATTGGATTTGCACATATATTATATATTATGACATTTTTATGATGTACATTTGATTTTTTGGATATATATATATATATATATATTAATGAGTATTTTATGTACCACACATTTATTACATGAGCTTGTGTTATGTTATTATGTATTTGGATTATGTGGATTATGTTTAGATGGATTTTGAGTTTATGTATGCAATATATATTGATTATATGGTGTTTATATGGATTATTATGTTTAGATCATGTGATTGTGTGTATGTGTTTTAATGGATTTATGATGGATTGTGGATTTTAAAGCATACACTAACTTATGGTGTTTATGTATTTATGACACCTTTGGCTATAGATGTTATATCACATGGATGGTGTTTATATGGTTTTTTTATTTTGATTAGATTATATGGATGGGATTTTATATCATGGTTGATTATGGATTTTTAAATTATTCTATGATTTTAAATGAATTTAAATGTTTATAAAAAATGGATTTTGTATTAACTAATCAAGGATACATAACTCGTAACTAGTTTGGACCCTAATAAAAGCTAGGCCTCTTGTTGCTTTAACATATATGCCCTTTTATCCAATGTTAGTGAAAATATTTAATAATCTCTTGTCAACTAGATTCATAAATCTTTGGTTTAAAAAGGATATTTTCATGTAGGAATGGGGAAAAACTTGATTCTTTGGGAATACACATGTTTTATGTTTCTGCGCTATTTAATGTTAAGCTAATCCATGGATATATGTAGATTAATCAATGCGGGAAGTATACAAATTTAATGAAATTTGATCAATGCAGGAAGCTTTAATGGGATATAATTTTGATTTTATATATTTTTTAAATGGTTTAATTTTAATAGTAAATTGATCACTGTGGTAAATTTCCTAAATCATAGACACATAACCATCTTTTGAGGGAGTGGTCTACATGTTTAGATATATGTTTCAGTAGTTGTATTTTGAGGGATTAGTCTGTAGCTTTATTTTTTTCATTATTTTGATAATAGTTATCTTTCAAGGGATCAGTCTGCTATTTTGATCTTTTCTTGATTTTGTATCCCAAAATAACCTTTTTGCCATGGATTAGATTTAAGGCCACCTAGAGTGTTTTCATAAGACACAGAATAAGGCCATGTGTTATTCCTTTTAGACAAGTTTTTAAGGTGAAGGATTTTTAGTAAATAATGATTTACAACTCTTCTCTATTTTGAGCAGAGCTAATCCATGAGAACAATGTTATGAATAGAGTTGAGTGTCCATATTTAAGGATAAAATGGGATACTAACAGAAATCTACATGAATATTTATCATTATTAGGTATATTTAAAGATAGGGGATAAGATTTTAAGAGAACTTATGTTGACTAGAGTTTACAATATGATCATTAACAGTAGAAAGGACGTAGATGCAAAGCATTAAGAGGTTCACACTCTAGTTTTTCATCAAGGAAAGAAAAATGATATGCCCCAGATACATATTTATGAGTGATAATATAGGGTCCAACTTAATTCAAAGCAAACTTTCCTCATTTATTTATTTCCATATTTGTGACATTTTATTTTCTTTAAGGAGAAGGTCATCGATATTAAATTCACATTCCCTTAAATGTTGATTATGTGCACATTTTATTCATTCTTGATATACATGAAGGTAATCAAGGGCTATGTCTTGATGCTTATCTGAAATTTCTAGCTATGTTAATCATTCTTAATGATAATCCTCTTCAAAAGTGATATCCTTAAGATAGATTTGAAGGGAAGGAATTTGAACTTCTATGGGGAGAACTACTTTGGTAGCATAGACCAAAGAAAAAGGGGTAGCCCCTATAGGTGTTTGAATACTAGTTTGATAAGCCCATAAATTAAAATATATGAAAAGATGCTAATCCTTTCTAGCCTCATTGACCATTTTGGTTAACATATTGATAAGGGTTTTGTTCAAATCCTCATCTTGACCATTATCTTAAAGATAATAAGGAGATGAGAAACTCAACTTAATGCTAAAGGAATCACATAACTTTTAGACTCATTTATTTTTAAAAGATTTCCCATTATCTTTAATGATTTTATGTGGGACACAAAAATGACATATTATGTGATGATTAATGAAATAAAAAATATTACCTACCTTGGTTGAAATAAGGGGAACAACTCCACCCATTTAGTGAAATATTTGGTAGCAATAATGATAAAGATATGTCATTGGGAAGATTTACAATTAATCTACCGTATAAGGTCTAAACCCCATTGGGAGAAAGGCCAAAATTCCTTGGTTACTTATAATGTATGACTAGGGATATGGGATAAGTTTTCATGTTATTGTCACTTCACATATTTTTTGACATACAATAATCTCGATTCATAGTGGGCCAATAGTAACCTAGTTACACAATCTTCTTGGTGATAGTTAAACCACTGAAATGGTTTCCACACATTCCATCATGTGTCTCTTTGATTTTGATAATTGCCTTAGAATTGTAGACATAATGGAGGACAATACCATCAAACCCCTGCTTATAAATAACACCACCTAGTATTACACACTGGGCATTGTGTTGTTGAAGAGCACGCTTAGCATTTTTGGATAAATTTGAAAGAATGATACCTTTAGACAAATAATCAAATATCTGTGTATACCATAAATCCAAATGGTTTTCTTCAATAGTATGGATATAAGGAAGATCATTTTTGGTATAATAAGGTTTATTTACCTTGTGAATAAGGACAAATAATTTAGCCTCCTAGGAGGAAGATGGGATAAATAAGGCCAAGGAAGCCATGGTATTAGCAAACTTGTTGGTTGACCAAAGAGTGGTCTAGATGACATAGTGGTTAAGGGTGTATAACAACTAATATAATAACATATTATACCTCTGGAGGATGTTATTCTTGCAAGATATGTACCAATTATTTGAATGACTACCAGCTAAGAATCCCCAAAATTATGAATCAACTTAACACCTAGAGCCAAAGATATTTGGAGACCTATAATTAGGGCTTCATATTTTGCCATATAATTAGTACAGTCATAATTAATCTTGAAAGATAGTGGTATGGGACTGATTTTAGGTGGTAATAAAATAATCCCTATTCCCCCTCCATGTTTGCATTTAGATCCATGAAAGAACAATGCCATATGATATTTGATATCTCCTTGGGAAGTGGAGGCTATAGATTCATCAGGGAATTCATAGCTAGATGAAAGATTATCAGTAAGGGGTGCCTCTACTAACTAATTGATAATGATATACCCCTTAATTAACTTTTAGTTAAATAACTCAAGATCAAACTTGGTGAGAAACATAAGCCATCTTGTTATTTATTGATTCAGATAGGGTTTTGAATCATGAACTTAAGAGGATCGGTATTGGTAATCACATAGGTCTTGTGATTAAGAAAATAGTGGTGAAGCTTAGAAGCCATGAATACTAAGGCCAAAAATAGTCTTTTAATATGCATGTAACAAGTCTCATATTCAACCAAGGTATGACTTATATAATAATTTACTTTCTCTCTATGTTGTTCATCTCTATGGGTAAGCATGTCACCTAAAGCATGATTCATAGCTAAGATATAAAATTAAAAAGGTTTATGCTCTCTTGGTAGAATAAGGACATGGGGAGATAAGAGATACTTATTAAGAGTATCAAAGGCTACTTGATAATTTGAATCCCATACAAACCAGGTGTCTTTCTTAAGAAGGTGATGGAATGGTTGACATCAATCTAACAATTATGAAATAAAATGATGAATAGACTACATTTTCCCTTGTAAACTACAAAGTTAATTGAGGTTGGAGGGAGGTGGAATATCAATAATGACTTTAATTTTAGTAGGATCAACCTCAATTCCCCTAAGGGAAATGATAAAACCCAAAATTTTACCTGATAAAACTCCAAAGACACACTTTTAGGGTTAAAGTGAACCTGATATTTGATCAAAGGAGTGAAGATTTTCTAAAGGATGGATAGGTGATCTTTACAATACCTAGACTTAAAAATTAGATCATCCACATAATCTTTAATGATTTTGTGAATTAAATCATGGAAAATATAGGTCATGACATGATGGTAAGTTGTTCCTACATTGTTTAAACCAAAAGGCATGACCCTATAACAAAAAGTCCCACATGGAGTAATAAAAGAGGTTTTATTTTAATATTTTGGGTGATAAGGATTTTATTATAAATATAAAATCCATCCATGAGTGACAAAAATTTATGTCTTACAGTGAGATCCATGAGCTGGTCAATATTAGGAAGGGGAAAACCATCTTTAGGACAAGCAATGTTAAAATTACAAAAGTTGATACAAAGGTATAGTCCCCCTATGGGATTTGTGATAGATATTATGTTAGATACCCATTTAGGATAGTCTATGGGTTGGATAAAGTTAATGGATAACAACTTTTGCAATTCTTTTTTGACAAGAAGCACTACACAATGTGAGGATGCATCTTACAAAGTTTTTTTTATTGGTTTAGCTTTAGGAATAATAATGATGTTATGGATGAATATAATAGGTTCAATTCCTATCATATCACTATAATACCAATCAAAATATTAGATATGATTATCAAGGAATGATGTGAAATCTTGGTGTTCCTGACAATCAAAGGATTAACTAACTATGATATTTCATAGAACCTTGACCATCCATATGTTAATATCAATTTTGACATCATTTAAAATACTAGGAGACTTAGATGGTATGATATTATTTAGATACAAATATATTTCCCCTAAATAAGTTAAAATAGAGTCATCATCCTAACGCTCCATTACATAGACCAAGGAGGAATCTTCATCTATTAAGTTAGGAAAATCTAGGGGAAGGGATATGGTTTTTTCATTATTTAGATAATTTAGTGGTTCTAAGAAAATGGATATAATTAAAAAAAATTAGGTGAGATGTAAATGGTGTCATCAATTACTATAGGGGAACTGAGAGGGGATGAGGGAGTTTCATTAGCCACATCCATAGGGATATGGGACATCAAAGCACTATTATTGTCAGCTTTATGAGTTTTCTAAAAATTGAGGCCATGTTTTTCATGTAGTTTTATAAGGTCATTTATCATAACCTCATGAGGTCCTTATTCATAATTTCCTAAGCCAAATCCTTTCTAAGTGCATCATTATAGATAGGTTTATGTGAAGCGTGGTTCATCAATAAAGGAAAAGTTAGACATGAATGGTATGGTATGCATTTAGCTTTCATTGTATAAAGGGGATTGGTTGATTCTTTCATAGGTTAAATGTGTTTTTAGGTGAGGAGGTTAGAATTGGATAATGTCTCCTAGGTTGGGTTGGTAAGTACACTATCGATCAGGATGCCCATATTCCTAATGGGTTGATAAGGTGCTAAGAGTTAATAGTTGATACTCCCCTATAGAGAGTTGTTAGAATACTAAGTCAAAGGAGTTTACATCAGGGATATGGGATGAAGGTATAGTATAACTAGTAGATGTTTCCCCTAAATATAATGGACTTGAGTTATTTAGGGGGATCAA
Source organism: Torreya grandis (assembly GCA_037957365.1). Classification (NCBI taxonomy): domain Eukaryota; kingdom Viridiplantae; phylum Streptophyta; class Pinopsida; order Cupressales; family Taxaceae; genus Torreya; species Torreya grandis. Next base: position 4,308,426 of record JARHVA010000803.1, on the reverse strand, counting down.
GACATTGTTAGGCTAATACATCAAGTTACACATCTTGAATGGATGTGTATCTACTAAGACAACATGGATCTTAACTTCATGTTCAAATTTAAGACATCGACACAAAGTGGAGGGAATGCAATGCAAAGTGTGTATCCAAAGACATCCTAGTAGGATTTTATATTAAAATCCCCCCTCTATTACATAGAATAGCTCTATGAGGGTATGTATTCCTACTTGGATGGGGAGGACAACTATAATGTGGGGGAAACAATATCATTAAATGTTTGTAGGATGACTAGAGATTGGGCCATAATAGTTTTAGGTAACTACAGTTGCCTAAAAGTGTGTGAAGAGATAATATTTATACTAGATCCATTATCAATCATAACTATTTTGATTTGTGTTTGATTAACTTGGGCAGTGATAAATAATGGTGGGCCCTGATCGTCACGTTGTAATGGGGATATTTTAGAATCATGAAACGTGATAGAAAATGACCTCTATAAGGATCAAATTAAGGTTGATAGAGGTTGAGGTTAATCTAATTATACATGGGTGGCTTTCAAGGCTTTTATCATAGCTTCATTATGTTTTACTTTGGATAAGTTCATATAAAGACATCTTGATAGGGAGTTGGTGGAGTTATTTTAGAATCGACATCTATATCAACTCTAAAGAATTATTATTCTATGATTTCCTTAGAATTAAAACTTTGGGTTTTGGGAGAGGCATTGTAAGATTTTTTGTATTAGAAGCATGTGATTTTATAATAGTCACCTTGTCTTTATTGGGATTTGGGTTTTATGACCCTGTGTTTGGGATCGAGTGGTTATGTGTATTGCATCTATTTGAAATAATGGTGGGTTTGTTATGTGTCCATAATCATATGAGTCTTGAGGGTTTAAGAGGGGTTAATACTAAGTTTCATTAGAGGTTCTATCTCCCTTTAAATCTCATTTTGACACTCTCGGTAACGTACTAGTTCTTGGGGTGGTCATGACTCTAGTGGTTTGACTATGAGGATAATTGTGACTAAATTATTTCAGTAAAATATCATACTCTTATGATAATTTATTTATTGAAACTTTAAGCATGTTACAACTTTTGGTATCATGTCTTGCTATTTTATGGTAAGCACATTTCTTATCTTCCCTATACCATGCTAGTTTTTAAGTACAGGGATTAACAGGTTTTATAGGTGGTAGGGTGATAAGGGAGGTTCGAAGGAGTTGATCAAGAATCTTGGAATAAAACCCCCATAATAGATCTTGGTTAGGATTTTTGACCTTTTGAGGCATTGACATGGGGACTGCACTTGATTTCATATCTTGATTCCTTGCATTGATTATTTAAATGTTTCCCACATAAGGTATTTTATGCTTAGAATAAGACTTTACACCAAGATTCTCAGGGTAATAAGGATTTAAGGGATTATGTATTGACATTATTACTATGGGGTGATCATTTTATACTGGTGTATACTTCTTGAAAGAGGATTCTATAATGGTGGATTTTGGTTTTGCATAAAGATGAGGTCCCAATATGGATGCTCTAGTTCAAATTAGTGGTAAAATCATTTTACCTTTTTGAGCTTGATTAGAAGTAGTATGGATATACTCTTTATAGAGCTCAATTATTTTTGGTGGATGTTGTAAGGATTTACCTCATGATGTTGTAAGGCATTTGTTTTCACTTCCTAAAACATTTACCCTAGTTTCTCTTTTAACAAGATTTGGCTCAGCCTGGGCTATAAGGGAGGCTGGTTTTGGAATTGGTTGATGTAATGTAGTAGGCATCTTGAGAGTGAGTAATCTAGAGGGAATGGATATGATACACAAAGGCTTAGAAGTGACTGAAGGAGTAGCAAGTGTATCTTCTAAGATATCCAAACAAGTATCCTCCTTAATAGATTTATCATCCTTTATTTTTGGTTGATTGCCTTGAATAGGCTTAGGTTACATTTCCTTAAGAGGATCCCAAATAATGAGATCTAAAAAACTTGAGTGAATATTAGGAATAGACCTAATTGATTTAGATGGTTCAAAAACATCTCTTTTAAGGAGATATGGGATCCTTGTTATTTCAAAAGGTTATTTGGAAGCATTACTAACTTTTTAAGGTAAAAGTTGATCATGGATTGCAATTATCACATGGGTTTCATGATCTGAGGTGCTTCCTAAGTTTGCTTTCATGGAATTAGATGTAGAAGGATGGTTGGGGAATGGTTGCCTATAGATATTTATGGGTTGATTAGGAGGAACATTAGGATTATCTAACTATAATTCCTCTTGGTCGATAAGGTTTTGAACTAGACCTTTGAAGTATCAACACCTATTGACATCATGACTAGGTACATGATGATAATTACATAAATCATGTTCTTTGTACCAACTAGGCTTGGGGTGAGAATCATCGAGGGGTCTGATCAAAGGAAGTTTGATAATAGAAACTTTTACGAGCTTATCTAAAATAGAAGCATACAACTCTCCTAAGGGCATGTACTACTAAGGAGGAAACCATGTTAAAAAATTTTGTGGTTCTGTTTGGGAGGTAGAGAGTTTGGATTGGATTTTTGTCTAAGGAGGTGTCAATTTAAAGATAATGACATTTGCAGTGCCTTTAGTTTTGGTATTATTGGTCCCTTTGGAGGGATCAATTTTAAAGTTATTATTACATAACTTTACCTTTCCTTCCTCTAAGGCTCAAATTTCTAGTTTACGAGCCATGGAAAAGGGTTCATCAAAAGTTTTAAATGATTGACCCTATAATGTTGATGAGATATTCTTAGCACATGATCTCACAAACAACTCAATTAATTATAGTTGAGGAAGGGAGAAAGTAAGTTGATTTATAAGACTTTGCCACCTAGATACGAAATCAACAATGGATTCATCATAAAATTATCTAATGGCATAGAGGTCAGTTATGGTCACTTTCCTTGCCATGTTAATGGAAATGTGTTTTGAAAATATTTGGGTCAGTTTCCCAAAAGAGAAAAAAGAGTCATGTGGGATAGAGTAGTAACAATCTAAGGCTGATCCAGCTAATGAGATAGGAAATATTCTTAGGAGGAGAGTTTCATCATGAGCTATGATATAAAAAGTGTGTCTAAATGCTCTAATGTATTGTTGAGGATCTTCTTTGTTTTGAAATTTCATAAATTATAGAAGTTATTATTACAAGTGGTATGGCTTAATAGGGATAGATGAATTAATGGGATCATTACAAATTTGCTCATATGTGAGCATATTTTTATACCTAGAGGCAAAGGCTTCTATATTTACCATCCTATTCATAATGATGTTTATAAAGTCAGGTTGGGTATTATATTTAGTAATACCACCCTAAGACGTTTTATTACAAATGTTGATAGGTGGAAAATGGAGTGGAAATTTTTTGTGAAAAGGGATAACCAACAAGAGTGTTTATGATAGGTTGGGATGT